>JANRMT010062825.1:14205279-14286811 GCA_026402145.1 Polypterus bichir lapradei
ATTTAAGAAGCGATTTAAGGTGGGACGGAATTACGAGTTTTTTCGTAATCTCTGGTAATTCTAGTGTTAATCTACTACATTATGTTTTCATGCATTGTGGGTGTTCATATATAAAACATGTATGCAAACATAAAAATTGGGTAACATTAAAAGGCAACCTGCAGTAGTGTACGATTTTCCCAACATAATCAGAGCAATTTACTGCACTCACATGGCAATAAGAGCAGCTAACGAGAATGAAGCTGTTTTTATTGACCCTAAGTAGTGTCATTCCAGTAATGTACAAGTCATCTGCAATTTTAAAGATGCCACGTAGTAATTGTGTTGCTTTTGGGCAAAACTAGTAAACTGTGCTTTGTTGCTTAGCAGTACTTGCCCCATCCTGCTGTGAAAAAATAAGTGTTTTGAATCTGTACATATTTTATTCACATCCACATTTTTGTTTACGTGTAGTTTTATAAAAGAGACGCCTAATGTGGAGCTTCCAATTTGTGGCATGGCGTCATATGGGTACTCCAAGTTTCTGGTTTTAGAGCATTTTGGAATTTCAGCTTGGGGAAACACAACCTATATAATATGATGCCCCCATCATAATCATTCGTTATCCATTGATGCATATGTGTTGTGAATATGCTTGTTTCTTTCATCTACTGTTCTCAGTAACCAAATTGTGAGGACTGCTTTCTTCTTTTGAATGTTATACTAACCTTCATTAATTTCTTTCTCATCTCCTCACTAACTCTTTACAGAATAGTTTTGGTTAGATTTCCTGTTGCTTTTAATGTCTCGTAATAAACTAAACTGTCCTTTAGTGTATGAAGAATGCTTTTAAATCCAACTCATTGCTCCTAAGTCATCAGTATATAAGATGATGCCATATTTATTTTTTAAGGCGATTTCAGTGTTATTTATAATTCACATTTCTGAAATTACTTTAAGTTTTATTTCTGAGGATTCTCAGCCAGAGTAGTTTGAAACTAATTATATAATAATCAGCAGACCTGTACTGTTCAGTTCTGACATTCTCCTTGTGGCTTTTAACAGTACATTTTGTCACATTATTTTTTAACTTTTTATGTGAAGTATATTAAATAGAATTAATGAGGACATCAGCACAGCAAACACTGAAGTGTGGTGATGGACTACTGTCGCCAACATGGATTGTGCACAAAGACAAGGTGGGGCCAGCTTGGAGTTGACAATCTGTATCTAAAAATGACAAAATAACAAACCTCCATGCTATTGAAATCGGGCATCCACCACATCTATTTCTTCCAGTTGGGACCGCAAACAGTTCTCTAGCATTTCAATGTAACATTCTGAAGTGATGGTGACCGTTGCCCCCAACACCCCTCAAAAAAGCAAGGTCCTGTAATGGAAAATTCAGCAATGGTGCTCCAAACTGTAACAAACTCACTGTGCAGGGATCTGTGATGAAGTTCACGTGGGTTGATTTCAGTCCAATAGAGAAAGTTTTGCTTATTTATGCAACCATTCAAATGGAAATGTCCCTCATTGCTGCACATGATAATGGCATCTCGATGAATGGGTTGCAGAATGTTCACACACAACTCTCTACGGCTCTCCCAGTCTCTCTCAGTGAGTTCCTGCACTACCATCATTTTGTATGGATGGAAGTTAAGGTCCTCAAGCAAAATCCTCCTCAAAGACATGTTGGCAGGCAGAAGCATGTTTGCACGCTGCACGTCTAGGAAACTGCACAATTGATGCCCATTACAGCTGTAATGTTTTCAGGTGTTCGTTCAGTCTGAGGATGGCCTGGAGATTTTCTGTTCAATGTTGTACCCATCTGTCTAAATTTAGCCACCCACTAAAGAATTGTTTTCCAATTTTGGGACATGGACCGTTAGGAGGAATGCTGAAGTGCGTTCGGAAGGCATGTAGTGATGATGGATTTGTTGTTTTTGAAGAACGCTTTGACAGGGAAAGCATGATGCTCACTGGGCCAAGGCATGTTGCTGACTGAAAACTACAAGGGTTCACCTATCAAAGGACCCCCACCCCAACCCACTCAGCTGCCTCTACCTCATGCAATGACCTTGAGAAATGTGATACTTCATTTTGGCTCACCCTGTATAATGTTGAAGAAGCCAGCTAGTTTCAATCTAGACCAAATATAATATTTGGCAAGACCTGTGGCCAAGACCAAGGCATGTCCAAGAACAGATATCCCCAAGTGTAAAATAATAGAAAAATCTTCTCTATTCAGCAGTTGAATACAAGACTTGAGTACTGTAGCCCTAAATCAAGACATGCATTTTAAGGTTTCTAGATGTTTTATCTTGAAGTAGTGTCCTTTTATAATAACAATAGTGATGTCTTACTACATAGTGCATACTACTCATTATACCAGTGCTTTATAAAAGTAGTCAGAACCTATAAAACTATTGACATTTTGCTTGCTCAAGTGATGCTTATATATATCTTACACTAATTGTTATTTAAATTGTAATTTCACATGCTTGAAAAGCATTTCTTTTGGGGGAAAAAAAGGTTTATGTCAAACAGCTCTTTTATAATAAAAAGCCCAAGTATGGTGTTGCTTTGCATGTGTACAAGTATGTGAATATTGAAAGCCTTCCCTAATGTGACAAACCATAACTCTACTATCTCTTAAAATACTAATTATTCAAAACCTTTGGCACATATAGATCAAATATTGATCCAATGAATGTCCAACCTTGAATAAAAAAAATCTTAATTTATCTTACATTGCAAGACTGTTTCTTAATTGTGTTCCTAGTTGCATTGCCTGTTAAGTGAAGCAGATACAGTCTCAAAATTATATCACAATATTTCAAGGAAGTTTGCGATAATTATATTTATGACGATAAAGGAAAAAAAATGCTGAACATTTTTTCGGTGATTGCAGCTTGTAGACAGCAACATTTTTTAGTGCAAACAAAATGAATGACATTTTCCATCCTCCTTTTCCAATGGGCTACTGCCTTTGGTGACAGACTAACTAATTCGAAGTGTGAATTTATTGCCACAAGGTGCCAGCTCAAGCAGCATTATTGTGCATTAGCAGTGACACAGCATTTAAGCACAAAAGTAGCCTAGTTAGTGTTTTCCCTGTTAATCTTAAGTAAAAGTATAACATAATTGTTTAACACTTTAACAATAACAATAGCTAAAGTAACTTAACCTTGTACTGTAACTCTTCAGGAGCCTGCACAATATTGTCACCTAATAAAAGTCATCTCAGATTTTAAGTACAAATATAAACATACAGCAGCAATTCAAATAAACCTTCAGTCAAAATGTAAATACTGATTATAAAAATAAAAATGCCTTCAAAACTTAAATAACAGTTAAGCAGTTAAATAATTTTTTTATTTTTTTTGGTTATTCTCAAATGAGGTAGAATATCAGTGCTAGAACTGTTGTATTGCCTCTGAATTCTTTTGTAAACATAAAATGGATATACCATGAAATTAGGTAAGTTAGAATGTCATTGTTGGATCTGTACAAGCAAACACTTTACGAGTTAACTAGCCATCCTTTTTGTCAAATATTTACAATAAACTATTTACAATCTTGTGGGCTTCTGTACCTCTCATTAAACCTTATGGTCTGATACACACAGGTGATAAACAACAAGCATTGTATCCAATTAAAATAAAAAAAATTACAATTACAAATGTTGCAGCTCTGAGTGATGTTGGGATGCGTATTGGCAATGAAATTAAGCTCCCCCTTCACTCTCTTCCGAGCAAATAAGTAAGGAAAATTGGATATCCACAAAAGTAACTCAGTGGTAAAAAAACCTGAAGAACTCACACGGAAATGCTCAAGAATACCTTCAGAACTGCCCTTTGTTGCTGGAGGAAACCAAGGGGTTTCCCATTCGTGACTCACAGAGTGTTGTCTCGAGTGTCTCTTTTTTTCTTTGCGATTGTAACCCTGTACAAGCGGCAACTCACCAGCACAGTAAGACCTTTTTCCAACAATCGTAGCTGCTACGCTACCGAGTACGATGATAGGAGTTACGCTTATTAGTTACTTTTGTACTTTATCATTAAACTTCCTTTCAATATTTTTCCTCACCTTTCCTTTTTCAAGGCCAAAAGGAGGTAGAGTCGGGCAGCTCCCTGGACCCTAACACAAAGATGCCATCTTTGATTCACGTTTTTTTTTTTTTTTTTTTTTTTTTTTTTTTTAATGTATATATAAATCTTCCACATTTGCTCCTTTTGGCCTATCCCATTGTATGAACAGAATACAGACCCTCACTCAACCAATCACAACGGAGATACTGTGCTCAGCTTGTTAACTAGGCATTTCTCACACAGCGATTAAAGAAAATATATCGTTTTCATTTTGTAGTTTATTAAAATTAAACTACATTTTGTCGCAGCATGCTTCATACATCCCAGGCAAGGATGTCACCAAAAAATATTTTCTACCTATGATATTGTATCTTGGGTCAAGCTTTTTAACCAGTTGCTTAAAGCCCACCTTTTCCACCGTTTAGACTGGCAGCATATCCTTGGCCAAACAATATATAACTGCATCAGCAATTTCAATCTACCGTTTGCTCATCCTTTCATATGGAGTGCAAGTAGCAAGTGCTCAAGCGATGCTCGATTGAGTCATTTGCTTCACTTTTTGGCTGCACATCACGAGCTGCTAGTATCTCCTTACTTGCTTTCGTAGCCTGGTTGTAGCCTTCATTTATTTGTTTCGCTTTTCTTCACTAACTCTTCACGGAGTATATCTTGTTAGATTTCCTGTTGCCTTTAAAGTTTGGTAATAAACTTTACTTTAGTGTGTGAAGAATGTGTTTAAATGCAACTCATTGCTCCTAAGTCATCAGTACATAAGATGGTGACATATTTATTTTTAAGGTGATTTCACTTTTGTTTTTGATTCAGAAGTTTTATTTCTGAGGATTCTCAGCCAGAGTGGTTTGAAACTTATTATATAATAATCACCAGATCTGAATTGTTCAGATCTGACATTCTCCTTGTGAGTTTTAACAGTACATTTTGTCACATTATTTTTTGACTTTATGCGAAGTAGTGGACATTGTGTTTTTGCTTGAAGTGGTTAAACAAGATAGTTGTGTTTCCACCTTTAGCAGTAACAGTTTTCTTGCATATTTTGCAACGTATTGTGCCTTGTTGGAGGTATCACCTCTTGTAGCTAACCCACATACAATTATTAATGCTGTCAAAAATTTTAATTTAGTTATCATAGTATCCATGCCATATTAACCAGTAAATACTGCTTATTCAGGATAATTTAATTTAAAAAAACTTCAAATTAAATTTGATAACAAATCACTTTTTGAGATCTGATTTTTGTTGTGGTGAGATTATGTGTCTTTTTACATTTGGTGAACAGCTGATGAAAATAAGCAGTAAGAAAGTGGTCTTTGCCATCCCATTCATAACTTCAGAAACCCTGTAAAACCGTCTTTTTGATTTCTTTTGAAAGAATCTCCCAAACAAAATTAAATGTTTGTTTTTGCTGTTTTATGTGAACTTTTCCAGATGCTAGCATTTTTAAAATACTGGCATTACATGCTTTTTGAGTGTGCTATTTAAGTAAAATTGTCAATGGTCGTTGTTTGTTTCATTTTATTTTATTTTTTTTAAAGGGGCAGCAGGATTTACTAAAACAGACTTTACTAAGATAAGCTGTTCAAGAGTTTAAAATAAAAAACATGATTTTCACGATGTGAAATTAATGTCATGTAAATATATATTTTATTGCTAACATTATATCCTGATTGTCTTAACTAAACATGTTTTAGCTTTGTAAAAGGAAGCTTAAGTGTCAGTCCATTAATGGAATCCAGAACTGAGTCCTTTTCTGAATTAGGCCTGACAGGTTGCTCTTCATGGACTACCTGCTTTGTCTTACCATATGTATATATTTCTGTCCAGTATTGGAAAATAAATACTGCTTAAAATCAATATTAAAAAAAATAAAAATTCAAACATGGATTTATCAGTGCCATATGAATTAGTGAATTCAAGAAATTAAGAATATTTTAATTTACACAAACACATTAAAGCTGTTTTTGTAAAAGTATACTTTTCAGGTTATGTTTTTCAGAAAACATCTTGGTCATGTTTGTGACATTTGCTGTTGTGAGAATTATGTTTGCATCAGAAAGTGGGAGAGACATTTAAAGGATAATAACACCTACTGAATGGTAATATTTAATGGACAAGTCAAATTCAAATTTTTAGATATCACTTACTACTGATAACATAATTTGCCAAATTGTTTACATTTGTCCGAACTTGGGATACCTTTGTGAAATCAAATTTGACAATTGAAGATTAGTCCATTTTTTCATAACCCCTCTAAAAGCCTTTGCTCTTTTTCAGGGTGTCTCACATACAGTGCATCACTTTTTCCACATTTTGTTATGTTACAGCCTTATTCCAAAATGGATTAAATTCATTTTTATCCTCAGAATTCTACACACAACACCCCATAATGACAACATGAAAAAGTTTACTTGAGGTTTTTGCAAATTTATTAAAAATAAAATAAACTGAGAAATCACATGTACATAAGTATTCACAGCCTTTGCTCAATACTTTGTTGACGCACCTTTGCCAGCAATTACAGCCTCAAGTCTTTTTGAATATGATGCCACAAGCTTGGCACACCTATCCTTGGCCAGTTTCGCCCATTCCTCTTTACAGCACCTCTCAAGCTCCATCAGGTTGGATGGGAAGTGTCGGTGCACAGCCATTTCAAGATCTCTCCAGAGATGTTCAATCGGATTCAAGTCTGGGCTTTGGCTGGGCCACTCAAGGACATTCACAGAGTTGTCCTGAAGCCACTCCTTTGATATCTTGGCTGTGTGCTTAGAGTCGTCCTGCTGAAAGATGAACCGTCGCCCCAGTCTGAGGTCAAGAGCACTCTAGAGCAGGTTTTCATCCAGGATGTCTCTGTACATTGCTGCAGTCATCTTTCCCTTTATCCTGACTAGTCTCCCAGTTCCTGTCGCTGAAAAACATCCCCACAGCATGATGCTGCCACCACCATGCTTCACTGTAGTGATGGTATTGGCCTGGTGATGATCTGTGCCTGGTTTCCTCCAAACGTGATGCCTGGCATTCACACCAAAGAGTTCAATCTTTGTCTCATCAGACCAGAGAATTTTGTTTCTCATGGTCTGAGAGTCCTTCAGGTGCCTTTTGGCAAACTCCAGGAGGGCTGCCATGTGCCTTTTACTAAGGAGTGGCTTCCATCTGGCCACTGTACCATACAGGCCTGATTGGTGGATTGCTGCAGAGATGGTTGTCCTTCTGGAAGGTTCTCCTCTCTCCACAGAGGACCTCTGGAGCTCTGACAGAGTGACTATCCGGTTCTTGGTCACCTCCCTGACTAAGGCCCTTCTCCTCCAATCGCTCAGTTTAGATGGCCGGCCAGCTCTAAGAAGAGTCCTGGTGGTTTCGAACTTCTTCCACTTACAGATAAAGGAGACCACTGTGCTCATTGGGACCTTCAAAGCATCAGAAATTTTTCTGTAACCTTCCCCAGATTTGTGCCTCGAGACAATCCTGTCTGGGAGGTCTACAGACAATTCCTCTGACTTCATGCTTGGTTTGTGCTCTGACATGAAGTGTCAACTGTGGGACCTTATATAGACAGGTGTGTGCCTTTCCAAATCATGTCCAATCAACTGAATTTACCACAGGTGCACTCCAATTAAGCTGCAGAAACATCTCAAGGATGATCAGGGGAAACAGGATGCACCTGAGCTCAATTTTGAGCTTCATGGCAAAGGCTGTGAATACTTATGTACATGTGATTTCTCAGTTTTTTTTTATTTTTAATAAATTTGGAAAAACCTCAATCTTTTTTTCACGTTGTCATTATGGGGTGTTGTGTGTAGAATTCTGAGGAAAAAAATGAATTTAATCCATTTTGGAATAAGGCTGTAACATAACATAATGTGGAAAAGGTGATGCGCTGTGAATACTTTCTGGATGCACTGTATGTGATCAGACTTTAATTGCTTTTCCATAAGAAATAATGAAGATATGGCTATTGAACTAGACTGACCCTTACTGCAGCAATTATTCATAACTGAAGACTGTATCCTATTCTTTACCATACCATTCTAAGTTGTTATATTAATTTTACTTAGACTTTAAAAAACTCAAATGAACAAAACAAATTTATTATTTACTGATTTATTTTCATCAGTAAAGTGCACCGTTTAGAAGCCCTACATTACATATTGTAGCATTAGACAGATTTGCCTTGTGCTTTAAGGCACTGTGAGCTGAGCCAGGGGAAAATGTAGGCAATGTGAAAGTTTCCAAACACTAAACAAATTTTGTTGCGGAAAAAAATACATGAAGCAGCTTTTCTTGTCTCTCTTGTAGACTAGCCACATGTACAGAAACAGCCACTTTGTTTGAAACTTTGCTTGATTGTTAGCATCACCTTATATTTTGGTTTGCCTTCTCATCCCAAAATCATGTACCTTAGATGATCTGACATTGTTAAATTATGTATTTATAAGTAAGACTATATATGTGAGTGTGGCTCCCCTGTCCAAGCTTGGTTCCTTTATCACACCCAAGACACAGACAACACACAAACATTCTTCCAATGGCCCCAGTATAGATAAACCGGTTAGGAGGTGAACAAATTGATGGATGTAAAGCTGTAGTTTGTTTTTTATTACAACCAGAGAATGAATGTAATGCCACTCCTCCTTTATAGGGGCTGTGGTTTAGTAGTTATTCTTGTCGTCATTTCACCTTTATCAGTAATGGGATTAAATGGCAATAATAAAGCTTTTTTTTCTTTTACCTTGAAAGAACAATGGGATTTTTCTACTTTATATGTTTATAGAGTGCATTTGGTGGTTACATTAAGTTAGAAAAGACAGGATTTTAAATAATAGGTGTGATTCCAGAAATCACATGCAGAAAGGTAAAATCTCCTTGGATGTAGAATGTCAAAATCTCAACATTTCTAATGCCAAGTCTTTCAGTGATGTAAACTTGCTTTGTTTTGTGTATGTCGAGACTGTCAATGTACTTGGTGGTGTTATCATTGATTTTCCTTAAAGCTGTTTTCTGTCTGTGTGATATGAACCTTTATGGTTTTTATGTCTAATAAGACCATTAATAGTTGATTTGCAGCATTACCTATCAATCAAAACTTTAGACAGGGCCTGTTATATTATGTCACAATGAAAATCAAATAGCTTCTTTAAGAGAATGTGACAGAAACATAGAGGAAAAATTTAATTCTCAGCTACTTTGCTGAGAAATGTTTAAAAAGGCAGCATGCAAACCCTTTTTTTCGTCACTTATACTCTGCAGATACAAATGTTTAAGTTTTAGCATAAGTCCTTGTATCAGTGGCATCCGTAAATGGCTAAAGGAGTACTTTTATGTAGGTTTACAAAACTGTAATGTCAGGGCTATTTTCTGTTAGCAATGGAAAAAGTATGTGAAATGTGCTGTAAAAAATACAAGTAAATTTCTGGTAAAAATGGATTAATAGTCCTAATGTCCTGCATGAGTGGGAGGCATGTAATCAAAGCTCAAGTCTTTATTTTCCTTCAAGTATGTTTTCTTTCTTTGTTTAGAGTGGAAGCTTTTTGGAGTCGCTACTCTCCTTATAATAAAACCATGAAATCTATTAAAAAATGTAATGAGTAAAGTGAAAAAAGTTGTGTGCTTTTGAAAAAAGGCATAAATTAAACCATAACTTCCAATGCTGCAAAACATTCTGTCTGTGTTATTGCAGTGTCTTTATTGCTGCATTCCTTGTGGTTAACAAGAAGACTATGCTTCCCATGTCTTAAATTCTTACATTTGTAACCAAATTAAAATAAAAATGAAAAAATAATCTGACAGGGAAGAGTATCATAATTTACTAAAAAAAATCTTATTGGGTGCAGCAATATATACTTTTTGTAATGCTGGACATACTTTGTTTTTGAATACATGATATGACAGATTTTCAATGCTTGTTTACCCATTATGTTGTGGTTAAGAATGAAAAAAAAGTTTGTACAAATGGGTTGTTGTAACTAATTGTTAACTTAATCATTCATCATTTCTCTTTAATTTGCTTAGCGTGGATGTCCACATTTAAAAAAAAAAAAAGATAATTCACACAAAATTATGTTACATTGTTAAATCAGTGTCTGCAGAAACTGTTGCTATATATTGTGGAAGAAATCAAACATCTAAATTAAAGAAAGAAATTTATCCTCTAGTGGATAAATCATTACTAGCCGTACTTGGACCAGGCTGGACTGGTCTCATAACATAAAGAAAAGAAAGTATATAAATTTTTGTTTAAAATAAAATTTTCTACACTGTGGTATGCTGGGCCGGAAACATCACTTAAAGAGATTCCACAATCAACTATTAAAAGGGAATGCTCAGTTAGTTATGCCACACTAACACTAAGTACTTTCGGTCAATGAATTATTCTGCAGAACTGTGTCAAGAAATGTTACTGGGGCTCCTTTATACCAACAGAAATATGCCTGTATGATGCCTTGCTGCTACTGCACAGTCAGAAGTTTTTTTTTTTTCTACCTTCTTTCTCTTTAGTCATTCTGTTTATCATTTTATTTAATGAACATCTGTAAAATTCTAATTTCTCCCATGGTACAAATAAAGATCTATCCATCCTTCCTTCCTTCCTTCTGATTTTGCCTGTATTGGTTGCAGTTTGTCAATTAAGTTGTACCATTGTTTTTTTTTCCTTTATCTGGAAGGGTAAACGTTCACGTTTTGTTCTAAAGATTTTTTTAAAAAAGGTAAAATTCTGTTACAACGAATATCTTTACAATGAATTTTTCATTACAACGAAATATTTTTATGGTCACGATAGCTTCCCCCTATAACATGAGTCTATAGAAATCTCGTTACTATGAAATATATTCAGCAGATACTTTCATTACAACAAAATGCCCAAAAGACCTTGAAATGCCTGAATGAATCATCCACAGAGCAGTTAGTTATGTGGTCACAGCTCAGTTGTGCACAACAATCCCCAAACAGAAACACTAATTTTTTTTTTTCTTTCTTCGAACTTTCCTCGTACTGTTTTCTGTTTTTGTTTTCGGTGGTTTTCAGTGATACCTTTTGCTTATTGCTTGTCAACATTTGAAAAACATCTATTGGAATGTAACTCATTGTCACCCGCCTATAGAAACGGCAGACATGAAAAAACGATAACAGTTCATATTAATAAAAAAAAATCTTTAAATTTTTGCAGCTCTCGATTGCAACAAAAAGAAAAATGATGTTGCCAGTGAATTCAGAATTTCGCCATCGACACTGTCAACCTTCTTGAAAGATAGCAAAAGAAGAAGAAAAATCTTGGGTTGCAAACATATGCGAACTGCTGCATTTGAAGGCGTTGAAAAAACCATTTCTATGTGGTTCAGTGATGTTCATTCAAGAAACATTCCTATTAATGTGGCAGTCATTCAAAAAAATGTAAGGTTTCTAAGCTCTCTTGGGACCGCCCCCAACTGGACAACATGCAGAAGAGCATCCCGAAGTATGATCACCGTGTCTGTGAAAGACTGTTTATCCATTGCTGGGGCAACAGCAGGCTCACAGCTCTGCTGCGGCCCTTCACTGAAGCAAGCAGAAAAGATCTCGATAGGTGATGCAAGGAACATTGCAAATGCAGGGAACAGTATTACTTGGCCACTAACCTAGCCACACCCCTGCCTGACTGCTGTGTCTGTGTATAGGAGAGTGGCAGATCATGCTACAGTAAATAACCATGCTGTTCCTGTTTCAAACTGAATAAAGCTAGTTTTGCTAAAGTACTGAGACTGAGCCTCGTGTTTTGGGGTGCAAGACAGGGACTTGTAGCACGATCTTTTAGGATTTGCTTCTTTGATGCTTCACTGCAGCGCTGTGAGCCTGCTGTTGCCCTGCCCCGGCAACAGACAAATATTCCACAGACGCTGCAATTGTGCCCATCACTACTTTGACATTTGTCAGGGCCTTTGTTATCCTTTGTCCCTTTAATGTCACCTTTGTACATTGCAACAAGCAGGACATTCTGTCACATGAGATATATTTAGAAATTCTGTTAAATGGCAAATAATAATTTTATACATTTTTCTTTGTATAATAGTAGTTTTTGCTTTCTGCCATTTTAGGTTGCAGTAGCAAGGAAAATTTAAATTTCATCCTGATTTGTTTGAACCCTACATGTTTTTGGAACTTACTCATACTTTTTTGTGTTTTTAATAAAGACCTTGACAAAAACAAAGTTGATTTCTACAATAAATAAGTGAAATGTACTTGGTATCACTCCTTTAGTCATCTCCAAGTTTAATCTTATTGATTACTTTCCATTTTACATATTCCAATTCTTGTTCTCAATTTTCCAAGGTTTGTTCACTGTGATTTTTTTTTTTTTTTTTGCAAGTCGGTCTCTATGTCTGTTTTGCATTCACTTTGCTTTATTTTAGTGCACTAATTCTATTACTTGCCTGTTTATTCTTCTGTTTCTTAGCACAGTTACTCTGGTACAAATTTATAATTAGACCTGATAACTGTCATTTTTAGTATGATTTTTTTCACACTATTACTCTGCTGTGTTAAGCACAAATGTGTTCAAGCTTGCATCTCTCTCTCTCTAAGAAAGATGTTTCCAAGGGTTTCTTCTTGTCAAAAACATTTAAACACTTGTTTTCAGTGTGAGCCAAGACAGCCTCTCACTGAATATAAACAAATCAACCATTTATGCTGTTTATTTGTCATTTATTGTATATATAGATATGTATAAAAAGAAAATGTTACTGTGCTTTTTATTTCCTTACATTACTAATTTAAAAGCTGATTACTAACAGAGTTTAAAGCTAAATTTTTTTTATTTTGTGATTCAGAATATATTTTCATAATTAGCTGAAAATATTCCATGTTTCTTAATTGGTTCACACATTTCTTCTGTGTTGATTCTGCTCATGTCACTGATATAAAATTATGGTAAAATTAGTTTGTGTGAATATCAATTCAAGTCCCAATAATTATTCAAGGTCAGTTGAAGTACGTCATTGACACTGGAAGATATTTGTAATATGATGTTAGTACATATGTTCAGTAATAAGCCTGTTTTCTAGAATTGGTCCCTTTTTGAAGTAGCCACTTGAGCTAATACTGTAGATCAAGACTCATGGTGTAAGAAACTTTGGTTCCATTGCACTGTAGCATAGATCTAGGTCCCACCCCATACATGATACTAAAGTTATGTACAAATTTAAATTGCTTTAAGCCTGATCTCATAAGTTTTTTTCATGGTAGATTATAGTAAAAAATTAAAAGCAACAGCCATTTGCCCACTGTATACTCCATGAACATAAATATATTTGCCATTGCCTAAATGTGAGCCTTTACAAAATCACTTTTACAATGAATTCAAATATTTTGTTAAATCCCAATCTTGTTTATCACAATGTATTTTAAATTGTGTATTGATCAATGCAAAATTTAATGTTGGTGTCCCTGAAAGACCTGCCTCTCCCTCAGTTTTGTTTGTCAAGAGTCCTGTTTATAATTCAGAAAGTCATTCCCATGAGGCTTCAGATTTCCTGTTTATGATTAGTGATGAGCGAACTCCACGGTGTTCACTTCATCTCAAGTTAGGAGAAATCACAGAAGTTTTTGGGAATATCACTGAACTCTGTGAAATGCATTGAAATCAGTGGGAAAATACTAAATTAACTAGATTTGACTGGATTATAATGGTGCCATCATCTTTAAAATCTCTCTGAGGGCTAGGGAAAGTCTTCCAACTATACTGGGCTGATTATTATGGCCAAAAGGTGACCTGAGCTGTATGGCAGCAGTGCCAACCACTGCACCACCGTGCCTCCATGATGTCAAAGAAGAAAGAACAAAGTCAGAGACATGCAATCATAGATTTTGTCACAACAGCGCGGACATGCCTAAATCATAGTCAAATGTCCAATCAAATACTTAAGTCTTTTAAAGGCAGAAAATTTGAAATGCCGTGTCAGGATTGAAGCTGCACTCTGACTAATTCTATTTTTTGAAGTCATGCTGAAGGCTCTCCAAACTGTCTGTGATGATGCTTTGCACTTCTTGCATCAAAAAGATAGAAACGTCTTATAAACAGCATAAATCCTTTCGTTATTATTTCATAGAGTCTCCTGTGTTTTGAGTGGGGTGCATCAGGCTCCTTCAAGGTTTGTTTTTTTTTATCTCCATGTAGCTAATTATGCATGCATAGGGCACGTAGCTCCTTCTCTTATGTTGATGTGGACCTCAGAGATTGACCTGAATATTTGGCGACAAGCAGAGATAACTTCTTTATACTGTATATGTTTCATAAAAAATAAAATTTTAAGAATCTATATTGTTTACTTATCTTTTCTACCACTAACTAAGTCCAATAATGTCAGTGATCAGCATTATATACCTGGGGAGGTGGTCCCATCCAATGTTAGTTGTTATAGCTCTGGGGGATGTCGCACTGGCCTTGCAAAGCATTATGGGGCACTGGGGAAAAAGTTATTTTAAACCAGCTAAATTATCAGTAGATAATTTGCTGAACAAAGGTGAATGCAGCAAATTTGCTGCAAGTAATGTTTTGGTGAAATTTGCTGATAAACGCTATGATGTGTGCTGGTAATTCTGGAAGTATTCAATATTTTAGCAAAAAAGCATGTGTTTTGCATATTTTGTTAATAGAACAGGATAACTGTTACATGAGTTATGTGACACAGTTAACATTAGATTTTTTTTCCATGCCCGTTTTTTTTAAATCGTTATAAAGAAATTATTTACTTCTGTTATGTCATAATAATTTTTCTCTCCTTTCTACACAAAAACATGAGTTTAAATTTTTTCCTCTGCTACCACTACAAAGTTAATTGGTTTAGTAACATATAAAACAAAGAAAAATTTTTTGAGAATTCCTTGAAAATCTATATTCTTTACATAGGCTGTCCAGATTGGAGTTTGTGCAGTGTATTTATGACTATATCTACATATGTGCTACGTTCATGTCTACATGTTGTGCAGCTGTGTTCATTTAGGCATATTGCGTAGCTTTATGCTATACATGCAAGATTCTAATTTGTGAAATTTAAAGCGTCATCCTGAGTCGTACATAGATATAACAATATAAGTTCAGTCTGTGGGTTAAAAAATGTATTGTGCAATAAAATATTACTTATCTTTTTAGAAGCATTTGAAATGAAGAAAAAATGCATGACTTGGCATTTTATTTCTCTTACCTAATAACTTTGCCAACGTTCTGTTGTGAACAGAGATTGAACAGGAGTTCCCCATTAATTGCAATATTGTAAGTGTCTGAGAAGGGTGTACAATATGAAGATACTTTTTTGTGATGTATAGACTAAGGAAATGGGCATAGTTTCCATTTCTGACTCACTCTGTAACCCTGTGTGAATTACTTAATCTGTCTTTGCTCCAAAAAAAAGTAAACATAATTACAGTGCATCTTTGTGTGTAATGTTTTATTGGAATGCTGTTTTTCATAGAATTGTTCTAAATAAAAAAGTTTGATCAATGACGTGAAGTGGAGTGAGGCAAAGTTACCTTTATTATTTTAGCATTATGTACTAATCACTTTCATAAAGTATAATGCTTAGTAACCATTTGGTTTACGAGCTTCCATCTCATACATTCAACTTAATTATTTTGGGTGTTAACATGGAAAAAAAAAATCTTTATGTATTTTCTGCATTGTAGAATGTTTTTTCTAAAGTGTCTACAAATATGTACAAATTAACCAGGGATTAACATGTTAAATATTACTTTCTTCATGTCAGTGGTATTAATAGTGTGTGCAAAGCACAGTGAGATTCTTTCTTGCATGTTCAACCAAAATGCAACATATTTCCACTCTGCACATCGTTTTATAGTAACCGTTGTTTAGAGGATTGACTTAGAAAGTCTTGTTGGGAGCATGCACTGATAATTTGCTAATTGTTATTTTATTAGTGCATTGTACATTGGCCTTACTTATCTTTGGTATTGACCAATAGTGGACAACATATGCAACCTTCAGGGATGGCAATATTTAACAAGTTTGTTTGTGATGTTATTGTTGTGAATGCAGAAACCAAAAAAGTATCTCCCAGTTAAAGCATTTTCACAGTGTGCTTCTGTATATTACTTTTATAAAATAGGCAGGAGTTTGCAGTGCATTGTCAACTCCACAGCAACATACACAAGTAAGACTATGAAATACAGCGTAATCTTTAAAATGTTACTGAAGTTGCCAGTATGTCTTATATTTTATGGTGATCCATGTCACATAGTTGCTATAAAAGGCGCTGCACTCCAGTAACCATTAATTTACAAATTCTGCAACATCAGTATGCAGATGTGAAAAAAAATCATAGATCTTTTTTTGTTTTCGCTCTCATTTGCTGCTTCCTAAATCATTTGAACTTTATTGTGAGTTAAAGCTTTTGGATTGGACTACAGTGTTCAAAAGTCTAACAAAATAACAAATACAGTAAAGACTGAGCCAAAAAAAACACATTTCTCTAATAATGTTTCCAGTGTTATGTTTTTCAGATCTGTTTTGTTTCTGTTTTTTCTTACCTTGGATTGCTTAGCTTGTACCATCATTAGTTAAACAGACAGTCTTTTGCTTGCTAAAAACACATCTCGGTGTTTTGGGAGTTTCCTTTCTGTCAACTGCTTTGCGCTTGAATCTACAGTCGGTTTTGCAGGAGTGATTTTTTTTTTCTTTTTAAATAACTACTGAATCCTTAAAGGATCATTACTTTCCTAACTTGACTTTTTTCCCCATTTACATTTTGTTTTTATTTCTTTACAAGTCAGTTTTTGCAGCACCAGAAACATTCATTTTCTTGCATTTTTACATCATTGTAGGAATAGAAGGAAACAAAAATCCTGAAAAGAAAGTAAACATTTTTAATAGCTTCTCTAATAATGTTTCCAGTGTTATGTAACTGGAATCCACTATGTTACTGTATGACTGCCAACCTCTATCTGCCTCTACTTGCCTGCAGCAATGATCTAGCATCCTGATCCCTAAAATATCAACTCAGGTTCTGCCTTGGGGGGTAATTAGATGAGTTAACCCTAATCCAGAACGTTGTTCCAATGGTAAAATTGAGCTGAAAAGTTTAAAATGGATGTGTTTATATATTGTTGCATGCTACTTATAAAGGCAGATCTGTACTTTACCTGTCAGCCTATCAGGCAGCCAGTGGTGACAGTAAAGTTATATAATCTTACCAAAGCAGTATCAGAGTATCATAATCATTTTAAACATTGCCTTACAATTCCTGTTTACTGTGCCCAGTTAATGCACAGTAAATGAGAACATTGCATCCATATTGAAATCGGTGAGTTGGCCAGCTAGTCTCGAACTTCTGGACAGTAATCTATAGATCCCAGCTCCCCGTGGGGTTTGGTTGCTAATTTGGCAGATTAGGGATTGTGGTAGAGGCATTGTAACTTTTAAGCTTAAAGCAAACTGAATTTATTAAACATATGTACATTTTCAAAAGTGGGCACTGTGAAAATTGGGTATTCAATGGTGTGTGTGTGTGTGTTTGCTTTCATGCCATACTCTTGTTCTTATTCCAACATGCTTTGCATTGATTATCTAACAAAGTAACCCTATTCTTGAGCTACATCTAGACATAGAAATAACTATCATAATAAACTTTATTGTGATTAAAAATTTTATTATGTTAAGTGTATTAATTTTTTTTCCTGATAATCTGTCTGATGTGATTTATGTCCATAATATGTGTATGCTGAATAAATAATGTTTTGTGCATTCTGCTTGATTACTATAAAACTTTTAGTATATTGTTTTATCTGGGAAACGCATAAATACACTCCCTTCATTTCTATAATAGAATAAGACATTAAAATAATGTCTTCTGACAGCAGGCAGCAGAAAGAGGCATGGTAGGGAACAAGAAAATTGATTAGTGACTGTGTTGATGATCTGAGTAATGATAAACAATTTTAACTGGTTGTGCATTACTGTTGAAAGAAAGTAGCACCAAGTGTTTTTCTCTACTTTGTTCGGTTTTGATCACTTCCTCTTGCTATGGTTGAACTCTTCTCTACATATAATTTGCTTCCTATTCTTATTTTAATAGCACTTTATTCCTCTTGTAGAGATACTGTGGTGTTTGAGTATCTCTGACATTCTTGTGCCTCTCCTAGTATTTATGAATTTAATAAAAATATAAGTAAATAGGAACTTGTATGTGATGGGTGCAGCACCACTTTGAGATGAAGCAGGACTTGGAAACCAGTGACCTGCTTCTTTTTTTAACATACACATTGAACAAAGGTGCCAGATTGTCCCTTTCCAGATGTGAGGTTGAATAAATGATAGAGAGATTTACTTATTTGTAAGCAAGTTTCTTCCATCTTGGATATATCTTGCATATTGCTTTCTACAACATGTTTTTTATTGCTGGATGGACAAAAAAAGAATGGGAGAAGTGTGGCAAATAGAACAGGGGCCTCATTGTTGAAGAAGGCTGAAGAAACATACTACTGTAGTAGGGTCTAAAGAATTATTCTAAATCACCTGTCAGCTATCTGTGGACATGCAACTACTGTGAGGTATGTAGTACTCACTCTGGCCTCTTTGTGTTGATTCACAGTGTTTATGTTTAGAACAGTCATCAGAATGAAATGTGTATTCAATTCATATTGTTAGTTTTCTTTTCTCTGTAGTTGTAAATAAAAATTAAGAGCACTGTGTAGATATGAAGGTTAATGGAATATAGGTAGGTAGATTATTATTATCCCAGAGGTAGGTTTGGTTGTACAAGTTTTAAACAAATCGTAGGACACTGTTACATAGATACAAGAAATAAGCTGCGATGGTTCTAGGAATAGGACTTATAAAATCATTTGTTTTTGACATTTGGGAGCCTAAATATGCAGCCTAATGGCAACAAATGGAACTTGGGAAGCACAGGATGGCTGCTCTTTAATAAAATTGAGTTATCTTTTTATGTTTGTTACATCACAGAGGGAGACTGCTGCAAACCAATAATTTTACTTTTCATTTTGACCATCATGTTGTGTATCAAGTTTTTGTTGTTAATGCTAAAGTTTCCAAAACAACATAAAAAGACACATTTGAGACTTATAAAAAGTGTATTTATAGTTTTGTCTACTTTAAAATAGTTTCATTGGAAAGAATAGCTGTTTTGCGCCTTCTTAGATTTTTTTCTATATTAAGATCTTAGGTTACTTTGATATCAATGGTCTTTCCTAAATAATCTATAGTACTAGGGTGTTGTACCGTGTTAGCCATTATGAATGTAGTGAGAAGTCAAGGAAAATGACACCTTTTATTGGCTAATTTAAAAGATTACAATATGCAAGCTTTCGAGGCAACTCTGGCCCCTGCATATTGTAATATTTTTAGTTAGCCAATAAAAGGTGTCATTTTGCTTGACTTCTCACTAGATAATCTATATAATGCTTCAACATCTCTGCCCTTTTTTAATTGTTGATGTGGAGGTGGGACATCTAAAATCTACAGCCATATTCTTGATCATACAGATATTTAGCAGTAAAAAACAAAAGGACAACTCATCAACAATAGGTTAGTAATTGTTATAAGATACGGATAACAAATTCACAATGCCAGTCATTTGCAGATATTAAGGTAAGCCTATCCTTTACTCCTGCAGTCATTTGTATACAAAATAAACAGTACAGAAGACTGACAAAAAAAAAGCCCTAAGGTGAGCCAGTGGGTGGAAAAAGGTTATCAGAAAAAACGGCTATTCTCACTCACTGTTTTGTGTTACTTAAAAAGTCCAGAGTCCACTCAGCCAAATTAGATTCCTAATAGAATTTCTGAATTGATTTCTCAACTGAAATTTTAGGCGGAATTGCATTAAAAGCAGCTGGAAAAAAAAACAACAACCAATAGCAGTATTGGGTGGGCTTTTTGATCCTTCCAAGTGATTACACAGCACATGTAGAAATTCAGCTGTGGCATCTTACTTCTAGTCAACCCTGTTCTACCTTGCAAGCTACTAAGAAGTTCTGATAGGCCAGAGTTTTGGTTAGCATCTGTCTCTAAATCGACTTTTCAATGGATTTCATTATATGAGAATCTAATTCTACCAGTTTTGAAAGTATTGTTGAATGTTCAATTTTGGCTATTGGAATAACATTTGATTGTTTCAAAAATTTAAACACCTGCTGTAAATCTAAATATTCCATGAATTATGGAATGGAATATTGGGAAGAGTTGCTCCGCTTAGTTTTAAAACAGATGTTGACATACCATATGGATCAGAGCTTTTTGAGTATCCTTGAAGAACTTTATGGACATAATTTTAATTGAAGAAGGGCTGACTCCTAGCTGCAGCCCTGAGTCTAGTATTTTATTAAATAATTTCTTAGCAATTAGCTTATTCTTTTATTTAATGACTTCTATTCTTTTTTCCTTAGGTGTTTTATACTTTATTTGACAAAGACGTACAACCAACCTAATGTTACCTTGTAATTTAAAAATGCTAAAAAGCATTACAATATTCAGTTTTTGTATTATTGTTGTTAGATTATATATATATATAATATATAATTGATTTGAATTAACTGTTGTATTTGAGCAGAACTACTATATTAAACAGACATTTCATTTTTTCCCTTTTTGCTTTGATTATTTTTGCTTATATAACTTAAAATTAAACACTAAAACTTGTGGAATATTTTTTCTTGTAGACATGCAAAGTAAGATGTCACACTATCAGTCTGTTTTGGAAGTTATTTAAAATAGCAAGCCGTTCAGTGGATTGCATCCATATGTTCCACCATATGCCTAAAAGTAATTAGCTAACCTTAATTGGTAAGCCGTTGATGAGGTTAAAAAATAAAAAAAATAAAAAAATCATGCTTTAAGCTATATATTAGGGAGATTATTTCTATATTGTACCAAAGTATATCCACTGGAGTTGTTGCTTCATAGAGTTGCTTTCCAGAATTTCTGTGTATATAGAATTTGCACGTTTTGTGTTGTGGTTTTTCTTGTATTGTAGTTTTCCCAAATAGTCACAATGTATTTTGATAGATCAAAGCTAACCTGTTTAATGCACACAGATAAAGTGTAGTTGTTTTGGAAAAAATTGTCTGATTTCTTGTGTAGCATGGCATTTGTTGTTAGCCAAGTCAAACCGGGGTTTTAATGTTTCCCTTGTTTAAATTAATATTTTTTATTTGTTTCCTGTTTCATGTAAAAGCAGACAATAGCTTTATAACTTTGAGTAATAAAGCAGACGATAACTTTGAGCAATGTTAGCATTTACTCCCCCGGGTGGAATTGAAGAGTTGCATAGTGTGGGGGAGGAACGATCTCCTCAGTCTGTCAGTGGAGCAGGACAGTGACAAAAGTCTGTCGCTGAAGCTACTTCTCTGTCTGGAGATAACACTGTTCAGTGGATGCAGTGGATTCTTCGTGATTGACAGGAGTTTTCTTAATGCCCGTCGCTCTGCCACAGATGTTAAACTGTCCAACTTTACTCCTATAATAGAGCCTGCCTTCTTAACAAGTGTGTCCAGGCGTGAGGCGTCTTTCATCTTTATGCTGCCTCCCCAGCAAACCACCACGTAGATGAGGGCACTCGCCACAACCGTCTTGTAGAACATCTGCAGCATCTTATTGCAGATGTTGAAGGACGCCAATCTTCTAAGAAAGTATAGTCGGCTCTGACCTTTCTTACACAGAGCATCAGTATTGGCAGTCCAGTCCAATTTTTCATCTAGCTGCACTCCCAGATATTTATAGGTCTGCACACAGTCACCTCTGATGATCACAGGGTCCATGAGTGGCCTGGGCCTCCTAAAATCCACCACCAGCTCCTTGGTCTTGCTGGTGTTAAG
Organism: Polypterus bichir lapradei; assembly: GCA_026402145.1. Lineage (NCBI taxonomy): Eukaryota > Metazoa > Chordata > Cladistia > Polypteriformes > Polypteridae > Polypterus > Polypterus bichir. Next base: position 14,227,185 of record JANRMT010062825.1, read on the forward strand.
GTGTAAGTGGTTTGAGTCACACCATTTAACAAAGTCTTTGATTAGCTTCCTGTACTCCTCCTCCTGCCCACTCCTGATGCAGCCCACAATAGCAGTGTCATCAGCAAACTTCTGCACGTGGCAGGACTCCGAGCCGTATTGGAAGTCTGATGTATATAGGCTGAACAGGACCGGAGAAAGTACAGTCCCCTGTGGCGCGCCTGTGTTGCTGACCACAATGTCAGACCTGCAGTTCCCAAGACGCACATATTGAGGTCTGTCAGTAAAATAGTCCACGATCCATGCCACCAGGTGTGAGTCTACACCCATCTCAGTCAGCTTGTCTTTAAGGAGCAGAGGTTGGATGGTGTTGAAGGCGCTAGAGAAGTCCAAAAACATAATTCTAACAGCACCACTGCCTCTGTCCAAGTGGGTGAGGGATCGGTGTAGCATATAGATGATGGCATCCTCCGCTCCCACCTTCTCCTGGTATGCGAACTGCAGAGGGTCGAGGGCGTGGCGGACCTGTGGCCTCAGGTGGTGAAGCAGCAGCCGCTCTATGGTCTCTAATCACATGTAACGTCAGAGCAACAGGCTGGAAGTCATTCAGCTCACTAGGACGTGATACCTTTGGGACTGGGGTGATACAAGATGTTTTCCAAAGCCTCGGGACTCTCCCCTGTTCCAGGCTCAGGTTGAAGATGCGCTGTAGAGGACTTCCCAGTTCCAACGTACAGGCCTTCAGCAGTTGTGGCGATACACCATCTGGACCTGCTGCTTTGCTGTTACGAAGTCTTCTCAGCTCTCTGCTCACATGGGCTGCTGTAATTGTGGGTGGGGATGTCTCACCTATGCTGTTATCAACAGAAGAATGGTTGGAGGATGCAGTACTCCGAGATGAGAGTGGGTTAGGGTGACCAAACCTATTAAAGAAGTTGTTCATTTGGTTTGCTCTCTCCACGTCTGTCTCGATGGTGGCACTCCGCTTCGAGCTGCAGCCAGTGATAATCTTCATCCCATCCCACACTTCCTTCATGCTGTTATTCTGCAACTTCTGCTCCAGCTTTCTCCTGTACTGCTCCTTCGCTGCCTTGAGCTGGACTCGGAGTTCCTTCTGCACGCGCTTGAGCTCATGCTGATCACCGTCTTTAAAAGCCCTTTTCTTCTGGTTCAAAAGGCCTTTGATGTCACTTGTAATCCATGGCTTGTTGTTAACATAGCAGCGTACTGTTCTTACTGGAACTACAATGTCCATACAGAAGTTGATGTAATCAGTTGTGCAGTCAACAGCTTCTTCAATGTTCTCACTATGTGACCCCAGCAGTATTTCCCAGTCTGTAGTTCCAAAGCAGTCTCTCGGAGCATGCTCTGCCTCAGGGGACCACTTCCTGAATGATCGTGTGGTTGTGGGTAGTGAGGCTGAAGCAGTACTAGGTTATGATCTGCTTTCCCAAGCGCAGGCAGCGGGGTGGCGCTGTATGCGTCTTTAACGTTTGCATACAGTAGGTCGATAGTCCTATTTCCCCGGTGCTACAGTCCACATACTGGAAGAAGGCCGGTAATGTTTTGTCCAGCGTTACATGGTTAAAGTCTCCAGCGATTAGCACAAGAGCCTCAGGGTGCTGCGTTTGTAACTTAGCAACTGCGGAATGGATGATGTCACTCGCTATCTCCGCGTTCGCTTGAGGGTGGATGTAAACAATGACAACAATCACGTGTCCAAACTCTCTGGGCAAGTAATAGGGACGCAGACTTATGGCCAACAGTTCGATGTCCCTGGACGTTTACATGTCCTGAGTTGCACCACTTTGTATTGACATAGAGAGCGAGTCCTCCTCCCTTCTTCTTCCTGCAGGTACTTGCGTCTCTGTCCGCTCTAACGTTGCTAAACCCGGGTAGCTCCACATTAGCATCTGGGATGGTAGTTGTTAGCCACGTTTCACTAAAACACAGCAAGCTGCATTCTCTGTAGGTTCTGACATTTTTCACCAGCACAGCCAATTCGTCGATCTTATTTGGTAGTGAATTCACATTTCCCAGGATCACAGAAGGCACCGACGGTTTATAACGCCATTTTCTCTCAAGTTGCCTGGCTTTTTTCTTATCTTTTATCTTTGCACCGGCTCGTCTGCCCCGATATCGTCTTCTTACCTCATCGGGTAAACAGGGAACCACACCGGCGTGAGCATTTCTTCTCAGTGCTTTAAGTTGACTACTTGAATAGGCGAGTCTCAGAGCGTAAAAATCCATATCAAGTAGTAAAAATAGTAAAAAGTGTCCAGGGAGCGATTCCACATAAAAGAAAGTGGTAGAAGTGATCAGCGAAATAAAGGAAATAAATAAATAAATAGAGGGAAAAAAGGTAAAAAGATAAAGTCATACACGGAGCTCAATAAGTAGAGTGAGTAAACAACAGCAAAAAAAAATGTCAAGGAATCAGTAAGTGTACAAACTTTTATTCAAAGTAGTCACCTTTTGCTGATATAATGTCCAAACTGTGGTGACCCTTTTCATTCCAAATGCCAGTCACTCTGTGCAAGTCACCAGCAAAAGGACCCCAGACCATCACACTTCTTTCTTCATGTTTGACAGTTGGTGGCTCACACTGAGGAACCATCCTTTTACCAACTCGATGTTGTAGAAACACCCTGCGTGAGGAACTGAAGTTTTCAAATTTTGATTCATCAGCCCATAAGACTTTCTTCCAGTCTACAGTAGTCCACATCTAGTATTTCAAGGCTGTATTTTGTCAACTAAGAAATGGCTTTCTTACTGCCACTTGCCCTGTCAAACCTGCAGCACAAAGTCTCCTCTTCACAGTAGAAACTAAAACTTGTTTTTTTCCCACCACTGTTGAGCTGTACTTGAAGCTGTTGAGCTGTGAAGTGCCTATCACGCAAGCCGGTAACCGTTTCTTCTGATTGGGTTGTGATATTGGGTCTGCCAGATCTCTTCCTATCAGAGTTTCCTCCAGTTTCCTATTGCATTTGGATTGCAGTTTCTCTAAATGAAAGGCCAACACTTCTAAAGGTAATAATGCTCTGTCTCGTTTCATTTATTAATTGCCATTTTCTTGCCCTTATCACTGGAAATTACCACTTTGTAGGACCTCAAGAGTGTAGTAACACAGTCTGTTCCAACTCTGCCTTACGATAGATATAGGGTTTTTAAGTAAACAACAGAAGTTGGTACACCTGTGCAAATTGCTTGCTTTAACTTGCATGGCTTAATTTACTTTCATTGCTGCAGAACGTCTGTTGTAACCTATTAGGTGTCCCTGAAGAAGGACCATTTGTAATATTCTGAAATTTACTTTTGTCAGTTTTTTGTAACCTAAATTTTAAATTTAAACCTCTGACAGTTTACTCTTTACCTTTTCACCACTGACTGGTAGTGTATATAAAATGTGTGTGGGTATATTTGTATGTATTTAACACTTTGTTATGCTACAGTATTTGTTCTTAGGATTTTTGTGCAGTTGGAAGCATAGTGAATTAAAACTCTCCTTGTCACTTTGATAACCAAACAGTCCCAATTAGTCATGCTTCAGTAACATGACAGATACAGTGCAATGATGAACAGCTCAGGCAGTTGAAAATAAAGTTTGGTGTCACATATTATATTACAGTCAAAATACTCCTATCTACTTGGTTCCAACCATTGTTTTGCCTGGCAAAGAAGAATGACATAGATTTAAACCTAACAAGTGATAATGACATACACAGTGCTGAGATCATAGGGTAGATGGTAGACCCAGTAAGTGTGACCAGGCAGCAAAAATGAAGGTCCAAGAATGTACAACAGATGTTTCATACTGTATGTGAGTCAAGTTATAAAACTACTATGAAGTTCACTTTGCTGTTTTCAATATCCTTTGTTTCGCAGCTTTCCAGTGATGATTAATAATTACTTGTCATTTGTGCTATTGCCAAATAAACATATTGAAATTCAGTAATATTCTGGAAGAAATTCATCAAACAATTTGAAAGAATAATTTTTAATTAAGTATTTCGTTTTAATAAAGTGAAAAATGTACTTATGCCTACACCATGCTAGATAAATTAACATCAGCTTTACACTAGCTATTACTAAGCTGAATAAAATGTCATGGAGCTTCAGGGCCTTCAACTCCTGTAAGCAAGGCACATATATGATGAACCTTCTCTATCATCACTACATTGACATATGTTTTTCATACCTTCTTGGAACAGATAACCATTTTCACTTCAATTCCACTGACCCTTTGGCCCCCTCTTCTACTGGAAAAATAGGACCCTGGTTCCTTTTTCAGTTTTTTTTTTTTTTTTTTTTTTTTTTTTTTTGGGAACTGGTTATCCAGTAGTATGTATTGCTTGCCTCAAGTGGCTTGTTTTACCTTGATGGCTGTTTTCCATGTTTCTTGCTGTTACTCTATACTTGGCTTAATTAACAAAAGAAATAATGACAAAAACATTTACAAGTCAATAAGATAGTTAGGAAGACTGCTTAATATAATATTTTGCAGAAAGCCAGTTTCAGATGAACAAGATTATGAGTAATGGGGGTCACAGTGTTTTATTTGGGTCAAGGCTCCAACATCAGCATTTTCAATCTGTTGTCAATCTGATGATACTGGATACAGAAAGACTATTGTAAAAAGAATTACAGTTGTCCTACCAGGAAATTATAATAATATGGTACATTTTTTTGGGATCTTAGCTGAAAAGATATGGTTGGGCTCTCATGATGTTTTACAGATGATAAAATTAAGTTGCAGACTTCAGAATTCAGACACCTTTGAAATATGACTCTACATTTATTCACAGTGGAAAGTGGGATCATTTTGTTAGAAGTCAGAAGTTTAGTAAGTTCAGGTTTGTGTAGTAAGTTGTAGAACTTCTGACATTCAAGCACCAAGTGAGTTGGTAGTTGGCATTTCTTTGGTGGTGGGAAGCTTTTCCATTTGATCTAGGTGCCATCAGGATTTTAAATACTGTACTGTAGACCTTCTGCCTACAGGTGTGAATAGGCTTTTCTTCAGTATCTCTTTGGATTGTAGTAAAAGTAAAGCCAAAGATGCTTCTGCTCTTATAAAGCTAACTCTTGCTTCTGTCAGGCAGAAACAGAAGAAGTAATGCATTTTTGAAACCTTTCCTGTTTTAAGGTTTTTGAAGTGTAAACTTCTGAAATTTTGGTTTTGTCATTAACAATGTTTATATTATGCGGTGGTAATTATCTTTTTTTTATAAGACAAACAGCAGAAAAATCTCAAATTTAAACTATATTGATGCACATTGTTTTGATTCAGAGTATCGTTTATTAATGTCAGTGTAGATTTAAAGATATAGATTACGGTGGAGAGGAACACGCTTTTCACACCATATATTGCCAAATTTTAATAATAATTACGTAGAAGAGTTCTGTTTCATGTTTTTACTTGAATTATATTTTTAATCTTTATTACAAAAACAACAGTTATATTCATAATTCATATACAAATTTGCAGTTTCTCTTCAGTAGTTCACTGTTAAATGCACAAAAACATTTGTTTATATACTTACTAGCTTTTTCTATTATATGAAAACTATGCATAATTTCTATAGTCTTCTCTCAATGATTCAATCTCTTGTTTAAATTGTGCTTGTACTTCATTTAATTTTCAGCCACTTGTTCTGCAGATATGATTTATCTACAAATTAACTTCCAATACAAGCAAAATGTTTTAATCTTTTGGTTTCACAGATGATGGAGGTAACATTTTTGAAAGAATGGGAGCCTATGGTGACCTACACTGGACAACAGCAAACATTTTAAAAAAAATCCATTAAAAATTTCACGTTTCTCATGTTATATAACCCATATAATTCACAGGTTGCCCAGTCAGGAAAATTAAATTATTCCACAAACGGAAAACCTGTTTACACAGGACTGCACTTTTGAATTAAAGACCAGCCTGTCTCCCTCATTTACTGGTCAAGTGTCCTGTGTTTTTTTCAAAAGCACGACACCATGTGAATGGGCTTCCTATTAGGGACTCCCTTAATTTTCTTGAGGTATGTATATAACAATATTTTAACCAAAAATGCATGTGTTTTGCATTTTGTGAGCATTCATCTAAACAACTTGTGAAATATGTGGGGTGTGCGAGTAACATGAAATTACTCATAGACTTTTTTGCTATTGTTTGCTGTTGTTCATTATTGGTCACCATAGGCTATAACTCTATTAGAAATATTGTTATCTCCATTCTCACAGAAAACATAAGATTACAATTTCACTTGGACAACACGGGTTGAATTAACAAATTAAAAAATATATATTTTTTTTGTGTGGAGTATTCCTTTAACCTACAGTATACGACTCATAAGCATGTCATGTTTATGTCAGATGCACCACAACTAAACAAAAGTAAATATATTGATATATGACAATGCAAAAATCACATGTATAAACGTATGTATGTGTATGTCTTTATTGCTGTCACTGTTCTGAGGAGACATGAAAGTAAGAATTGCATTCTACTTTGTACACATAACAATAAACTTGAACCTGAAGAGAAGACACATATATCAGAACCTAAAATCCTTAAAACGGACAGTGTTCTCCACTCATGGGCAAGCAGTATAGTTTGATTTGCTTCCTTGGTTACTTTAGCACAAAAGCTTCTGTTAGCATTATGCACCAGTTTAGTGAAGGGCTTTTTTGTGCAGCTTCAAGTATTATAAAAAATGAAAGGAAACGTACTGATGTGTGATAAGCTGAAATGTTATTTTATTAAAAAGAACCTGCTTCAAATGTTTGAAAGATTAGTAAAACTTGGTGTTAATTTATTTTTTTAATGAAAATCCTATTTTGTTAAAAGTTTGTATCTGTTTTTTACGTATTAAAAACATATAGGAGTTAATGCTAGCCTTAATAAATATTATTAAAACAATGTTAATTCTTCTAAAATCAGAAAACACAATTTTCATTCACTATAGTTTATTAAATAAAATAGGGTTGTTTACATGTTTTTCTTTGAAAATGCAGAACCGTGTCTTTCTTGAAAAAGTGCTCTGCATTGGATTTCATTGTTCATTAAGTATTGTATTAGTATTTCTTTTTATCTGTACGACATAACATAAGAAAAACAGATTCACAGAAACATAATTTGTATTTTTATCTTTATAGAAGGAAGTATAGTGCACCCAGAGAATGAAAAGGCATGGACTGGAAAAAGTAGAAAGTAAACACATTTTGCTGGTAAGTGAATAATATTTTTGAAAGGTGCATATCACTCTTTAATATTTACAGTAAATGCTTTTCTTGCTTGTCTAATAAAAAGTTGAAGCACTAACAGTAGTACCTGTTCTCTTCCATTGCATCATAGCCTATATGCTGGATCTGTATAAAATGAAAGTTACAGTTTTGGCTGACTCCTTGAATGAATGATTAATAAACAGTGTTACTGGCTATAGAAGAAACCATTGGATACTGTATACATATCGTAAATTGTCTTTGATGCATTCCATACTTATAGTGTAGGACTATCTTTTGCAAAAGTGAAACTTGTTATTCCTTTTGGATCTGACCCATGGCCAGCAATTCTGTATTAAAAGCAACTTGCCAACTTCATCTGCAGCACATATATAGTGGGTATAGAAAAGAATCACCCCCATCGGAATATTCCCATTTTTTTGCTTTATATCCTTAAATGAAAACACAAAAACTAATATTTTTTCCAGCTTTACTTATGCAATGCTGTCTATAACATCCAAGTGAAAGATATCACAGCTACAGTTAAGAAGAATTTTAAAAAATAAAAAACAAGAAATAACGAGATTAATAAAGGATCACCCTCCTCCTAAACAATATTTGTTAACTCAATCAGGTGTAAGTAACCACCATTTCCATCGCAGACCGTGGTTACTGGCTTCCAACTGTGATCAGTTGTAATCAGTGTGATTAGTGAAGCATAAAAACAGCTGTTCCTGGAGCATTCCCTTGCTTGGTAGTGCAACTGACAGCAAACAACTGACTATGGGTGGCAAGACACTTTCAAAAGATCTCAGGGATAGAGTTGTGGACACACATAAGGCAGGAGACGGATACAAAAAAAATCTTAAAGGCTTCATCAATCCCAAGGAGTATAGTAAAGTCCATAATAAAGAAGTGGCAAGTGTTTGGTACTACTAGGACCCTCCCTGTAATCCCTCCAAACTAGATGGAAGAGCAAGAAGGAAACTGGTAAGAGAGGCTACCAAGAGGCCAATGGCCATTGTGAAGGAGTTACAGGATTTTATGACAAAGAGTGGTCATTATGTGCATGTGGCAACAATTTCACAAGCGCTAACAATTGTGGCTTGTTCAGGAGGGTCACAAGTCCACATTAAGGCTTGCTTGAGCTTTGCCAGAATGCACCTTGAAGATTCTGATGCCAAGTGGAAAAAGGTCTTATTATTTGGCCTCAATACCAAACGGTACAATGGCGGAAATCCAGTGCAGCTCACCATCCACAACACACCATGCCTACAGTAAAGCATGGAGGTGGCAGCATCCTGTTATGGGGGTGTTTCTCTGCTGCAGGGCCTGGGAGTCTCGTTAGGCTAGAAGGAAAAATGGATGGGGCAAAATACCTTCAAATTCTTGAGGAAAACCTGCTGCCTTCTGACAGAAAGTTGAAGTTGGGCAGAATATTCACCTTTCAACACGACAATGACCCAAAGCGCATAGCAAAATTGACCACACAGTGACAGAAGGAGAAAAAAGTGAATGTCCTCATGTGGCCCAGGAAAGATTTGAAAATAGCAGTCCACCAACACTCACCATCCAATGTGACTGAACTTGAACAGTTCTGTAAAGAAGAGTGGGCAAATATTGCTCAATCTAGATAGATATGCAAAGCTGATAGAATAGTATCCCAACAGACTCGAGGCTGTCATTAAAGCAAAAGGTGGTTCAACAAAATATTGACATTGTGGGGTGATCCTTTATTAATCTCAGTATGTTTTGCTTTTGATTTTTTATAATTGGTCTGAACTGTATCTTTGATATCTTTCACTTGGATGTTATAGGTTGCATTAAGTAAATAAAGCTGGGAAGAAATATTTTTTTTGTGTGTGTGTTTTCATTTAAAGCTGTTAAACAAAAAAAAAGAGGAATATTTCGAAGGGGGTGATTCTTTTCTATGCCCAGTGTGGGTATTTAGTTCTTTTTAAAATCTATCAAAGACCTCCAGGAATATACAGTATCTCTATTTGTCATGATAAGTGTGAAACAAATAGATAGGTAGATAGATTATACTTTATTTGTCCCCAAGGGAAAATGAAAATCTTGCCAAATTTCCAAAATATTTTCACCTCTACACGAGTAGAGGATGCTATCAAAACAGTTAAATCTGTTATGTGTAATTGTTTTGTTATTTTTTAAAAATTCTCCTTGCATGTTTAAGTAATATGATTCATGTAGATGACATGAAAGCTAGTGTTATGCCAAAGTTTTGGTACCAAACAGTGAATATGTACACTCACTGGCCACTTTATTAGGTATATCTTTTGAACTGCTTGTTAATGCAAACATCTAATCAGCCAATCACATGGCAGCAACTCCAGTGCCTTTAGGCATATAGACATTGTCAAGACACACATTGTCAAGACAATCTGCTAAATTTAAAACTGAGAATCAGAATGGGCAAGAAAGGCGATTTAAGTGACAATGAACGTGGCTCGGTTTTTGGTGCCAGACGGGCTGGTTTGAGTATATCAGAAACTCATTGATCTACTGGGAATTTCACCCACAACCATCTCTAGGGTTTACAGAAAATGATCCAAAAAAGGGAAAATATCCGGAGAGTGGCAGTTGTCTGGGTGAAAATGCCTTGTTGATGTCAGAGGTCAGAGGAGAATGACCAGGCTGATACGAGCTGATAGATAGGCAACAGTAACTTGTATTATAACTTGTTACAACTAACATGTGCATTCATAGATGTTCTTCTGCATAACACATCGAACCCTGAAGCAGATAGGTTACAGATGCAGGAGACCACAACGGGTGCCACTCCTGTCAGCTAAGAACAAGCAACTGAGGCTGTAATTCATATGTGCTCACCAAAATTGGATAATAGAAGATTGGAAAAACTTTCCCTGATCTGATGCGTCTCAATTTCTGCTGCAACATTTGGATGGTAGGGTCAGAATTGGCATTAGCAATATAAAAGTATGGATCCATCCGGCCTTATCAGTGGTTCAGAGTGATGGTGGTGTAATGGTGTGGGGGATTTTTTCTTGGCACACTTTGGACCCCTTAGTACCTGATGAGCATCGTTTAAACACCACAGCCTACCTTTGTATTGTTGCTGACCATGTCCATTCCTTTATGACCACAGTGCAGACATCTTCTGATGGCTACTTTCAGCAGGATAATTCGCCATGCCACAAAGCTCATTTCATCTCAGACTCGTTTCTTGAACATTAAAATTAGTTTACTGTACTCAAATGGCCTCCACAGTCACCAGATCTCAATCCAATAGAGCACCTTTGGGATGTGGTGAAACGAGAGATTTGTACTGTCAGGTTTCCAGCACCTTGTTGAATCTTTATCGCAATGAATTACGTCAGTTGTGAAGGCACAAGGGTTTACAATCTGGTACTAGTAAGTTGTACCAAATAAAGTGGCTGGTGAGTGTATGTGAAATTAGTTTTAGGGTGTGTACATTATCATGCTTGGGAATCAAAATAAAGAAATAAAATTCTATATATCATGTAAAAATTATTTTACATTATGAGACATTGACTCTTGCTATTAATAGTTTTAGTTGACAGAAAGCTAAATCTATGTAAGTAGGTTTACATTCAGAAAGAACATTTCGATATAACAATATTTATGGGTAAATTTACCCCAAAATCTCAAAAATGCTTTGAATGAGAATGACGCTGTTGCTGTGAGTGTTGGAGTTACTTTTCCAGAAGCATTAAGGCAGGAGAGGAGAGAGAGAATTAGAGCCAGATGAGTTTAAATTAAATGTGTCCTCTATGAATTACTCCATTCTAACATACATTTGCGTCTATGGACCATAAGGAACATCCCCATCCCAACTTCTCTCCCCATTCCCTGCCTTCCAGAATCATTTACATTTACTGTATATGTGCATCTCCTGGTTTTGAACATGGATGCTGGGATGCTGCCCAATCAGTGCTCTACAATTGTTTACATATACATTTTTATCTGCAGACTTTAAAAAGGAACCCTAAACGTTTAAGATGCCCCTAAAACATAGTACTGGCAGTTATTTTCTTCCACTTCAAGCTCTAGAGAAAACAACTCCCAAAGTAAAAACATTTAATCTATTACATTTGCTGTCTAAATGTGCAGCCTGAAAACGTTATTGTTGTTTGTAATAAGTTAAAGCCTATGGCAAAAAAATATATATAAATACACAGCCATGAACATACTACTGATGAAAAACACAAAGAAATCCTGTAGTGAATGATGTAAACAGGTGAAAATTGTAAACATCTAATACAGATAATTATAATTATATAATTACCAATTACCTGTTTCATTTTAAAAGAGTATATTTTCCTGTAAAGTGTTTTGTAATGACCATCAGCACAAACCTCTGTCTCTATGAAAAGCTAAAATGGATCAAATGCAGAAATGTTGTACTTATGTACAATTGTATATAAGAATTTTCCAGAGTAAGCAACTATAGTGATCTAATATTATTATTATTTATTTTTTGACTGTTGTTTTTATGTAAGGCAACGTGAAACATTTAAGATACAATTGGTTACCTTTCATTTGTTTTTTCAATTAGAGCATAAGCAAGTAAAGTGCTCATGGGCACAGAGTGTCAGTATCAGCATTTAAACCCAAAACCACAGGGCTTGAAGTCCAAGTCTTAACCACTACACCTCATTGCCTATCCGTTATATCAGTCCTTCTGCAAATATTGTATACATGAATGTACTTAGTTACACAGTATTCCTACTACATCCGAATAACCGATGTCCATTGTCTTATGAAATTTCCCAGACAAAGCTGGATAGCACAGCTAGGCAACTACTAACTTTGTGCCAATTCTTTACAATTGCTGTATATGCCACAGTAAGTTCACACTTACAGCAGTTGGTTTCCTTTGGCTTATGGATCATAGTGTTGAACTCTACCAATGAACAGAATTTTTAAGCCCCCTCCTCCCATTTTTTTTTTCTTTCATTTTCTTCATTTTTTAGGGTGGAAAGTAGACAAGGCTCTAGAATAATTCATTTGGCTATGTAGCATTTTCATACATTTTGGCATTTTATTCCATTTATGATTTTATCTGTGTAGACTGAAATTGATCTGTAGTCAAAGCAACTTATTTTTACAAACATAAGGAAGGGGTAAGAATTAAATAACTATGTGGGTGCATTGCATTAAATTAGGCATTGTGAGTGTCCTTTGCAGTTTTCAGATGGAAACCTTCTCTATGCAAATTCTGTAAATGTTAACGTGTCCTTAGCTTTTGGCAACAGTAATAAGATAACCATGAAATATATGTTCATAATTAGCAGAAAGTATAATAAAAACAATTAAACAGGACAATTACAAAATACAAATAAAATCTGAGACAGTTAAAAGAGAATCTAGGGCTGGAAGAAGGCACACGTGTAAAGATGAGTTTTAAATTTGATATTTTAAGAGAAATAGAATATAGAGAATGAATGTTATGAAGAAGTCCGTGCTAGAGCTCAGGAGTACTGCAGCAAACAGCGTGCTCCTCTTTTATGGACAGACGATCTGATATAACAAGAAGACGACAGAAGAATTGGAATGTTCATAATGTTCATAAAAGAGCAATATATATGACCAGTCCAAGTTAAAAGGTGTTTAATATGTGAGCATGGGTAATATATTCTGTGTTTAACTGGAAGCTTAAGACCTGGGTGTGATCATGGGCGTTAGTTTAACTTTGTAAACATACTTAATTTTTAAGGGCCATTTGTATCTTTTTTTTATAGGTTTAGCAGGGTAGCAAGATACAAGGGTGTAATGGCAGTCTAACTTTGAGATTATAAGTGCATGAAATAATGTCTGAGCTGCAGAGTGAGATGGTAAGGGACTTGGTCCTAAAATGTTATGCAGATGATGTAAGATAACTTGGGATATAGAATTAAGATTGGTTTCAAATAACAGAGTGCTGTCAAAAAGTATATCAATGGCTTTTGATATAAGAGCAAAAATGAGTAGGGGTGCTGTCAGAGCAAATGTCTAAGCTGCTAGATTTTGAAAGAATAGCTTGTGAACCTAAAAAAGGAAATTCATATTTGCCATTATTAAGCTTTAGGGGATGACATACCATCAGATATTTAATGTCAAAGATGCAACAAATCATAGCAGAAGCTGGGCAAACGTCAGAGAGTTTGGTAGAAATGTGAAGATGGATGTCATCAGCTAAGCAATGAAAATAAATACCACGGTGATGCATAGTTGAATGTAGAGGAAAAAAGTAACTGATAAACAGCATGTAACTTATTACTGAATCTTAGTACACACAATGGGTAGCAATGAAATAGTGAAAACTGCATTTTTTCAGTTCAACTTATTAAAATCTGTTAGTTAAATATGACTGAAACCATGAATAAAACCTGCCATTTATATCTAAACAAGAGGATTGTTCCAATAAATAGTTTATGAGAAATGGTATCAAAAATCAAACTTACAGTCATGGCCAAAATTATTGGCACCCCTGGAATTTTCCCAGAAAATGCACCATTTCTCACAGAAAATTGCAAATTGCAATTACAAATGTTTTGGTATACACATGTTTATTTCCTTTATGTGCATTGGAACAACACATCACAATCACATGACCATTGTGATTAAACTGGTGCTAATTTTGATCAATTACCAGTATCTGAAGTTCCTGTTGTTATCCATCCATTATCCAACCCGCTAGGACAACAAAATGATCAGGTCAAACTGAGTCATTCCATTTTTCATTTTGCCTTTAAATGATCTGGGTCCCTTTTATTGCCAGTAATCTTACATTTCTAAAACATTTTACGGACGTAACGTTACCTATAACGTCAGTACTTCGGGCTAGCCTGAACATACCACACACATTCAGGCAACGCACATTCAAGATGTGGGTTTATTTTAGACTTCCCTTGAAACCCATACCACATAGGCCCAAACACTAAATACAGTATAAGGCATTAAGGTGGTGTTTGATTATTTAATTATCTGAGATTACGCAACAATCTTTTTATTTTTTTTTAATTTATTTTTTAAATAATACTTTGCTTGCTGACTGACACTTACCCTCACTACTTTTATTAGCATTGCAGAAAATGAGGTGCCAAAGCATATTCCAGGGCTGCTGGTAGCAATTAAGTATGCACCAGGAAATTATAAAAAATGTGTTACGGTAACTGTATTATGCACTTAATGGTCTTTTAGTTAAAGCCGTTTAGAATTCTGTACTTACTGGAAGTTTAAAAACTACTTTCAGAGTCTTATAGTCTAATAAATTGTATTGCAGTATTGCTGTTACAGAACTGTTTTGGGTTTTGCTAAATCTAAAGGAAGATTATGCATTTGTTATGTTTTGGGTAAAAAGTATATTAAAATAGTATTATTGGTGTCACAAAGCTCCCTTAAGTGCATTAACTTATTTTGGAAATTTGGACATCATAGTTAAAAAAAATGCTGGGCCTGCACACCAATTTAAATAGCCATGCACAGACATTGAGTCACTTTAGGTTACTAGGTTGTTTTTAAAACAAAGTCATTTAATATTTTTTCTGTTTTTTAGTTCAGTTTGGAGCCTCTTCTTAAAATTTCTCTTTTTTTCATTTTATAACATATTACAATGTTTTTTTCATCTTCATTCTTCAGCATTTATTAATCTCCTGTCACAAATGTGTTTTATGTGGTCTAACTAGTAGAAGGTTTCTTTCACATTTTGTTAATGTTTTTCATGAAAATACTTTTTGTAAGTAAAATGGGAATTACAAACTTGTCATATTATTTAATTTCTTCTGAAACAAAGCTTCATTTGAAAACATAATGTTCATTTGTTTAACAAAAAACTATGTATGTATTCACACATTGATTCAATTAATTGATATTGACAGTTAAAGACTGCTTAAATGTAAATATAGTTTCACTTAGAGGTTTTAATCATTCTTAATAATTGCACCAAAGCTTTTTTCTTTTAAAATGTATATTTACTATACTGTATTTATACAGTTTTTATCCATTGTACCAGATATACATTACTAATTCTTAAAGTGTAATTATAAATATGGATTATCATTTTAATTATGCAATACTTGTTTCTTACCAAAACCTGTACTACGTGACACATGCAAACAAATAATAAGCACAGAATAAACTTTTCAATCAAATATTGATGAAATGTTTATTAAGAAAGATACAAGGCTTAACAAGTTTACACACAAAATAAACAAATTTTGCTGTTAAGGTAACTAGCCTGTCATACACTGAGCAGCATTTTCAAATTGTTCTTTGTCTCGTTCTTCTATTTGAAAATATAAGCTACTATAGTTAACACAAGCTTGTTCGCCATCCAAACCCGGACAAGCAATGTTCATTTTAATTAAAGGACAAATAAAGTTCTGTATTCATTAGTGTAGTTTTGCCATTTGTCTAACTTTATAGGATGACTCCTCAGATTCCTTTTTTTTTTCAGTTTATTGCTGTACTTTCTTTAATTTAAAGGCTAATATTCCTATCTGTTCTCACTCTGGTAGTCTGCTTTACTGTTCTTTGTTTACAGGAAGTAAAAGACGTGTGCTTACTTAAGGTGACACCTTGTGTAAAGGTGCACTATAGCTAAATTACCGTAAAGCTTAGAAAAACAGATGCTGAAAAAATATTTTTTTTGGGATCAGCCAATTTACCAATCACCAATCTTCTCTTTTGTAGTAAAAAAAACAGATTACTGGCTGATCGATCAGACCATTCACTACATACTTTGTTATGGATAAAAAGAATCAACTGGGGACTACACAAGCTATTACACTACTGTTTCAATAACAGTTACAAGTGAAATGAATTATTACATGCAGCGTTATTACAAAAATACATGCAAAATAACTTTTCATATATGTTTTAATGAACTTTTTCACTGAATTAAATATGGGGGATATTCCATAAAGTAGTAATGACCACAGGAAGAGGACAGCATAATGCCTCCTTCTCTGGAATACAGACAATTCTGAATATGCTTTGTACTATAAGCCCAAGCACTGCAGCGTGTGAATATACAGTACCTTGCCAGGCCTAAACCTCATCCTTGCTAACATGAGGACCTGATGAATGAAGAAAAACTTCAGTACAAATGTATATAGTACCAATTAAAAGTTATCGCACACCTCAATGTTTCTTCTAATTTAATCACATGAAATGCAATGAATGACCTAAAATGGTGAAAAGGTAAGCAGTAAACTGCCAGAGATTTAAATTTAAAAAACTGGAAAAAAGTAAATACAAGAATACTATAAATTGGCCTTCTTCATGGAACAACTAATAGGTTACAAACTAACGATGTTCTGCAGCAATTAAATTAAATTAAGCCTTGCGGGTTGAAGCAAACAATTTACACAGGTGTCCTGGCTTCTGTGGATTACTTAAAAACCTTCTGTCTGACGTAAAGCCGAGTTAGAACAGACTAAAGTACTACTTGGATGATATTCTAGAGATAATAGCAAGAAATTTGGAAATTAACAAATGAAGTGAGTCAGGGCATTATTACCCTTAGAAGTGTAGACCTTTCATTTAGAGGAATTGCAAAAAAATCAAAGTGTCATTGAGTACACTGGTTTCCTACGCAATCCAAAGGCAATTGGAAACTGGAAGAATCTCTGATAGGAAGAGATCTGGTAGACCCAAAGTCACAACTAAATCACAGGACAAGTTTTTGAAGGTCACCAGCTTGCATGATTGGCACCTCACAGCACAACAGCTTCAAGCACAACAAGTCGCAGTTTCTACTGTGAAGTGGAGACTTTGTGCTGCAGGTTTGACAGGACGAGTGGCAATAAGAAAGCTATTCCTTAAAGGACAAAATAGGGCCTTGTGATACTGGCTGTGGAGTACTGCAGATTGGACAAAGTCTCCTTCACAGTAGTGTTCTAAAGCATTTGACCAGCATTATACAAAAGTCTTCAATGCAATCGTTTAGAGAAATCACTGTGTTAAATTAAAAGGTGCATGACACTGTAAAAGTCATATTGCAAGTGGGAATAATGATGAAGATCAAAGTGGTGATTATTTTCACATAGATATTTGTGATGTCTAAGGTCTGAAAACAGAATTTGAAATGCAATATTAATGTTGTGTTTAGTTCATTTTTTAGAAAACTAGGGGGCTTTGCTCGCCAACCCCCGTGTTTGGTTTTCCGGATACACACTTGTAAGATTTTTTTTTTTTCTTTGAATTGTTGCCATTTCATTAGTTTCACTTTTATTTCAGAACTTCTGTAAAAACAATATTTGGAAACTTTCGTATCCCAATATGCTGAATCTTTTAAATGAAGTCTGTGAGACTTGTGTTTAATGACTTTGTACCATAATTTAGGATAAGTTTCTCTGTTTGGAATTTCAGAACAGACAAAATTATCCACATCATCAGCAGTTAATAATTTTTTTTTGCAAAGTAACCAATAAATGCATGTGAGTTAAACCCCATTTTTGAAATTCTCCGACTTAAACTAATTTCCTTTTGTTTGCGTCAATGTGATCTGTGCTATCTTTTTTTGATACTATAGTGACTGACGTAATAAAGTGTCACAAAAGTTCTACTTTAACATCTTTCTAGCACCCTCTCCAACCCCTCCTCCCATGGGTCTCGCCTCCCCCTTACCACATCAATCAGCACCCAGCTATCAGTCTTCCGTGCTGCACTCTTCCCTCCCTCAAGGGACCTAACAGTCACTTATAACGAAAAAGGCTTCAGCTTGGCTGGGATGCTACAATACTTTCGACTGTTACTGCTTTCATAGTCTGTACCTTTCTCTGCATATGTATCACGCCTTGGGTCTCTTTTCTCCGTGCTGCTCTTTCTTCTTTGCTGAGAGCTCAGGATCTGTGTGTGTCACATGACTTTACATGATTGAATGTTTTGCTGGCTGTCCTTGTCCTGATTTGATAAGAAGGGTGTGTCTTGCAAGAATCATATGTTTCACATCCCCGCGAGACTGCCCTGGGACAATCTCTTGGCACCAAGTCTTATGTTTACGGTCCCCGTGAGACGCTCCATGGCCAGTCTTTTTTGTCTCGCGGGTCTTTAAAATGTCTTTCGAGAACTTCTGAGAAGATCATGTAATTTTGTATACATTGGAAAAATGATCACACCTCAACATTATAATCATTTAAGACATGTCAGTTTACAAAAATTATTCTCTTTCAAGATGCCAATAGTGTTTATATTGCAGTGGAAAATGGAGTGCTATGCACTCATGTGCAACAATACTTTGCAAATTAATGTTGCTGTAAAAACTTCTCTGTAATCCCCCCCCCCCCCCCCCATTTATAAAGCTGGACTATCACGTTTGCGCATACAGCCCAGCAGACTACTACAGAATATGCATTTACAATTTGTCCACCCATGAATAAGCTGATTTGTAGCTGTTTCAGAAAATTAAGAAGAGATGAGGAGTGTAATTCTGCGTGTCCATTACTCAGTGTGACACACTTTAGGTAAAGACTGCAGTGATTTTTTTTCCCCTTAATTTTACGTGATCTGCAAAGAATTGGGAAAGAATTTTACTTATTACGAAATTAGTTGCATATCAGTGCCTGTGTTGAAGGAGAAACAGTCTTCAGGATAATTTTACCTTGTCTTTCAGAAAACAAATGTGAAAGAGAGTCTCAGGTATAAGAAAGGCCCCATATAGTTTTATCTGTGTGTATTTGCACATGTGTTTAAAAACTGTGCTGAACTATCATTGTTTTACTTATTTGGCCAGTAACCATTCCACCTAAAGCTTAGCATGTTTGGACTTGGCCAGTGCTTGGACAAGATACCAACCAGTCAAGCTTAGGTTCCTTCTGAAAAAGGTGTTGGTAAGGTCATCGTAGGAACTACAGTTCCCATTAGGTAGCAGGAAAGTGCTTTGGCTGATTGGAGGACTCCATTATCAGTGTTCACAAAGTTTTTTAGAGGCCAAAGAAGAATTTAGTCTAAGTTTGTAGGTACAGCATTTTTTTTCCAACTTATTTGAATTGCAATTTTATTATCTTACTGATTACTGCTTTTGTCTGAGGGCAATTCATTTTATCTCATCATGGGTTGTGTTTAGTCATGTTGAATTTCTAAAAGACGATTTTCTCTGTTTACAGTAATCCCTCGCTATATCGCGCTTCGACTTTCGCGACTTCACTCTATCGCGGATTTTAAATGTAAGCACATCTAAATATATATCACAGATTTTTCGCTGGTTCGTGGCTTTCTGTGGACAATGGGTCTTTTAATTTATGGTAGATGCTTCCTCAGTTTGTTTGCCCAGTTGATTTCATACAAGGGACGCTATTGGCGGATGGCTTAGAAGCTACCCAATCAGAGCATGTATTACATATTAACTAAAACTGCTCAATGATATAAGATATGCTTCCCGTGCGGTGCTTGATTGTTTGCTTCTCTCTATCTCTCTCACTCTCTCTGCCTGACGGAGGGGGTGTGAGCAGAGGGGCTGTTTGCACAGAGGATACGGACGCTTCTCTACAAAATGCCGCTTTATCGTGGTGCTTCTGCATACTTAAAAGCACGTATTGATTTTTTTGATTGTTTGCTTTTCTTAGCCAGCGCTCTCTCTGACATTCTCTGCTCCTGACGGCGCTCCTTTGAAGTGAAGATATGTTTGCATTCTTTTAATTGTGAGAAAGAACTGCCATCTCAGTCTTGTCATGGAGCACAGTTTAAACTTTTGACTAAAGGGTGTTATTTCATGTCTAGAGGGCTCTAATAATGTTAACAGTGTGGGAGAGTTTATAAGAGCTTAAAATATATAAAAATAACCATACAAACATATGGTTTCTACTTCGCGGATTTTCACCTATCGCGGGGGGGTTTGGAACGCAACCCCCGCGATCGAGGAGGGATTACTGTATTTTCATCTAGATCCTTTCCTGAGAAATGTACAGGTTTTAAAGGGGTGTACAGTGTTGCCAAACCCTTCATTGCAGTTGGAGCAAGATTCCTTTCTTTCAACCTTCCAAAAAACATTTTAAACTCTGAAACTCCCTTTTAAGCTGAGTTAAACAGTTGTGAAATGGCATTTGAAATTAAGTTTAGCAACAACTATGTGAAAGAATACTTGGCTGTTTCACTCACCATTTCCTATTTTGTGATATTGTACAAAACCAATGGAGCGAAAGTTGGACCAGTGAACAAGGACAAGTAGTGACCTGCTCTTAGCTGATCAAACATGCATAGAGGAATTTCATTGTACTGTGTGCACGTGACAACTCTGAAATGAACTGCTAACACTGCATTTGTTATCAAAGCAAAACCTTATATTTCTGTTACTGTGTACAAACCTATGTACCAAAAGCCATGATGAAATGGAACGAAATGCAATTTTTTAGTGTATGCCAAGCTGCTATTCAGAATATGGCAGAAAGAGAATAACTGAGTACGGTGTTAGTAATTTTAATTTTTTCTTGATGTTAGACATTTATCAAAGTCCATTTTACGATGGGACAATTATTTTAGGTTTGATACCTATATAGCATTGTGATTTGTAGCAATTTTAAATGAACTTTGGATCATCTTTTTAACATTATTGCATATTGCCAATGGTTCTGTCTCCAGTAATGATGTGGAGTTTTGCAATGAAGTCTGTGAGCCCCAGAACCCCCCACCCCCTAATTGTTGATAGTTTCTCTGGGTCATGGATTCAATTGTTTAACAAACCATCTGGTTTATTAATTTGTGATTAAACAGTATCTGTGAAACCACACTAAACTAGGAAATACAAAAAAGTAGTCTTCCAACCCTCCAAGGAGCTATAGCAATAATTGAATTTTGTCATACAATAAACAGAGACTTAAGTGTACATGACTGATGGGACACTTGCATTTCAGCCAGCATTGACAAAAGGGTTACATTTTAACAAACGTTTGCTTTCTTACCTTAGACCCTTTCTACAGATAAACCTGAGCAGCACATATTATTTATGATAATCAGTGATTATTTACAATAATAAGGAACAATCTTTCATCCATTTTCTGCAGCTGCTTTTTCCAGTTCAAAGTTATGTTACCAATACCATCAACATCAAACATAAGTAGGAGCCAGAAACATTCCAATCCTAAAGCAAAATCATGTAGTTTGAGAAGAAAATGTACTAACAAATAGATGAAATAGATAGATATTAACCTGTAATTTTTTTTTAAATGTTGGAGATTATAATCATAGATTTCCATGATGTGTGTTATCCATGTAGCATTGTCAAAGTATAGTTTTCTCTTAAATTAAATTGTAGCGGCTCTGATAAAATTAATCTTTGTAAATGATCTAAGCTAAGCTGCTGCAGGTTCTTTTTAAGCTCTTTTTTTCTGTAATAACTTTTGTTAGGGTTTCAGTGAGCACAAGGGTGCTATTAAGTGATAATGTCCCAAAGTTAAGAGAGTTTTCAGAGTGACAATTCATGTCTGTCTGCATTCTCAGTACCATCGCTTTGCTCATGTACTGAAGTGACTTCAGCTGCAGATGGAAGCTCCTGTCACACTTTGCGCAACTGTTAAGGATCTACCTTTGTCCAGAAACGGCTCCATAAGCTTTATGACCTTAGTCACAGAAAGTCTTTCTCCCTTGGGACGATTGGGATGTTTTCCTGAATAAGGAGTGACATTGCGCATGTACTTTGTCAGTATGCCCATGTTTATCAAACACAGGAAGCAATGCAGTCTACTTGTGACTTTATGCTATAGGAATATAAGTAAATAAATCAAGGTAAATAGGTAAATAACATTCGATCTGGCTTTTATATAATTAACACACACGGGTAGTCCCCAGGTTATGGACATCCGACTTACGAACGGGGCTGCAGCTGTGACACATGCGCCTCAGTAACTGCCGCTCCGTCATCTTCAGCCTGGGGACGCTGCAAGCGGTAAGCTGGATGGAGGCTGGAGGGGGGTGATTTTGCTGCTTGCGCAGTATAGTGTCCCTCGGGCGGCTCCTGGCAGCAAGAGGTGACCCGTGGTCCATAGTCACTGGGGCCACAGCTATTGCTCGTGTGCAGGACAATGGTTCGCTGCCCGCCCATTACGCCACCGCAGCTACTGCTTCTGACTGGACACAGGCTGGATGGATCGGTGGTGGGCGTTTCACTGCCCACCCAGCACACACGGCTGCCCTGTTCGTTCTCAGTGGCGGCTGGTGATGCTGTAAGCAGTGACCTAATTGTGGCTGAATGGAGGCCATTGAGGGTGAACGGGGTGGCGGGGGGTAGCATTGTAGTGTGCCTTGGATGGCTACCTGTTGAATGGGGACAGTGTTGGCCGATTCACTACCTGCCTTTGGCCGCACCATGTTCGTTCTCGGTGGGCGGACACTGCAGGCAGCTCACTGTAGTGGAGGTGACTGTGTGGTGGGCGAGTGATGAACCCCCGCCTTGCCGCGCCCAGTCATTCTCAATAACAAGCCTGCTTGTACTGTTACACACATAGCAGGAAGTTGTCACTTGTCAGTACATCAGGCATGTTGACGACGGGTGCCTTCCTGCTGTGATAGCGTGTACAGTGCTGTGCAGAAGAGCTCATCCTAACCTTTTGTCTTCACCCTTCAAGAATGTCTCTGAAACACAAATCTGATGCAAGTGCTGGTGACACAGTAAAGAAGAGAAAAACCATCACCATTGAAAATAAAGTAGAAATAATAAAAAGGTCAGAGAGAGGTGAAACTCCATCATTCATTGGCAGAGCACTTGGTTACAGTCGGTCAACAATAGCATTTATTAAAATAATGTACCTGTTCCAACTTGCATACAAATTCAACTTAAGTACAAACCTACAGTCCCTATCTCGTAAGTAACCCGGGCACTACCTGTACATGTTTTTTTTTGTAGTCCCTGTTGTTTTATTGAAGGACATGCATGTTGCGGATTTACTGCCAGGATGACGCCCAACCTCTTGCTTCATCCAAACGGTACCATGTTTCGCTTTTATGCCTGGTGCAGCTGCGTTGTTGTTATGTGTGAGTTAACGTTTCTTACAGGGAGAGCTTCTGTTCTCTTTCTCAAATGTAGAATCCTCATCTGAGTTCACCTCTGTTTTATAGCACATCTTTATTTGAAAACTAACAGTGTCATATTGGGGGGAGCTTGAAAGTGACTGAGAGAATTAAAGTGAATAATAAACAAAACGCTAACTTTTACAAGTACTATAAACTTACACAGGCTTTTACAGACTCAAATAAATCAAATGTATGTTTTTATTGTATAATAGTAATAATAATAGCCACTCACTACTCAAAACAGTTAAGGCATGAAGGACCCAGGATTGAAGCTGCAACCTCTCAACTTGGAGACAGCAGTTTTTACCTCTGCACCAGCCAAGCTGACGTATAGGTGTGTGTGTGTGTGTGTGTGTGTGTGTGTGTGTGTGTGTGTGTGTGTGTGTGTGTGTGTGTGTGTGTGTGTGTGTGTGTGTGTGTGTGTGTGTGTGTGTGTCATACTCTATGCCAACATCTTTTACTTTGGTTAAATACTGGAAAAAAGTGCACTTGTTTTGTTATATCTGTTTCTTTTGTGAAAGTGTATATTTGATATTTGGACCTCAATCTTCACACATTATACACTTCACGTCAGCATTTTGCTAATTATTGGTAGAACATGAAAAAAGTTTCTGTTTTAGGTATATGTTCAACATTTCTTGCCTCACATTTCCTGTCATCCTACATTTACCCTTGTCATTGTAGACAAGGAACACAGATGAAATGTGTTCCAAATAACAATATATTTATTTACCCCCAGTGTCTCCAACTCCAGTCCTGGAGAACTACTGTGGCTGCAGGCTTTCATTCTAACCCTTTTCTTAATTAGTGACAGATTTTGCTGCTAATTAACTCTTTGCCTTAATTTTAATTGATGCACTAATCAGGCCTCTTAAACATTTCTTTTTTCCTTAATTAGCAGCCAAAAAATAATGACACAAAATGAGCCAACACGTGATCAACAACCTGTGTACATTACACAATATCTGAAAATAAAGAAAGGTGAAGGTCTCAGTAATATTGATCTGCTCAGGTCCACAAAACATTTTCACAGCGCTCTTAAAAAACAAAATCAACAATTTTGGAAATGTTTGCAATGGCAGCATGAGAGCCATGGAATTAAATAACAGGTTTAATTAGTAATGAGAATTGGCTTCAAATTAAGAAACTGAATGGAGTGAAGTTGTTTGGAGTTTGAGGTCCGGGCTTAGTTGGTCATCTTTTGGCTCATTTTACGTCAAATTTATGTTTAGGTGTTTTTTTAAGAAAAAAAGAATCAATTCAGCAGTCACAGTCTCAAGAAACGTCGATTAAAATAAAGGGAAATAGTTAATTAGCAGCAAAAACTGCTCACTAATTAAGAAAAGGGTTAGAATGAAAGCCTGCAGCCACAGTAGCTCTCCAGGACTGAGGTTTTTGACCCCTGATTTACCTTATACAATTCAAGGCACCTCACACCTAGATCAACAGACTTGGGCTGGGAGAACTTCGTGTATGACTAAACCTACCCCCTCAGTGGGGGATGGGATAGCAGGCTGCCTGCTGCCGATGCTGATCAACACATTTGCAAAACAAAAGATGCAGGTGAGGAGGTGCGAGGGAATTTAAAGTTGCCTGGGATTACTAGTTTTTTTTCATAGGCTTCAGGGATTATAGTGTTAATCATAAGGTACATATTTATCAGTAATGCACACTGGTGCAAATTCCTGAGATTACACCTCCACTGTTGAATACTTTGAACCACTGTCTGCTTCTTAATTGGATTTTATTTAAAAGTGAAAAGGGCTTATCTTATGCAAGTGAGGTGAAGGGAGGGTAGTGATGAATACACACCTTTGCATCAAAAGCTTTGGCACAAAGGAGAAAAAAATGTTAATTATAACAGTGTTCATGAAAACAGACTGAGTGAAAGAACATTTGCCTAACAAGCCCAGGAAGAAGCACAAACTGGTATTTAGTTAAGACATTTGTTGGAACAAAAGCAGGTCCCTTTTATACTTGTGTGACTTTGGTAATCCAGCCAGATACAGGATAGGCAGATACTCTTTCATTTTTTATTATTATTTACAGTGTTACATACTTCAGGCTACAGTAAAAAAAAAAAGAGAGAGAGACTCTTCATCTTCAAATATTTATATTTGATACACTTTATGACTGAATTTTGTTTCTTTACATCATCAGTATGATAAAATCAGACAGTACTCTCAAAGATCATTGTTTTTATTGTGGAATTGGTTGTGTTTCATAGTAATTGCTGCTCTTCTATGAATTAGCTGTCTTAAAGCTGCTGCTGCTTTTGCATTTTAATTGACTGTGGTTCAGTGTGTCTAGACTGGGTTCACTGTGAGGGTTGTCTATCGGGGGTGGGGTCTTCTTCTTACAGAGCCAGGCATGCATATGTACATTCCAGTGTAGCAGCATGGATGAGAGCCATAGCTTCATTTTTAGCCTTGACCTTGCCTGCATGAAATTCTGCCTGGCAACACTTCCTTTTAACTGTTATTCTTGAACATGCGGCTATATGATCTACTTGTTTCATTGTACTTTAAAAATAAGTCACACTCCAAAGTGCACCAGTTTTATTCCACATTTATTATTTGATTACTACTAAAAATGCATGTAGTGGTCTCAGGAGTTGAATTTAATATTTGACAGAGTGAGCGATTGCCTCTGTGTTATTGTAAATAAAGGAAATTTATTGGCCTTAGTGGCATCTCACCATATGTTTCATAAGGTACTGTAGGATCATTTTGAACTACTTAACATGTTTTCATATGTACATAAAAAATGTATTTACTTTTTGTTGACTAAAAAGTAAAAACTGCTTAATATCAACATTAACTAAAATCAAAATCCAGGCATTTTTCACATGAAATCATAATTATTCTGGTCTCTGCAAGTTTGCTTTTTAATAACAGACTGTTCAAATAATTTTTGTCAGGTTTATGTCATTTGCTGTTGTAAGACTTAACATGTACATACATTTATAAGTGTATACATTAACTGATTAATAATGCATACTGAAAAGTGATGTATAATGCACAAGATAATTCAGTGTTATTTTAAATATAACAAACTACTTATGCTTTAATCTTTCATTTCCCTCCTTTTTCATAAATGTTTGTCCTCACTTTAAAGTTGCCGTTCGTAAAGCAGACTTATCCATTGAAGATCAATGTATTATTTCTGAATTCATGTAAAAACAGATTTTCTTGTGTTGTTTTCAAAGTTTGTGATGTAAGTAGTTTGACTTAGCTGTAGAAGCTGCCCTATAAGAGATGCAATTAACTGTTAAATGACTACAATTTGATATGTGTCATGTGCTTTCATGGTCTCTGGCATATTTTAGTTGTTAATATGAAACTACTGTAAGTATAACCAGTTATTAAAATCGTCAACAAGAAGTAATAAATATATGAACATGAAAGCTGAAATAAATAAAAGTTGTTATAGTAAAGGACACTTTGATTCTAAAACCCTACAGGTGTCTCAATTTTAGCGAGTGCTAATTCAGGTTTACTAATGAATTGTGCTGTTAGTAGCCCCACTAATTGTTAGTTTCTGCAATTATGTATTTTTGCTAATGCACTTGATATTATCACATAAGACATTTGCATTGTAAGGTAACGCACATGAATATTTGGCCTGTCTGAAGTTTTGAAATTTCAGTCCCTCTCATTGTGCATTCAAACTTAACATTTTATTTTACACATGAAAAGCATTATTTGAAATAAATTTAATTGTATAATTGTAAGTAGATTATGGAATGTTCTGTTACAACCCTTAAAAGCTTGCTTGTCAATTAAATATTCTGAATGTTTCTTGTCATTCTAAGTAGAGATTAGTTTAGTTGACGATCTGCCTTACAGTTGGCAGGCATGGAGAGCAAACAGTTTATTAAGTCATACTGAATAAGCTGAAGCCTATGTAAGTTCACCATAGAAAAGTAACACAACTTTTAAGTATAGCACATAACTGTGATTAACATAAGGAAGCTGAGATTGTAATGAGAGAGTGCATTTTATTTTGCATGTGTAGTAACGTTTTTCTGAATTTTTGTGATGTTCTTTTCTGATTTTTCACTGAACAATTTTAAAACAAACTATTGGAATGTGGCATTTCTTTTGTTACACATTTGAGTCGTACCTAATCCTACGTTGCCAACTCATTAGCTGCTCGATTTTGTGAAAATGAAAAAGAAATCGCTACAATTATGATGGTCTTTCACAGTAAAAAACCTTTCATTATTGAAATGTTTATCACGTTGTTGAATTAATTATGAAATTAAAATGCATAATTCAGTAGGCAATGAACGCAGAACTATGTGACCAATCAGCTGTGAGTTAAATTTATTTGTAATATAATGCGCATGATTGAGGGAGATTAATGTTTTTATTATTACGGGACCCAGCATTGCCCAGAGATTGTGCCAAAGTTCTGTACAAAAAGTAGCATTAAAGTAAACACAATGCAAATACAGTCATATGAAAAGGTTTGGGAAACCCTCTTAATTCTTTGGATTTTTGTTTATCATTGGCTGAGATTTCAAAGTAGCAACTTCCTTTTAATATATGACATGCCTTATGGAAACAGTAGTATTTCAGCAGTGACATTACGTTTATTGGATTAACAGAAAATATGCAATATGCATCATAACAAAATTAGGCAGGTGCATAAATTTGGGCACCCCAACAGAGATATTACATCAATACTTATTTGAGCCTCGTTTTGCAAATATAACAGCCTCTAGACGCCTCCTATAGCCTTTGATGAGTGTCTGGATTCTGGATGGAGGTATTTTTGACCATTCTTCCATACAAAATCTCTCCAGTTCAGTTAAATTTGATGGCTGCCGAATATGGACATCCTGCGTCAAATCATCCTATAGATTTTCGATGATATTCAAGTCAGGGGACTGTGACGGACATTCCAGAACATTGTACTTCTCCCTCTGCATGAATGCCTTTGTAGATTTCGAACTTTGTTTTGGGTCATTGTCTTTTTGGAATATCTAACCCTTGCGTAACTTCAACTTTGTGACTGATGCTTGAACATTATCCTGAAGAATTTGTTGATATTGGGTTAAATTCATTCGCCCCTCGACTTTAACAAGGGCCCCAAGTCCCTGAACTAGCCCCACAGCATGATGGAACCTCCACCAAATTTGACAGTAGGTAGCAGGTGTTTTTCTTGGAATGCGGTGGTGTTCTTCCGCCATGCAAAGCGCTTTTTGTTATGACCAAATTACTCAGTCCAAAGCACTTTGTTCCAAAATGAATCTGGCTTGTCTAAATGAGGATTTGCATACAATAAGCAACTCTGATTGTAGCATGAGTGCACAAAGGGCTTCTTTCTCATCACCCTGCTATACAAATGTTCTTTGTGCAAATTGTTCTGAATTGCTGCAGATGGTGTATCTGTACATCGTTCTACAAGATGTTCTTGCAGGTCTTTGGAGGTGATCTGTGGGTTGTCTGTAACCATTCTCGCAATCCTGCGCATATGCCGCTCCTGTATTTTTCTTGGCCTACCAGACCTGGGTTTAACAGCAGCTGTGCCTGTGGTCTTCCATTTCCTGATTGCATTCCTTACAGTTGAAACTGACAGTTTAAACCTTTGAGATAGCTTTTTGTAGCCTTCCCCTAAACCATGATACTGAACAATCTTTGTTTTCAGATCTTTTGAGAGTTGCTTTGAGGATCCCATGCTGTCACTTTTCAGAGGAGAGTCAAAGGGAAGCACAACTTTCAATTGACCACTTTAAATACCTTTTCTCACGATTGGACATGTCTGTCTATGAAGTTCAAGGCTTAGTGAGCTAATCCAACCAATTTGGTGTTGCAAGTAATCAGTATTGAGCAGTTACATGCATTCAAATCAGCAAAATTACAAGGGTACCCAAAATTTTTGCACAGACAGTTTTTCACATTTGATTTAATTTCATAAATCTAAATACTGCTTCACTAAAAATCTTTGTTCAGAAAACAACCCAGTACTCAAATGTTCCTAAGAAATGAACTGTTATCTTTTTTGTTGAAAGTAGAGTAAATTATTATGCAGGGGTTCCCAAACTTTTTCAGATGACTGTAATCATGCAGAAGCAGATTAATAAAACAACCAATTATAACATCCACCAAAATCCCATTATACATAGTGAAAGGTGGAAGAAAACAAGTAGGTCTTAAGCCGAGTTTTAAAAACCTTGATGAAGGATGAAGACCCGATGTGAAAAGGCAAGTCATTCCAAAGCCTTGGAGTGACAACTGAGAAACTTTTGTCTCCCATAGACTTCAGCTGAGATCTTGGAACTACAAGGAGAAGTTGTCCAGATGACCTCAGTGCTCTTGGTGTCACATAGGGGTGAAGGTCACAGATATATTTTGGAGCAAGACATGCAAGGCTTTAAAAACAAACAATAAGATTTTTAAATCAATGTAACACCTCACAGGTAGCCAGTGGGGAGAGGCTAAAATGGGGGAGATATGATCCTTTTTTCTTGACCCAATTAAGAATCTAGCTGCAGTGTTTTGTTTCATCAAATAACCTAACCAGCATGTATATGGGAGTTGGGATAAAAATCAATATCTGATGGAAACTGTATATGAGCAGTGTCAGCCAAGGATGCAGAAAGTGAAAATCAGGGCAGGTTTCAAACGCTGTGGCTATCTTTATGTCTGTAGCTAAGCTATAATAGAGATGGAAAGACCTGGTCCATTTGTTCATTCCAAAATAAAATGTATATTTTTCCGTTAGTTTTTTGTCCATGTACTAGTGTAAACATAACAGCTTAGCTATTAGCTAAACAAATTAACTTGATGGACTGAATGATCTCCTCTCATTTGTCAGATTTCCTATTTCTTTACAAATCTCACAGCAACAGATATCACAAATCTCACTATGACTTTCTAAAAGACCTCATTTGAAAAATCTTTTGTTACAGCCTCAGATAATAGCTTTAAAGAGACTGTAGATGAAAATATCCTAAATAATTTTGTTATTGACTAATTTATGTGGAATGATATGATAATGTTTGACCCACCTGCCCCCTAACCACTATCTAAATTCATGCATTTCACCAGCTCCAAGACTGCTTTTTTACTGCAAAAATATTGACAAGCATTTTCACTTCAACTTTTGCCTTTTACACACTATTCCTCTTCAAGTACCTTTTAGCACAGGGGTGTTGGACTCCAGTCCTAGATGGCTGCAGTGGTGGCAGGTTTTCATTCTTACGATCTTTTTAATTAGTGACCAGTTTTTGCTGCTAATTACTTCTTATAATTAGCTTGATTCAGGCCCCTTAGTTGTTTATTTTTCCTTAATTAGCAGCCAAACAATGAGACAAGAAACAAGCCGCCACATGACCAACTCCTCTGTTCTCATCACATAATGTCTGAAAATAAAGAAAGGTGAAGGTCTCGGTAAGGTTGATCACTCAGGTCACCAAAACATTTTGACAGTGTTCTTAGAAAAAATTGAAAACAGTTTTGAAAATTTGTGCTGTGGCAGAATGAGAGCAGCAACAAGCCATGGAATTAAATAACGGGCTTAATTAACAGCAAGAATCGGCTTCTCATTAAGAAATTGGTTGGAGTTTGAATCCCCAATTTAGGTGGTCATCTATTGGCTTATTTCACATCTCATTTTTGTTTGGCTGTCATTTAATGAAGAAAAGAATCAATTCAGAGAGCCGAATCCTCCTAATGGGGGATATTAAAATGATGTGGAAAAAAGTTAATTAGCAGTGAAAACTGGTCACTGCTTAGGAAAAGGGTTAGAATGAAAACCTGTAGCTGCTGTGGCCCTCCAGGCCTGGAGTTTGACACCCCTGTTTTAGTATCATTAATATTCTTTTCAGTTGTTGACTTAGTTATTGCTGGAATTAACTGCCTTGTGCACGTAATGCAGCTGCTTTTTCTTATGCAGTTTTTCTTAACTATTTATCCAAAGTTAATTTCTTTTAAATGTTCTAGTGTTTCACTGCACTTTATTTAATAAACGTTTATACGTACTTCACTGCTCCTTTGTTGTCACCATTCACAGATTTTTGATTTTTTTTCCTTATTCAGAGAACTATGTAGGCTTTCTGAAAAAGCAATAAACAGAAAAGAAACTTTATCAGTTTAAACAGGAGACCTCCCAAATCCAAAAAATCATTTCAGATTTCATTTTCAGAGCACCCTAATGGCATGTGGGAATGTGCAGATAATTTTAAAAATATTTTTCATTTATTCTAAATTGTCCCTTCTTTCTCAAAACACAAACCTTACTTTCCTTATGAAAATCTTTCTTGTTTATTTTCCACCCTAAAGATAGGCTGAATGCACCATGTGTCAGTAATGTTAATCATTGAGTTTTCAATCAGTAAGTTATCAAAAAATGTCAAACTTTTTTCATACCAAATGATGATATCCTATCTTGTTACTGAACAGAGATTGTGGTTCTCAATAGCCAAAAGAGTACTTGGGACTAGAGAATACCACTGTTACATCTCCACAGAAGATGGCAAGTCAACTGGGTGTCTGGTGAAGACAGTCAATTGACTGTCCAAATATTCACCACTGAAGCAGCAACTGTGATCTTGCAATCTCATGATTACACTCCTTATAGATCAGATGTTTTCCTCGCATTACACCAGTGTCCTATTGGAGGTAATGTTGGGTTGCATGTATGATGAAAAATGTTGGATTGGTATTGGTGACAAGTGTGCAGTGGAATTGGACATCCTGATATGTTCTGTGCATTGAACATATCCTGCACAGTCTTTCCATTGGCCACCTACAGATGATATTTGTTGGGTGCCATTACAATGGTTCATTGCACTTCTTAGTGCACCTACAAAGGTCAGTAGGAGGCAGTACCATCTTATTCTCAAAGACAAAGATGCCCTATACTCTGCACTTAGATTGAAACAGAAATTAAATGGGTCACATTCCTGTTGATGCAATACCAAGATGTTAACATTTCATTATAATTAGTGTTGTATTAAAAGATAAATCAAGCAGCTGTTCCACATGTGTTGTGCTTAATGTACCTTTGGTAATTTATTTTTTCCATTAGTCGTATACCCAAGTTAGTGGTGAAGAACTTAATGATTATCATTATTGACTATTAATGAATTTAACCCATGTTTAGAATGGAAAATAAAAATGAAAGATTCACATAAAAAGTAAGACTTGCTTTTTGAGAAAGAAGGCACCAGTAGGATACAGGAAAAATAATTTTAAAAGTGTCTGGACATTGCATTAAGTTGGTCTGAAAATTAGACCCGAAATGTTTTTTTCAGGCCTGCTGGTCAAATACTGATGCAGTTTCTGGCTTATTTATAACCTTTTAAAAAGTCCTGTGTTGGTATCTAAACATGGAAAAAATATCAGCAGTCTGTATCAGTTAGAAGTATGCTTTCTGAAAGTCTAAATATGGCAAAGCCATAGACGCAAATATTTTTTTTCCCTTTTTGAAGGTCTGCTTTTACCAAGTTGTCATCTGGACCAAACATTTTAATTCTGTTACATACTATACCTAAAAAAGTTATATAATTTGAGCCTGCTAGGTGGTTTAGTTCTTGAGATATCGTCTTGTAAAATTAATGAAAAATTAAAGCAATGTCAAATTTAACTGCCCTATTCCCTCACAAAAGTGGCCGTATCATAGAAAGTATCGATCTTACACCAACATAATTTTACAGGGTGTCTCCTGAATAGCATGGGTACACCTGCTATTTTTTCAGAATTTTTTGAGACTGAAGTGTGTGGGATTTCTGGAAAAGCAGTTGATTTAACATGGAATGACCCTTTTGGGATGTATACAGTACATTCTCTTCTTATTGTGAAACTTGTCATGTTACAATCACTGGATCCTGATGATTCGATCACCTCTATCCCTGAATTCTAGTCTTTATTATTTCCAAATAACAACTCTGGAAATGTTTTTCAGTTAGTTGTTGTTTTACTATATTAGGAAAAAAAAACAGTAATTAAATACATCTATGAATTCCTACACTGGTGCTGTGTTATTTGTGAAGCTTCCCCATTTAATGTGGTGGTAATTAATATCTCCTGTTATTGCACATATAAACTTGATTTTTGATGTTTTTAAATGTTACATATTGACTCTGTTATCTTACTATGAGTGCCTCACGCCTGTGTTTGCATCCTTATAACCAAATCCTTATATCCTCATTAAGATGTTAATCATTACCTGTTTGAAACATTCTTTTATTTTAAATTTCAAAGTAAATCGGGCAGGTGAGTGTTACACCAAAGGAGATGTCAAAATATTGTTTATCTGTGATATAACAATTCACTCTTCTTCTGCAAAGTCATATTTAGAAGAAAAATTTACAATATTCTTCTGTGGGCAGTAATATACTTTCGTAACAACAGCTTAATAAATCCTACACTGAACAAATCTGTGACAATAAACAATAGCAACACATATATCCAAGACTCTGAAATTAAATTAGTTGTAACCATATGTTATTCAGAACAAGTAACAACAACATAATACAAGCAATTGAGTGGAAGAAAAAAGTACATACAGATGAGTTCTGTGGATAATTATATAATGAAGTCTTGGTTGCAGACCTAGTTTGTGAATATATTTCAATAAAATGGTTTTAGTGCCCCAGGGTGTTCTGCTAGTAAGACACTAAACCCAGTCTATCTCTGAAGCATATTTGTTCACGATCATAAAATAGCTTTCAAATATCCTGTTTGAAAAGCCAACCTAATAGGCAACTTCAAATGTTATTTATTGTCATTCTGATATATTCAGCACTCTAATTTTTTTTAATATCATTAAAACTAATTTAATTCCTGGTGGCTGATGAAACATTGATTATTTCAGCTTTTAGATGTGGTCTGCATGGACATTGTGATAATAACCAGAATAGATTTCCAACTTTTTGGGCAAGTGGGAGTCCTTAAAAAAATAACTATTTTTTAAAGCTATTTTTCATTTTAACTAACAGTTTCGGTACCAGCTACTTAACCATTTATAGAGGGAAAGAACCAAATATTTATCCTAGTTCATCCCTGTTTTAAGACAGTTATTTGGGCATATTAAAGCTACTATTCAACATTGTGAGAAACCTGTTTTTTCCTTTTTTGTATTCAAAGTCTGATAAAGCAGCTTGTTTTAAAAGTTATTGTTTTCTTCATATTTAAATAAAGTGCCACTGGAACTAAAAGAAGCCAATATGTTTATAATATACAAAAAGTAGCAGAAATATTATGGAGTCAAGTATCAAGGCTTATTTTTGGAAGCAGGTTATGGATGATTATTATAGTCAAATTTTAAACACATGGAGTTTTAAAGAAAACAAAATATGAAAATCACTGTATCAAAGTATTTTTAAAGGAATTAACACAATGTGTATTATGAATAGATAAACTTACAGTTGAAAGTTTTATATACATGTTAAAATAAAAAAGGTGAAAGTCACTAGACAAGATAACAGTAAATAAAAATATTTTTGAAGATAACACATTAGCTTTCAGATGCATTTTTGCTGTATCTCATGAGGCCACATTTAAACACTAAAATTGTAGGAATTTCATAAGAATTATTAGATGCCTTCAGAATGACCACAGTTAAGCATTATTACTAGTAAATATTTAATATTTAATACTAGTAAATTTTTAGAGGTTTTAAACTTATGCAGACATTGCACCACTCATTTTTCCTTGTATAAGACATTTGAGCAGCAGGCTATCTTAAAGTGGTTGTTTGCTACGAAAGGGCCAGACCACATAATGATTAAGATTGTTGAAGTGATTAGGATATGAAAGTTTCAGCTGTACAATAAGAATTGCATGTAGATTTTTTAATGATCAAGGTTGTTAAGCAATTTGCTCGTGCTTGCCTTTTTGTGTCCTTCAGTGCTGTGTTGTTTCAGTAGATGGAACTTTTGACTTCCTTCCTTATGTATTGTAGCAGTCTTTCATATGATGCCACTCATTTGAAAATATATTAAGAGAAAGCACATTCATCTTAAACTTTGCTTTCAAAGGAGAATATACATTTTTGGAAGGAAACATCTACTTTTAGTTTAATTGCAGCAAGCATTCATCCAATGCACCAGCCAGAAAACAATGTCCTGAAAAAGCATCAGAACACAGTTTGCTGTTACTTCACACTCACCTTCACATATTCTTACAAGTGTGTACTTCCAGCAAGCTGTTTTTTAAATTTTCAGATTGAATTTAAATGCATATCTTAAACTGAATCAATGCATCCTGTTACTAAACAGTCTGAGTTTCTGCTCCTCATTCTACAAGCTAAAACAAAGAATTGTTTAAACTTAAAATTGTATATTGCATAAATGATGCATTGTATTTCCCTGCCTTTCAAGAATCTCAGTAGAATCTCAATTTCCTCACTGAAAGAATTGGACGAGAAAAAGAAGTAAATACTTTGGATCACTAGATTAATTATACTATTTAATTATAAATAAAAGTTCCCAACAACCACCCTGATAATGCTGTATATTAATTTGATCATGACTTCTATGACAAGGTTGTTGATTATAGTATTTATTTCTTTAAATAAACTTTTCACTGCATTATTTTGAAATTATCAAGTTTTTCTGCTATAAAACTTTAAATTGTTTCACATTCACTAATAGTACTTTCATCTGATTATTAAGAATACTGCTCTTTTATTTTGAAATGGTTCAGTTTATATTAATATATTAAATGCACCAAAACTTAATAAATCATTTTTTGATTTTTCATTTTGCATATGCTTTTATACACTAATCTAAGTTTACATGTACTATTGCTATTTCTAATTAAACCTGGAGATTACTGGACCTCTGAATGTAACTGAATCATTTTCTCTCTCTCTACTTGCACTAAAATGTGATGTACAACTCAGATTATGGTGTACACATTGTGACTTGAGTAATGAAAAAATCATTTGTTAAAACTACACGTTTAATCTATATTATCCCCTATTTCTGTTGTTCTTGTGCATATTTAATAATTTGGTTTTGCCAAACTGATGTATTTTACTTGATTGGATAGACTTTTAAGGCCATATTTTGACTTTGTTTTTCAGGTTTGATTGTGTCAATAAATGGATAAAATGGGCAAGATGTGGAACAACTTGAAAAACCGTTGCCACAACCTATTCCATTCCGAAAATACTAGCAAAAATGAAAACAGCCTGGATGTAAACTTCATTGGGTGCTCTTTGGAGCAGACCAACAGTATTTGCCTTTCTGAGTTCCCTTCCCAAGCAACAGCTAGCACTCATCAGAGACTTTGTTCTTTGCCGCTGGTTTCTGACAACCTCCAGAACGTGCCACGAAGGAACCAGAATTGTGTCTCTGATATTCCTCAGATCATGGAGATCACAATAGACAAAGATTTTGAAGATCTGCGAGCAGCAGCAAGCACTCGATTGGCTCGCAGGGATTCTTACTCAAGGCATGCTCCTTGGGGGAGCAAGAAAAAACACTCCTGCTCCACAAAGACACAGAGTTCCCTGGAGACTGATAAGCACTTTAGCAGGACACGAAATGGTCTGCAGAGACGGGAGAGAAGATTAGGAGTCAGTTCTGTACATGATATGGATTCCACCTCTACTCGGACTCTAAACGTATGCTCCTTCCGACAGCGTTTACAGGACACTGTAGGTCTCTGCTTTCCAATACGTTCCCGCTCTCGGTCTTCCAAAGTGACATTTTCAGCAAAGAGGAAGATCCACTTGTCTGAGCTCCTGCTTGAAAAATGCCCTTTTCCTGCAGGTTCAGATCTTGCCCAAAAGTGGCATCTCATTAAACAGCACACAGCTCCTGTTAGCCCCCAGTCTGCCACTTTGCTAGATGCCTTTGCCTCTACAGAAGATGAAGAAGACAGACTGCGGGAGAGGAGGAGGCTCAGCATTGAAGAGGGGGTTGATCCACCTCCCAATGCTCAGATCCACACATTTGAAGCCACAGCACAGATTAATCCTTTATATAAGCTGGGACCAAAGCTACCGCCAGGAATAGGGGACATAACTGGGGACAGTAGGAGTTCTGCAATTGTAAATTCAGTACCTGTGGGAAGTGTGACAGCAGGGCCACAGCAAGCTACACCTTTGCTTACGGATTTTGATTCAGAGGAAGATGCAACAACTTTGTGCTTGCAGTCACGTAGGCCAAAGCAGAGGCATACATCTGGAGAGAGCCATTTCTGCCGTCAAGGACCTTGGAAGGTTCACACACAAATAGATTTTATTCACTGCCTGGTGCCAGATCTACTGCAGATCACCAGCAACCCCTGTTACTGGGGTGTGATGGACCGGTATGAAGCCGAGGCACTTCTGGAGGGCAAACCTGAAGGCACATTCTTGCTCAGGGACTCTGCGCAGGAAGACTACCTCTTCTCTGTCAGCTTCCGCAGATATAACCGCTCATTGCATGCACGCATTGAGCAATGGAATCACAACTTCAGCTTTGATGCTCATGACCCATGCATTTTCCACTCCTCAACTGTAAGTGGTCTGCTGGAGCATTACAAGGATCCTAGCTCCTGTATGTTTTTTGAACCTTTGCTCACAATGCCACTACACAGGACCTTTCCTTTTAGCCTGCAGTACATCTGTCGTGCAGTAATCTGTAGGCGTACCACCTATGACGGAATAGGCCTGCTTCCTTTGCCAGCAGCTCTGCAGGACTTTTTGAAGGAATACCA
This sequence comes from Polypterus bichir lapradei, assembly GCA_026402145.1. Taxonomy (NCBI): domain Eukaryota; kingdom Metazoa; phylum Chordata; class Cladistia; order Polypteriformes; family Polypteridae; genus Polypterus; species Polypterus bichir. The sequence goes on from JANRMT010062825.1 coordinate 14,265,032, forward strand.
TTATAAACAAAAAGTTCGAGTGCGATGGCTTGAGCGAGAACCTATCAAGGTCAAATAAAAATAATTGAGTAAATAACAAAAGAGGACCGCAGTAAAAGAACGAACAGTGTCCAAACATTTTTTTTTCTTCTCCTTCCTCTTCTTCTTCAGGACAGGCCTCACACAAGAGGAAAGACTATGTTTTTTGTGTTTTTTTTCTTTCTGTTCTTTATGGTTTGTATTTACATCACAAAAATAGCCTCCACCAAGTAAACAGTTAGAATCCAACTTTGTTGTCAAAACAAAAGTTTAAAAAAAAAAAAAGACAAAAACCGTAGCCCAGTCACACTTCTTTCTGCTGCTACATTCTAGATAGGTACATAAATAACTATCACGTCTGCTCTGTGCTAAATAATAATAAAATAGTAGGCTAAGCCTCTAGCATGTGCACATTTGGGGAAAGATGCTTAACTGCAAGTTGTTTCTTTTTCAATAAATTTTGCAGTCCTGAATTCTTCTTTTTGTTTTAGTACTTTTGGAAGTATTTTGTCCTTTTTCCAAAGCAGTTATTGGGCTCTTTGTGTCTGATTGCAGTTTATAAAAAGTGTATGTGTTTTAATAGAAAGTGAAGTCATAAAATGTACTGCAAAAACATACAGGCTTCTTTTTGTGATTTTTTTTTTTTTTTTTTTTTTTGTTGTTTAATTTGTGCATTCTGTAAGGTGTGTGGCTTGCTTACATCTCTCTTTTAAACCCAACCATTAAAAGCCAAGGTAAATCAGGCACATTTATGTCAATCTTACAATTTTAGTTAATCCTTCCATTAGCTGTTCCTCTTCTAGGATCATGTTCCATGACAAGAACCGACTAATAATATATCTTTTTCCTTATATTTAACATTAATTTGCTTCCGGTAATATATATTTAGACATTTTTCATGAAATAAGAATTGTTTCTTTATTTTTAATTAGTCCACTAACATTTCACGTTGGTGCTTTGTTTCTTAGAGAAAAAGTGGTCAAAAAATTTGTCAGGAAATTCCCTTGAATAACATAATTTATTTTCATTAGATATAATAAAAGGTGAATCCTTAACTGATGCAAAATTGTGGGATGTAATAGAGAAGAAAACAATGTTGTTGTTTTTTTTTTTTTTTTGTTATTTTTTTAGGGGGAGGGGGGCAGTCTTAAGGCTTTTATGAAACATAGTGATACACACCTATTAATACGTTGAGGATAGTTTCACGAAACAAGGATTTTTTTTTTAAAGGGACCATCTATCTCTGCTAGCCTTAGTTACTGTAAACATGTGCAGTTCATTCTCAAAATATTATTTAGGTGCTATATCTGTATCAGCATTCAAGGGTCCAACATTATCTTTTCAGAGGTTTTGTCATCTCAAAATATACAAACTGTTTAATTTGCAACCATCTTGCCTTATTTTGAATACCACATGACTCTCCAATGTTGTGTTGTTTTTATGCAGGAGCACTGCACTTAGACACAGAAAATCACCACCTATTTTTACTTCAGATTTAAGCACTTACAGTGATTCACTGTATTTCTTCCTATTTCTAGGAAAATTCTATTTTAAACTCTTTATAAAATTACAAATGATCTGCCCTTTTTTATGTAGCACATTTCACAATGAGTATCGTTATAAGTATGACATCACTTTTTATTAAGCAACTACTAATTATTAAAAATGTATACTTCTGTATATATTGTCAATTATATCGTCCCCATCATGGGTATTTAAAGTATATTTTATTCAAAATAAAGACTTTAGCAGCTGTCTATTTACTTACATTTTTTTCCTTCCAATGAGAAAAAGCAGAATGATCCTTTTGACTTGAGTCATTTTTATTATGGTGGGTATGGACATCATATCATGTTCTTTAACATTACATAATATTTACCAGTACATTTATTTGCTTGCAAATGCTTTTATTCAAAGCGACTCGAGTACCATTAGGTACAGGTAATAAAAGTTGATTGCCACAAGTTAAAAAGTGTAATATCTAATACATTTACAATAGATAAAGCTTTGATAATATCAGTGTGCTTTCCATCAAAAAGCAATCCCCTTTATGCAATAATCATTACACAGTTAAACTGCTGTTGCCTTTTTGTATTCTGAAATGTATTGTCTTTAAAACATTAACCAATATACTCTAAATTTAGATATAAAAATCTGAAACCCAAGAAGGAAATTAGAAAATGTTGTGCACTCAGTACAATAAGAGCTCACTAACTGCTTTATTTAATATGTTTGTACTATACTTGCATACATTACTGTACTGTTTCATTTTTAAGTTGTGTGTCTCTCTGGCCTGAATGATTTGTATTCAGTACTAACTCTCTCTAATGTGCTATGTACTGGTTTGCTTCAAAATGTGCCTTGATAGTATTTGTTCCTCCTCTTTTTTGGTGCAGAATACAACATAGTTATTTCATGCTTGGTATTTACAGTATGTTTTACTTTTGAAGTTTCTTGTTACAGGCATACAGGATTGTTTATCCATTTAGGAGCTGGCAGAGCTTGTTCCTTGTTTCACTGCAGGACTGCTTTTTGCCAATATTTTGTGAACTAAGGATGGGTTTTTCAGAAGCTACAGTCCAGAAAAGACAGATGTCTTGTTTTAGTTATGCAAGGATTTGCTTGAGTATGCATAACATCAAGCATTTTCATCAATTCAATTTAGCAGTTGTCTAAGAAGTTATTTTCTAAATCATTTATGACTCAGACTTAAATAGAAAAAATGTTGTTTAACATGGATGATTGAATTCTGTAATTATAAATTAAGGATTTTAAAATAGTTTGTATGTGAGCAAACTAAAAAAGAATAAAGGGTGGACACTTGGGAAAATAATTCAATAATAACCTGTTCAATGCCTTCATATATGGCATCATATGAAACAACATTGCTATACAGTATATATTGTACAAGGGTTATATAGTAAATCTTTGCAGTGATTAGTCATTGACATGAAATGTTTGTTATACAGCTTGTTAGTTAACATGTGCTATTTATGTTGTGCATGTAGTGTGTGTTTGTGTTTATATATATATATATATATATATATATATATATATATAGTCAGTATATGTATGTGTGTAAAATATATATAAAAAACACAAATGCACACAAACTTATTCAGTACTGGTCAAAAAAGTTGCAGAACACCATTTTTCCAGTTGTTATTGAAATTTAAGCAGTTCAAGTCCAGTGGATGACCAGAAAATGCTACAAAGGTAAGCAGTAAACTTCCAAAGGTTTAAAACAAAAACAAAAAAAAAACATTTTTACCAAAAACTAAAAAATAATTAATTTTCAGAGTTATACAAAAAAGCACTGTTAACAGAACAAGTTTAGATAGCTTTTTTTCAGCAGTGTAAATTAATTGATCCTTGAGTGTTGATCCAAACGGCTCCTACAGGTGTCTTAACGTCTGTTGATTATGTACAAACATAATTTCTGTATAAAAGTTGTGTTTTACAGAAATACTAAATATCTTAATGGGACGAAAAAGATAATTAACAAAGGAAGACAGTCAGACCATTCTAACCCTCAAAACTGAGGAGATCTTTCCTTTGGTGAAACTGCAAAGAAAACCAAGGTGTCAGTGAGTACAGTTTCCCATACTATCAAAAGAAACTTGAAAACTTGAGGAAGCTGAGAGGAGCAGGTCTTACAGACCTAAAGCCACAACAGAATCAGAAGACACATTTCTGAGAGTCAGCATCTTGTATAACAGGCACCTCGCAGGACTGTGTTTGTAATACGCCTTATTTTAAACTGTGAAAGGAAGGCTTTGATTTGCAGGTTTGACAGATTAAATCTTAGTAAGAAAGCCATTTGTAAAACAGAAAAATAAAAATAAGAGGCTTACCTGGACCAAGAACCACCACCAGTCTCCATGTACTTTGAAATTAAACCGTAGAACAAATGGCAATTAGTATAGTGCACAGCTGCAAAGTTCCTGTCTTGCAAGTACAGTAAATGACTCTCAGAAAATGGTTTTCTGATTCTGTTGTTTCTCTGGGTCTGCCAGATTTGCTCTTGTCAGATACCTCCATTTTCGGGTTCTTTTGATGGTGTAGGAAACTACTCACTGACACCTTGGCTTTTTTTTGCAGTTTCTCTAAAGGACAGATTAAAACATTTAAGAGTTATTGCAGTCTGTCTACCTGTATGTCTTTCCTTTTAATGGCATTTTTCTTGCTATTTTGATTGCTGTATATAGTGCAGTGTTGACCAACATAATACTTCAGAGGGTGTAGCAATCCAGTTTGTTCCAACACTTCTTTTATACAATTAGAGGGTTTGTAAGTAATCTACATATATTAAAAATGTGCATCATCTTTCAAGGTGTAATTAACTGTAATTGCCACAAAAAAACTGTTACTTGTTAACCTATTACTTGTTCCCTGAGCAAAGCTTTTTGTACAACTCTGAAAATTAAATCATTTTTCAGTTTCTATTAATGGAAACTTTTTTTTATTGTTTTTAACCTCTGGAATTTTACCTCTTACCTTTGTACCATTTCAGGTTATTCAATGGATGTGAATTTCTTAAATATCTATAAAAATGGAAGAATTGGAGTTTTATAAAACCTTTAATTAGTTATCTATACGTCTCACACACACATAAATAGTATAGTGTAGTATACAAATTCACCATACAGCAGGGTTGAGGTTTAATGGCACTATCATTGAAGATTAACAAAAACCTGTATCAGATAACCAGCCTTGAAATTAACATATCTTATTTTCAAATCGTTGAGAAAATGAAGGCTTGTATTCAATTACAGTTATTCCAAAACATTTTAAATTGAATGTTACTTATTTTTTTTACATTCTAGACTTGCTGGTCATTCTAAACTGGCCTGGTTTGTGCATTACTGCAAACTAATATAGTCTAGTACCCCACCCAGGATTGTTTCCTGTCCTGTATTGAAGGAATTGATTTTTTTTTCCCGTGTCAGTAATTTATGTATTGCTTTTAAAGTGTGTTTAGAGTCAGTGGTATGATGTTCTTCATTTACATCTCCATTAGTGCCAATTGGATTATGTAAATTTCAAAAAATTCAGGTTCAATCTCATCTCAAAGTAGAATACCAACCAAAATTTCAGTTGTGTTAGTTGAACTGTAACCTCTTCAATCATTTCTTGTCACATTATTTTTGCCTAAACTTTCCAAATTAATTGTTACCCTGGATATCACAGCTCAGTAGTGTGAAGACTTGGTTTTCCCCAAGATTCATCTTGACATTGCAGCTCCACAGCTTTCAACCAGTGATGCTAAATTTCATCTTTTAATTTTTATATGTTTTCATATACATTAATATATATTTATTTTCTAGCAGTTGTGAAAAAGTTTAATTTTTAATTTGTGTGTGTGAGTTTGCAGACATATAAAATATATGTATTAATCTGAAACCCCCTGGTGACAGAACTCTTATCGGGCAATCTCATTCATTGGTATACTAAAGTCTGCTCTCTGTACCCTTTGAGTTAGCATACAGGACCCTGCACTTTGCACCTATTTGACAATCACTCATCTCCAAGATCAATAAATACTCTGTGCTACAAAGGGGCATAATATTCATGTCCATCTGATTTAGAAGTATCTGTTGTACATTTTGAGCGTTAGAATAATCAATATTTTCAGTTTTATTTTGTTTTTCATTTGTCCACAACATTAAACTTTAAGGCATCTAATAAAACACTTTGTATGTGAAATGTTACTCTGAATTCAAGTGTCAAATCTCTCCATACCTTTATCACCTGGGGTGACTCCAGTCCATGTGAATGATTATTTCTAAACTGATTAATATTTTGTGATAATGGTCACATGGAAACATGCTAAACACAGATGTGTTGTGTTTTAATGCCATTTAAATGTTTTTATTCTTACATTAATGATTGTTGCATTTTACATTAAAAAAAGGAAACCTTTTTTGACAGAGCTGGTACTAACCTGTAGTTAATGTAATAAGTGATAGTGTGAGTACAGTACTTTCAATCATTAATTTTGCTTTGTTTTTTAATAATGCTACTCATTCTGGGCAGTCGCACAAAGCATTTAACATCTTGGAATTAGAGTGCTTTTTAGAAAAGTTAGCATATTGTTAAATAGAATAATGAAGGCTACAGCTCTTTTAAGTCCACTAGTGTGTCTCTTGTCTTGATGAACCTTTGACTGTTTTTAGTAAAATTTGAAACTGAGGTTCCACTGGTGGTGGTAGTGTTTATACAGACCTGTCTCAAATTAACCAAAGACTGAAAACTGACATTGACAAATTGAATTAACTTCTATTATAACTGAATAAAGTGCACTTTGTTCTTGTTCAGGGTCATGTGTCTGTAGTTTAAATATTCAAGTTTTTTCTTTTGTCTTTGTCTGAAATGTGCCTTCTGAAAAACCCAGTATTTTATTAGTAAACATGTAAATGATTAATTTGTTTCATATAACATCTATAGCAGACTTTTTATTTGCTATGAACATTTGTGATAGTTCCATACACTATTACTCATGCTTCTGTATAAATTAAACCATTCACAAAATTATAATGAAAGAATTTAGAAACAGTTGTGATATTACAGGTTACTTTTAGTATGTTTATATTTTCTAAACTACTACAGCATTTTAAAGTATCTACATGTCGTCATTTTCAACAAAAATTGATTTTTTTTAATCCCACCAGCATGATTATCTTAAACAATTCTCCAGTCTATATTGACACAGTCTCTGTTACTTGTCTTTTTAGTATCCCTTCTCTGTGGGCTTGCAAAACAGTTTCCTATGAATTCTGGTGTTTTGCCACACCTGAGCTATTTTTGAATAATCCTCCTCTTTGCGTACATGTCCAATAATTGCTGTGTATGGTGCCAACGTCCAGGGTGAAACACTGATGTCAGCAGGATTTTTTGTGTGATTATATACATGCACACTGAGCTCTAAATATACATTAGCTTCAAATTAGCTTTTGCTAAAAGTATCTACCCTGCTGCATTTGTTTTACTTTCTGTCTTGGTCTGAGTGCACTGTTGACAATCTGCTGTTACCTTCCTTAGGTAATAATGTCAAATTACTTTCATGTTATACTACTGCCCTTTTTCTCTTTTCCATATGTACCTATCATAGTATTTAGTGCAGTTTTCTTTAACAAACATATGCAAAAGTGTAGAGGTAATAAAAATGACTGCCAGGTCCTAGGCTTGTTTACATTAAAAGATATGTATTTATTAATTAAGAACATTAGAAAATGAGTATAAAAACCCGTCATTTTCATATATCTATAGTAAACTATTTGTACACTGACATTTACACACAAGTAATCTCGTAAAGCTTTGTAATTTTTTTCAGTTTATCTGGTGTTTCACTATTATAATCATACTGATTTATTAAAGTCCCAGAAAATCTTCAGTGCAGAAAGAGTAAGGATCCAAAGAAGCAATACCATCAGTAGCCCCTCATGATGGATTGCTATATAAAGAGAGCTGCAGTTTATTATTTACAAATACCACATAATGCAATTGTGGTTAGAAGGTTGAAGGGATGAAAATGTAATGTGTTTCTGCTTTACAGTCAAAAGCTACAGAAACTCAAATAAGATCACATTACACTTGCACTGCAGGAAATATAAGAATTCCTCTTGTTTACTGGAAATATTTTAGGTGCAATAATTGGAGAAATGCAAACCATGGGGGCTGCCTTGAATTAGTAAATGAATGGATGCCACAGAGCTAATAAATTGACGTTGTCCTGGTATTTATGTACAAGACACTTTAAAACTATCTGCACTTTCATTAAGATATCTGTGCTTATGTTTAGTGCACAGATACCTCTTGCAGTGAAGACGTTTGCAGCATTGCAATGCACATTGTATTCTCAACTCAAATTATTTAAAGCAGCTATCAGTTCTACAATTGCGTCTCCCTGTTTATCGTATTCGGAGCACTTGTTGAGTGTCTTGGTATATGGGGCATTTTTATCTATACCTTATTCAGTTTACTTTTTATTCATTTGCTATGCTTTTATTTTACAGAAATCACATCCGTGACCATTTTGAATTGCAGAGAAATAATAATGACTAAAATTATTATTAAAATGCAGAAATTTAAAGTCTGAGTAAATTGTATATTAGTTATTTTTGTACTTATTTTGGAGTATATTTCTATGCTCAAATTTAAATATGTAAGGAAGAAAAAAAGATTCTGCACACATGCATATTCTGAGCGGGAGAGTGCTGAAGGTCTAGGAGTTCTTTTTAGGCTAAATAGTCCTCCCCACACCCTCTAGGATTAATTTGAAACCCTACGGTGGAATAATGTTCATCATAACTGCACATTTATTTAACATAGTGCCTGGTTGGCTGGTTTCAACTAATATATATACTCTTTATTTGTGCCAGTATTGCTTTTGTGAAACAGAATTTTGAAGTTGATTCATGCTGTATGTCCATACCCCCTTCTAACTAAACATCATTGCATTAAATCACCTGTTATTGTTTTGCTCCATTGTTGTTTCTGAAGTAATTTTCCCTTAATTGTTTTTCTCGATAACCAAATGCATCTAATATTAAATTAATTAGCTGCCCGTTAGTTTGTACTAGGATGTATAGTTTTCTGTTGCATTGAACAGCTGTGTTTTTGAATAATTAAAGAAACTTTATAGAACAGTGACTTTTACTATGTCTTAGTTCAAGTCCAAACTGAGATTCCTGCAAACTTTATATTACAGTAAACAGGTTCACAAAATAAAAAATTGTCCCACGACTGTACTCCTCTAAAGATGAACTTAATCTCAAGTGGAGAATATATATTTTATTAATATTCTTCAGTAGCATTACAGTAAGAAATGTGTATCCATCCACACATGGTTTATTACTTTAAACCATTTTAAAATGATACAATGATTTGTAAAGTCAACCCAATTTTTACCAAGAGATGCTTAGTCTGGTGTCTTACTTAAAAGGTAATAAGGTCCTAAGCATACCTCAGGAAAGATGACTCCTTGTAAAATTCAAGATGGTATTGAGTTGTTCCATGAATTTCTTTTCGTACTTTCCCAGTCCTTAATGTGGCAAATCTATACACTTAGAGCCTCAAAAGTGCATTTATGTGAAATATTACTCTTGACATGTTATGTTATCTGTTATAGTCATCCACTCATATTTTTGCCCTTGTATTCATTTTGGGTTCTCGGATCAGGAGCTGAAGTTCCGTTAAAGGTAATTTGTTAAACTTCTATATCTTTTCATACATTAGAGATGCTTAATCTACTTGAAGATAATACATGCCCTCTTGTATTGTGGGAGAAACTCATTTTGAACACATTTGCTGTACCACTGTTTTGAAACAGAAAAATTATTACACGTTAAGAGCTTTTATAGAGGTGCTAGACGAGAGCATGGTGTGACTCTCTCGACAAGTTGTTGAAGACCAGCCTTCATGTACTGACAAAAATCACACTATCCTAGAGTGCTAATAACTTCTCTACCAGCGTACATGAATTCTCTGTTGTGTTAACTGGCATTTATAGGTTAATTCTGGAGGTGTCTTGTTTGTGCCATGAAATCTGTGAGGTTTGTTACAGTTTTGTATGAAAAAGGTGTAATAAAAATGGTAAATTTCTGCAATTTCAAAGCCTATTTAACTCTTTCAGCATTTTAAGTATGTTATTGTCCTAAATGCACTTTTAACTGGGAGATGGTATCTACTATACAGCTGCACAACTGTTTGCTGAATCTGTCTAAAAACAAAAGAAAAGTTGAAAGCTATCCACAATGTGCTGTCACCATTTCATATGCTAAATTGTTACAGAAGGAAGCCGTAAAGCTAGTTATTTGCGGTCCAGTTTACTGAAGTGTTAAATTAAATCTTTGGATTCATGCTATGTTTTGTCCATTCTAGTGCAGTACATTTTTTTTTTTTTTTTTTTTTTTTTTTAACCAATCCACCTTCAGTTTCTGTGCCCTCCTAGTCAGTTTTGCAAGTGTTTTTTGTTTTGTTTTTTTTCGGTATTATTTCTGCTCACTGTGTTACTTCCTAAGCATTGAATTGCTGTAATAGAAAATGTATACCTTGCCTGGATGTATAAATCTGAGGCTGATCCATTTTCATTTACAAGATTTAGACAATTTTCATTGTTGCACTTGCATTCTGAAATGATTATGTTCAAGACACTGGACAGCATTCAGAAAAGCATGATGGTATTCTGCAGACTTCTTGACCACAATTGCCTTATTTCATGTAATTGGTGTGATGACTGTTTCTGTTATGGTAGTAAAATCTCAATGGCCAGCAGGGCAACTTTGTAAGGATACAGTATGCCACTTTGTACTGTGTTTCTATAGGGGACAAGGCTTGAATTTTTACTGCCAAAATGTATGTTCATATGAAGAAGTGTTCAGAGATTCTCCAAAATGTTTCCCCTTTTTGTTAATATGACTGTTCTAGTTACGTATCTGCAGTCCACTGTATTTTATTATTTTTAAAAGGATGTTCATATGTCCTTGTCTTCATATGTATGGTGTTACACAGTTGCTTTCTGTTTTAGATGATACACTTGGTGCTTTCACTGTTGCTGCATTTGTCTTAATATACAAAATAAAAATTAAACATTTCAGCGTAATGTTGTAAGTGAAATGATTTTACATATTATTGTAGTATTAAAACTGGGTACTGGACATGGATTATATGACACTATTACAGATTTGGGCATTTTCATTTGTTTGCTAGTGTTCAAGTGGGGTCTTCACTGAAGCCCATTGTATTTGGAATTTTGTAATCCTCATTCTCCTCGAAAATATGAGATTAAAAGTTTTTCTCAGCCATCACCACAAACTACACAGGGTAAGTAACACATTAAAAAAAATTGGGTGGTGTATTCTTTTAACAAGACTGCTGGGTTGTGAATGAGATGACTGTTTGGACTTTTACCCTTTGTTCTCCAAGAACTTCTCAGAACTATATCCATCGTCTTTGAAGTGTTCCTTGTATTCTGTTACTTAAACGTAACCAACATATCATAAATAACCAGCGTTGGCAATTTAGCACAAGGTATTTGTACTGTATTTCATACTGTTTCAGGACAATATAGAATTGTCATTTATCCTAATATGTGTGTCTTTGTAATACTTCTTAATTTGTCAGAAACAGAGTAACATGAAGTAAGACTGCCAGTGGACCTCAGTTGCACTTAACAATTGGTCTCAGTTGAAGGTAACTGTTCTATCCAAAGTCAACAGCTTATTTCTACTTAGGTGGTATTTTAAGAAAAAGTGAAGCGATTCAGAAGGCTGGATCTTAAAAAAAGACAATTAAAATGAAGGGAAAAGTAGCGGTCTGGCTGTAAAACTGGTCACTAATTAAGAAAATGGAAATCTACAGCCACAATAGCACTCCTGGACTGATGTTGAACATCCATGCTGTAAATTATGTGAGATTCAGAAAAAGAATTTTAGTTTCTAAAATATTTTGTCTCAAATGATTTTGTCACTTGCCTAGTTTATAGAAGGGACACAAACATGTTATACTTGTCTGTGAAGTGCAGGAAACCCAACCCTTATACGTTTCCTGGACACAATTGTGCTACAAATCTGTACTGGCAGTTTAAATAACAAGATGGAAACCATCCTAGGTTGGGATTAATGTCACTTGCAAGGAATGGTCACGCACACTGTCATGCTGAATATCAGGTCCGTTTAGTGTAGGTGTGTAAAACTCCTGAAGAGCCACACTTGGATGCAAATAAATACTTAACTGGACACCTTTTCTTGCTACCTAGGAGGCATACAATTTAATAAATTGTTAGCCTGTTTAATTTGCAATGTGAAACATTTCTAATATTGTAGACTTGGCTGGAGCAGCAGAATCTTGTAGCTACTGCAGCCCCTCCAGGAAGTAATGTTGGCAACCCTTGTTTTTAATTTTTAAAGACCTTACACACACGTTTGTAGAACATAAGCTGGAAACCCGTAGCATTTCCATGTGGACATGGGGAGAGCGTGCACAATCCACACATCATCTCGGATGTTGTGCCACTTTACAGTAAGACTGTTTTTCTTTATTACAATTCCAAAACATTTATCAATTATATGTGTGAGTATTCTATTAAGAAATACTTATGTTATGCATGGAGGTATAACAGTTTGCACTTTGCATCTGTATCTGTTAATGTGTGAATGGGCCCAGCAGTAGATTAGAATTTACTTTTTCAGGGTTGACTCCTATCTTACTACCTATATTTAAGCATGGGTTCCTGATGAACGTGAACTGTACAACCTGATTAAAAATTGGATAAACTAGCAAACTGAAATATCTTTATATTTGCAGTAACAAAGCACCACCCAATTTCACTCCAGAAATCTCATAACACAACTTGTGATCTCCATTACGTCAGCCAATGTAACTGTAAAGCTTTTCTTGGACATTGAATGATAATTCTGCAGAGACATGCGCACATCTTCAACACTGATTGTAAATTAGTTTACTGACTAGTAGAATATTTCCCCATGGGATATATAAGTTGAATACTTCAAACCAAAAATGCAAGCAGTAAGATGACAATGAAATGTTGGCACTGCTTATTTGACAGTTTCAGGCTGCCAATCAGTGCCTAAAAAGTACCAGCAAAGCTCCTTTGCATGCCAGACTGACACATGCTGGTATCTGAACAGATGTTCTGTCAGAAAGAAGGCTTTGTTTATGGAGCATGCAGTGCAATCAGACATATTTAATTATTTATTTAAAATAGCCCTTTAATCTTCAAAACATACAAAGGCACCACCAGCAGTCATTTATATGGATTATTTGTTCATTTTGAAAAATTCCTGCATCACAGAGAACTAAAGCAATGTAGTTGTTGCAAATAACTTGAAACATACATGCACAGAGGCTTGTGGAAACTGTGATTTTTTTTTTTTTATTATTTTTTTTATATTGCAGTGACGTTTCAAACAATAAGAAAAGTACAAAAATGACAGATGTTCTTGTGTTCAGCTTTTTAATGCTGTAGGTTAAAATAAGCTTATTTTTGGGTAGAGGAGATGGATGGAGAAAACCTAGTACTCTGACAGTAATTGGAAGTTGTACTTGGTATAAAGTTGAGCAACAATAAAGTAGGCAGAGTAAAGCATTAACTTGGCAGTGCCACAGCAGTAGCTGGCATGAGTGAGTGTAGGTTTGCCTTGTCACTAACTGCTGCTCTGTCCGAGGCTTCATCCTTCCCCTCGTGATGCTGTTGGGATATGCATCAGCACCTGCAAGATGGTGAATGGATTAAGTGGCTTTGAAAATGGGTGCATGTAGCCATTTGTGTGTTAAACAGTTTACTTGGATAGGTAAGACAGGAGCACTGTAGGTCCTTTGAAGTGTAGAAGAGACGGAAAATTTGTGTCATTTTTCTAAATGATTTACTTTACTTGCGTCACCCAGCAGACATGTTACAAAATAATACTGATTGTTATTTTTGTGAAATTAGTTGGTTAGGATTGGTGAGCTTTGTTGAGTTTAAAAGTTAATTTCCTAATTTTTCATATTGAAGTTATTTCTTCACAAACAGGGCACATATGTATTTGCTACATGGAATTGTGTTCTAAAGTTAAGTGCTTATTATAAGTTTTAAAAAAAATCTTGCCCACTTAGGCGCTTCCAATGAAGGGTATGGGGCATGAGGAAGAGCTTAAAAACTTACAAATACATCCATTTTTCAAGCCAAGATAGTTGTCAAGTATTGAACCCTGCCTTCCGTGTTCCCAATGCATGTTTCTGACAACAAAAGGAATCTGGAAATGCTCCTTTTATCACGTATACCTGGCACTATTTTTCTTGTGATGATGATAATGTGTTTTCTATTTGCTAGGGTGAATTCTCACAAAAATATGTAAGTAAAAGAAAACAACCACGTGGTATGAAAAGTTTACCGTGGTTTGGTCTATCAGGACCATAGTGGTAAAAAGTTGTTGCGCAGGAAGACTAAAGACTAAATGCTGAGCTGTCTTACATGGCTGGTGGTCTTTTTAAAATGGCTGAACCTCATGCAGTTTTTCTGAATTGCTGAAACACATTTTGTGAAATCTTGCATCTTTTTCTCGACACAGTAAACACAAAACCCCATTCTCGTACTAGATTCACAAAACTCCTGATTCTTCTTGCAAAATAAAACATTTGCCTCAAAACAGGTTTACCTGTGCTTAAAATCAAACAATGTCTTCAGATCGCACACAAAAAAATCAAAATAAAAACACAACAACAAAAAATGGAAAACACTGTGTTCAGGGCATATAGTTCCAGGAGGAATGTTCATTGTTTACAATACCGTAAATGCATTTTGAAACTCTAAAAAAAACAAAGAAAAAAGATTCAGCATATACTGTATATAAAGTAAAAATAAAGTACTGGAAATGACAGAATTTTCCATACTGTTAATAAGAAGTAAACTACAGTCCTCAGCCTATAATGCACTGTGAAGGGGACAGAATCAAAGGACTGTAAACAAGTACAGTCATTGGTCAGTGTGCTGGGTCAAGCCACAGCACTTTATCATTGTCTCTTGCTATATTCCCCCTCGCCAGGCAATGGGGTTAAGAACACTGTCCTGTGCCAAATCCAGCCTTGACACAACTCCACACCAGTGTCACCACAGGCAAATTCCATGGCCTGTAGAAGATTTACCCTGGTGTAGGGTTGCCTGTCATATAACTTACACTGCCATGTAGAGAAAATGCCAATATCAGGTTAAGGAAAGGAGAGTACAATAGAATGGATATACCATTCTCTTATCTGATCACCACGGTGAAAACTGCAATTGTTCCAAACTATAACATATATATGATACCCGTTCACTTCATGATCCTGTTGCTCAAGTCCAAACAAGACATCTCAAAGATCACCAAGAAATGTAAGAAGATGCTGGGTGTTCTATGGCGCCAGTGTGACATGACGTTATAGAACCCGATGGTTGCTTAAGGCAGCACATAGTGTCACATTGCAACCACACTGGCCAATTATTTGTTCTTTATTTCACCTTATACAATTTTCTTGTAATAGGAATTTGTTGCTTTTCGCATACCCCTTGGGGTCAGAGCTCAGGGTCAGCCATTGTACAGCACCCCTGGAGTGTTAAGGTCCTCGGTCAAGGGCCCAGCAGAGTAGGATCTCCTTTGGCAATAATGGAGATTTGAACTGGTTACCAGTGCAGATCCTTCTCCTCAGTGCCAGCACTCGGCCAGTTATGTTCCGGCTTCTCCTCCTCTTTGTAAGATTGAACCCTGCTTCATCCACAACAATGTATTCATGGAGTCTCTCCATGGAATCCAATTCAAACATTCTCTGTATGTAGAAGTACAGTTTTGTAAGTGCTACAGAAAGCCAGACCTATGCTGTAGAGTACATTAAATGCATTCTTGATTTACATACATTGTACATACTGAGATGTCATTCAGCTTGACAGTAGTATATATACAGTAATATTATACTGTAAACAATCTGGACTACTACAAATGTGTCTAAATGTACACTTCCTTGCACATACTGAAATCGCAGCTCGAAGGGTACTCTGTAGACTTGCTTCATGCGCACCTTGTTGCATTGGAGGACACAGTCAGTGGTGGAAAGGCTGACACTGTAGATTCCTTCAATGTCTGTGTTGTCTTCAATAACTCATTGCTGTATTCCTCAAAGTCCAATGGTACTGTTGTGATGGACCATGTCAACGATAATGGCCTCTTACTGCTGACTGAACATAGCGGTCCTTCACCCTCGTGTGGCAGTCTTGCAGTTCTACAAAAGTTGAATGTACAGTCACAAAAATATTCTTTTAGTACAGCACAAACTTTTCCAGTCTACTGAAACATCTGTATACAGTAGTACTGTGAACTTCCAATGATAAAAAAAGTTATACTGCACCTGTTCTTTTGTCTGAATCTCCAGATTATGGTGGACACAGAGAATCTGTTGTTATTAGTTTGTACTCTTTGTCCTGTTTCCCTCATTGTCATTCCACGGACAAGAACATGCTATATGACAGTAGCTCAAACTTCATTACAAATTACTACTACAGTATTTGTCTCCTCTGCCCCTCTTCCTCCTCAAACCCCATCTCTTATACACAGTCATCTTCTGCATCTCTGATAGTTTCTGTCCATTGTTGACATGAACCTTTGGATACTTGTGTGCACTCTGAACTGTCTTATGTTGGTTGTGTCATGTCATTTGAAATATGTGTGATCACTTTTGAGTCAGAGTGTTTAATTTATGACAGCCGTGCTTTATTTGTTTTTACCTTTTGCCACTTGGGGTTTCCATTATGCATCACAAGTGCAATGTAGTGCAAAATGTGTTTTATTACATGAGAATATGTTTAAAGTTTTGCAAAAAGAGTCAATGAGTCCTGCAAATTGTGTTTCACTAGGTGAAAATTGTTCATGGTATTCTCAAAAGAGTGAATGATTCAATAAATAAGTTCAGGCCACTGTGCTTTTTGGTTCAGAGAATGGGGTTTAGTGTTTTACAATTCAGAAAAACTGTAATGTATGTATGTTTTTCTTTTTTTGGTTAAAAAATGACAGGTATAAACTATTTTATGATGTGTGTGTATAATCCCAAGACATGGATCAATACGTATTTGGTAAGTTTTTAAGCATTTCCACTGTGCCCTATGGACTGTAACGTAAAGTGCTAGTGCAAGCAGATATTTTTTATATATTTATATTTATTTGTATTTAAATATAGTATATTTTTTATATTTATAGAAAGCGATTAACTTTAGAACAAAATTTCTAAATTAGTCATTAATTGATGATAGAAATATCACCAGTTGTTAAAATGTCTGTATCTCCTTACCTAAATGACGTCATGCTCTAGCGCTTATTTTTACCTATTTTACTATACAGTATTGACATTTCAGCATGTTCCTCTTCAGGTTTTTAGATTGTGGTGGCTGCACTTCTAAACTTTAAGGGCCAACAGTTTGCTCTGAGGCCAACTTGAAACATACTGGTAGTGTTTAAGCATTACTAGTTTAATGTTTTTCAGCCAGAAGAAGTAGACAAAAGTCTAAACCAGAATATTATTTTAAAAAGTGCTTCTTAAATTCTGTACCTACATTGTCTATTATATTTTTCTTCTACTGCGAATAATTATTTTTTTAAGTATCAAGGAGAAATATTTAGGATGCAGTGCTAAGTGTACTGGATTTGTCTTGGGTTTTTTCAGCAAGGTTTCAGGTGGGTGTAAAGAGTGCATCGGGTAAACTGATTTTGTGTGTGTGTGTGTGTTTTCTGTTAAATAAAACAAAGTTCTGTATTTTAATACAGTTTTACTAATCATAGTTGCTAGATAGTGGTGGCATTTTGCTCAGACAGAATTTCACTGTACCTATGCACATGACAATACTACTATTACTACTGTTGCTACAATATCCAGTTGAGTTCTGCAGGCATCAGAAGTCTATTATGGAAGAAGATTTATTATGCCAGCCAGACAACTCTGCTTCTTTTTTTCCCCCTTGCTTAGTGTCTAAACCAGGGGTCTCCAACTCCAGTCCTGGAGAGCTACTGTGGCTACAGGTTTTCATTCTAACCCTTTTCTTAATTAGTGACCAGAATTTGCTGCTAATTAACTCTTTGCCTTAATTTTAATTGATGCACAACTTAAGACTCAGGCCCCTTAATTATTTATTTTTTCCTTAATTAGCAACCAAACAATATTAAGACACAAAATGTACCAACACATAAATAACAACCTGCGTCCATCACACGATAACTGAAAATAAAGATATGTGAAGGCCTCAGTAATTTTTATCTGCTCAGTTCCACAAAACATGTTGACAGCTCTCTTAGATAAAGAATATCAACAGTTTTGGAAATGAGTGCCATGGAATTAAATAACGAGTTTAATTAGCAATGAGAATTGGCTTCAAATTAGGAAACTGAATGAAGTGAAATTGGTTGGAGTTTGAGGCCCCAATGCTCAGCTGCTCATCTGTCGGCTCACTTCACATCAAATTTATGTTTAGGTGCTGTTTCAGAAAAAAAGAATCGATTCAGCTGTCAGAATCTAAAGAGAAGTCAATTAAAATAAAGAAAAATAGTTAAATAGCAGCAAAAAAATGGTCACTAATTAAGAAAAAAGTTAGAATGAAAACTTGCACCACAGTAGCTCTCCAGGGGCCTCATGTATAAACGGTGAGTGTTGCGTAAGCCCGTTTCCATGCTCACATCACAATATATAAAACCTAAACTTGACGTAAAGCCACGCACATTTTCACAGCAGCTAAATGCTTGTCATACGCAAGTTCTCCACTCGGTTTTGCAAACTGGCAGCACCCAGCATCAAAGCAGTGCTTTTGTTCCAGTGTGGTTTCCCTTTCTTTTTTAAGTCAGATCCCTGATGTGGCTTTATCAAATACATTGCAATTAACCGCATATTGTTTATTAGTTTAAGGCATCTGATTGTAATTAACCCATAACAATATAATAGTCCACGGAATGGCCAAACTATTCCAAATACCATAGCTGCTTTTGCGTTGTTACTCTCACTGCACCACTCAGAGTATTTATCCCACTGTATCTGAGTGTGGAATCACACCCCTACAGCAGCTGATCAGATTATTGGTATACAGCATCAAGCACACGCTGCCTCAGCCATGCTGCTTATTTGAACTGCTCTCATACAACAAACACTTCAGAGCCTTTCCTGTACTGACCTCGCGGTTCAGAAACAGTTTCATCCCAAGAACTATAAACGCAATCGATCAGTCCATTAAGTGTTCCTTGTAGAACTGTTTGTACTTATTAGTACAATTACCTCACTGTAAACTTACGATACAGTTATAATATTGCACAACCTGAGCCACTTTATAAAGCGTGTATTTACATCCATCTATCCGTTATCCAACCCGCTATATCCTAACTACAGGGTCACGGGGGGTTCTGCTGGAGCCAATCCAAGCCAACACAGGGCAGGGCGCCAGCCCACCGCAGGTGTATTTACATATTATGATGATATCATTTTTAAGATAAAATGCAGCAAAATATGTTCATTACATTATACAGATAAAACTTTAACTTCATTTAAATAATCTATATTGTTAATAATTAAACATGTGAGGACACAGTGTTGCAGCACTAGCTAGGATTGTTCTTGCCTCGTGCTGCATTCTTGCTGGGGCTGGTGCGACACTGGAAGGATAGATGGATAGAATAATTAAACATGTACTACGAAAATATTTCAATGTTCCTTAAAAGTTTTGAAGAATCGGCGTTCTAAGCTTACAGATGGCTTAACATCTATTACAGATCCGATTGTTTGGCGATTGGTTACTTGGAGAAAGAAAAGGAAGGACAGGAATTGGAGGTTAGTACATTTAAAAGAGACAGTACTGCGGCAATAAATAATTTCATCAAAGGTCGTGCACGGCGCAGCAAGCATCTTGCGGAAGGCAGGAACAATCTTTGGACAGGGTGCCAGCTCATTACTATCACTGCGCCACCGTGTTCCCATGTTTAATAACATGCTTTAACTCCTATCATCATGAAAATGATATCACGTATACATCTCAGTATTTTAATTATTCTGAGAGATGTAATATTATGAATGTAATGGATTCTGTGTCCTGTCAGAGGAAGAGAAAGCCTGTTTAAGAAGCACCTAGTGATTTACACACACAGAAGAACAAATACAAAACAAAGCATTTAAGGTGCTACTTTAGTTATGATGGGACTTGAGAAACTAGCAAATTAAACAATTTAAAGATGAAATTTATGATGATCTACTTTAATGACAAAATAAAATTTTCGAGATTAAAGTTAATATTTCATGCTTTTTTCCCACTGTGTGCCTATTTTTTTTTCTCTGTACCCAAATAAGCTTTCATATGACACTCAGATGGTGGGCTACGACTCGCCTTTTCACAGTGACTTTGATATCTGACAACTTCTTTTTTTATTTCGGGCACTGTGCGACTTTGTGAACTTGAGCTTCTCTGACACTCTGTCACTCAATCAACTTCCTTTTGTTGTTTATACCACTGTTTAAACTAACAAATAGTACGTTTTTCCTTGCCTTCACATGGTATTTGCTGAAATTCTTCTATTTTCCCCCATGCTTTTGCCATTGTCTTTTCACAGAACGCTGAGCTTAAGGACTATTTATATTGATTTGCATATTCAAAGAGGCGTAATTCTGGGAGGAGACAGGGTGGAACAGCAGGCACATGCATGTGTGTTACTTTTTACTCTGACCAGGATTTATGCTGGTGAACGTGCAGATTTATGCATCTGGATTTTTTTGTGTGTATGCACATTTCCACTTTTGTCCTATGCCATGTTTTAGTGTGAATTCTACACATGCTGTTATGCATGATGCCCCAGGACTGGAGTTGGAGACCCCTGGTCTAAAGCTTAACATTAGATAACTTTTTCAGAAATTTTTAGTCGTAGCCTTCATTTACACAGTCTTAGCCAGTCTGAGGCAATCCGCAGCGCACTGCCATGAAGCTGAATGTCTAATGTGACATATTTGAACACTGTGGCCTACTTGTCTGCGAATGGCTACGATAAAGTTAAAGAAGTTTGATTTTCTCTTTGGTTGGAGAGGCGGGCTCCTATTGTGCCAGAGTTGACAACCAATGAGCGTTCAGCAATGCATTGAATTTAGCGACAAGGAGTAAGAAACTCTGGTGTTTTTAACCTCACTCATAGAAGAGAAGCTAATGTTTCTGGTGTCTCATTTTTCATGTACTAAAACAGAATAGGAAAAAAAATTAAACAGGGGTTGTGACTATGGCTGAACACTCCACAGCTATTAATCCTTCGTTCAGCACTAGAACAGTACTGGCGCTGTCAGGCAGCACAAGTGCTGTGGACCTCGCAGTCAGAAGAGAAACTTGTCTGTCAGATGTCTCGTATTTTACATACCACAGCAGAATGGAAAATAAATAAATAAATGGCAGAAGTTGCTACTGAACTGGCTGCAGCTGTTAACCCTTTGTACAGTATCAGCTTTGTCATGTAGCATGCTATTGGCTGTCAGGAAAAGGGGGTGAGTCTGACTATACTGGAAGATCGTCGCTCTGTTGTAGTTTTCAGTCAGGTAACTTTACATGGTGCAGCGACAAGACCAGTGACCGTGTTTGGCAAATCTTACATACCCCATAACAAAAAGTCACATGATGTGACATCGGCTTTTGAAGTAGAGGTTGTCCCTATAAGCCTAGAATAACAAAACTTCCCATCAAGTGCTGTACCTCCTCTTTTCATAAATTGGTACCAACTTCTGCAGCATACACTAGAGTATTCTGTTCTGGAGATGAACATCTAACCAACCTCTATTTCATCGGGCACCTTTCTATAACACAGACTATATTTTGGCACTTAATAGGTGCATAGGCTTCAGCATACTTCTTTACACATATTCTACAATTGATGGGTAGACGGGTTATGCAACATGCTCAGGGCCACACAATAAATCACAACAGGAAACTCTGAGCTGTGGAATTCAGTGCCATTTTAACTTCACTACTATAAGTGATATCCATATTTATCTTTTCCTTATTATGTTATCCATTATTTGGTCAAACTTTAATAGTTTTGAATCCTTCCATCTTAACATTTCTGAACTCACTTGATCCCATTCTGGGTCACTGGAAGCTGTAGCGTTTCCCATCAGGATCAGGCACTGAGCAGTGACCAGCTCTTGCCTGGTTGCCAGTCCATCTCAAGATATACAGTACAGGCCAAAAGTTTGGACACACCTCCTCATTCAATGTGTTTTCTTTATTTTCATGAC
>JANRMT010062825.1:14286821-14344179 GCA_026402145.1 Polypterus bichir lapradei
GTCATGAAAATAAAGAAAACACATTGAATGAGGAGGTGTGTCCAAACTTTTGGCCTGTACTGTACATACGATATAAATCGTGGACAAATTTTTACCCTTAAGAGCCTGAACTGAGTCACTTTGACCCAATGTCTCTTCAAATTCAAATTTGTTTCGTAAGAGAATTGAGAAATTTTGTGTATTTCATTGTTAGGTTTTCTGCATTAAGTGCGCTTTTCAGACAATTGCTATTGAATGTTGATGTTACATAGTTTGGTGTTAATCTCGAGTTATTGCAATACTACGTCGTTATTATTATTCATGTTCAATAAAGGCTGGCTGGTTGCGTTGCAAGCAAGTAAGGCTCCTTGGTCGGTCTGAGTGCACATGTACGGTGAGTGTCGAATGCACGTGCACCAATGCCGAGAAAAAATAGGCCTTTTTTGCACTGCAGCATCAGGCCCAATTTCGTCTTAATCCGGCCCTGGTCAGAAGTCTGTGTTTTTAAACTGTGTCAGCTTGCTGAATAAGCAGTGCAGCTGCTGACTTCATGGTTTACCAGAGTTAAGATGCAAAGACTAATGCTATGCCACATTCTTCTTTTCTAAGTTAGTTAAGGAAGAACTTTCACATTTTGGCCCACCTTTGTACAGGCTTCTCATTTTAGGCCCTAAAAACTGAGAAGGTTAGAGTCATTCTACTCTAAATTTTTGGTGTAATTCAGTGTGGCTGACAGATTCTGTCCCATTAGTGTTACCGTTTAGTCAACCGAGGTGATGCCCTACCTTCTTACAGAATACTTAAGTGAGTGACAAGCCATTTTTGCTTTGTCTCCTTTTTTAATAGCAGGAATTTAATAAATCTAAGCTTCTCCTTATGCTAAAATGACACACCCTGTGCAGAGATCTCTTGAGACCCAAGCCACAGACAGTAATTACCAGTTTGGGAAATTGATAATAGATTTTTGTGGTTTTTGGGTGATGATACAGCAAAATCTTTAAACCACCTAGACTTTAAATGATAGGTCCGTTATCACATCCTACCAAGCAGTTTGAAAGCCACCAACCACAATAAAATTGGCCCTTGAGGTCAGCAGTAGCAAGTACAACACTAATGTCAATTTTGTGGCCTGATGGGAGTGCAAAAAAAAAAACACTTCACTCTTTAATTCTGCATTATGGTTTTAATAAGTTCAAGTTTTACTTAAAGTAAATAATCTTTTTG
The DNA here is from genome assembly GCA_026402145.1 of Polypterus bichir lapradei. Taxonomy (NCBI): domain Eukaryota; kingdom Metazoa; phylum Chordata; class Cladistia; order Polypteriformes; family Polypteridae; genus Polypterus; species Polypterus bichir. The sequence continues at coordinate 14,288,025 of JANRMT010062825.1, forward strand.
CTGTTCTCCCAGGAATTAAAAAAAATAAATAAAAAAGGATACCGTGTACTCTATGTAGCACTGTATGCGCTCTCTCTGGCCTCTAAATGTTGTAGTGACCGGCGTGCCATGTGGTCCACTCCTGTGTCTCAGTCCCAGACTCGATACACACACTGCCCTCAGACTGACTCCTTCATGGTAACGACACATCTTTGTGTAGTCAAAAAAGACAGCCAAGCTAGGGAAATGGTCCTATTCATTTAAACAATGAAGCTAAGGAAAGATTGAGGAAGAGTGGCTCGTTATACTGTACGCCCAAACAAGTGCGTTAATACATTTCTGTACTTACCTCAGAGATGTTAACCTTCTCATAAACAGACCTTCGGTCAGCGATAAATTAAAACAAGTACAGTAAGTAAAGAAGGTGATGAATGAACAACTTTTATAGTATACTAGCTCTGTAAGCCCAGGCTGTAAAAAGCCCTAGGGTCCTAGAAACTATTGAAATTGTCAGGAAAAAAATTGAAATGTAGAGATATCAGGTAATTGAAAGGAACTACTTTGGGCATTTTTCTCCTAGGAGGTTTCGTTTTGCTGACATGCTCCCCTCGCTTCTGTATTAGCAGCAGGAGGAAAAGTAAAAAGGGACACCATTTTGCCAATGTGCTCACCTCACTTCTGTATTAGCCTCTAACTGAGTGACTCTTTCTTCAGAGGTTTCGCTTTGCCGACATGCTGGCCTCGCTTGCGTATCCTCGGATGTGGAGCCCTTATCCCGACTCCACCTCCCACTTCCGGGCTGGACAGACACGCACACACTTCTACGTGTAGACGACAAGATTTTAAAATAATGAAAATAATACAAACAGACACACACAACCTTTTCCCGATTTCCCCCTGTTATGTGCATGTATACAGCACACTGTGTGAAATAAGAAAGCAGAAACAAGATTGAGGGTTGAGTTCCTGGAGGAAGCCCTGTTTAATTATGTACTTCTTGGACGAAAAAAGAACAGGACCAACATGCTTAAACTAGGATTGGCACTGCGCCACCAAAGAATAAAAAACTTGCGAGGCCCGGAGCTCCATTTTCCTTAGAAGTTGCTCAAGAAGTGGATGCCGTCTTCCTGTGAATCTTCCATTTAAATGTGATTTAGGCCAGAAGGTTGTGGCTTCAGCCGTGCAGAAAGTGACCTTATTAGTCTTTGGATGACATCTCTTCCTCCATACTAATGGGACAGACGGAACCAAAGTTAATGGAAGTGTCACACTCAATTCCTTCCCCGTATTTATCCTTCAAGAGCCTGTAAAACACTCCTCCTGATTGAATGTGAATAGTGAGTTGATACTAAGCAAATAACAAGCAAAACAGCAAAAACTCCAATTTAGGGCACATTTAATAAGAATTATGCCAAATTCAGGAAGTCCTTGAAATGTTAAAAATATACATATATTTGTGTGTATAATATATAAATATAGCAATGGACGGCTGGCAGCTCAACCAGGCCAGGAGACCCCTGGAATGGAAGGATGAGGGAAGTCACCTACACTGCTTCCCCCAAAACGCTAGATGGCAGCTCCCCTGCAATGTTAGAATCCGGGACTTGGAGTTCGGTTTCTCAGCCCCGTTGGGTGTCATGGGTGCCGCCAGGGGGAGCTGTTGAAGAACCTGGGCACTCATACTTTCCTTTTAGCCTGGAAGTATGAGGTAGTCACGAGGACGGAAACACTGAAGTACTTCTGGGCTGAAGAAAGTGCCAGTTCTTCATTAGATCTGGAAATGCCAGTCAGTCAGAAGGACAGAAGCACTTCCTGGGGTCAAGGACTATTTAAAGGATTGATGGGACCCAGCAAGCGAGCCGGAGTTGAGTGGTAGCGGACAGAGCTTGCTGAAAGGTGTGGAGGAGAGATTTGGAGATTTAAATATTACTGTGTTTATTTGTTTATTGTGGTGGAGGTGATTTGGGCACTATTTACTTGAAGAAAAGAAACTAAACAGCTTCTTGGTGTTTTAATAAAATGTTGTCAGTGTCTGTGTGTCGGGTTAAGCGCTGGTATAGCGCTATCTAGTGTTACTATATATATATATATATATATATATATATATATATAAAAAATATATATAGTCTATTTGAACTGTGGCAGCACGGTGGCGCAGTGGGTAGTGCTGCTGCCTCGCAGTTAGGAGACCCGGGTTCACTTCACGGGTCCTCCCTGCTTGGAGTTTGCATGTTCTCCCCGTGTCTGCGTGGGTTTCCTCCGGGTACTCCGGTTTCCTCCCACAGTCCAAAGACGTGCAAGTTAGGTGGATTGCCGATTCTAAATTGTCCCTAGTGTATGTATGTGTGTGTGCACGCCCTGCAGTGGGCTGGTGCCCTGCCCGGGGTTTGTTTCCTGCCTTGCACTCTGTGTGATTGGCTCCAACAGACTCCTGTGACCCTGTAATTAGGATATAGTGGGTTGGATAATGGATGTATGGATATTTGAACTGTGTGTACACAGTATATATGGCTGAATCACTCTCAAACTGAGCTACTCTGATCTAAAACAATTTAATTGGAGAGTCCTGAAAACAAAGCACCAGCCATAGAGAGCAGACCCACTGACAAGTGCTGATGTTTTTTTGTTCCTTTTTTTGGTGGATGATACTGTTGAATGAGTTTATGTGATGAAGCTGTTTAGTTACAATTGACTGCCATGCAAACTGAATTGGTGTGTAGTAGCAGAGATGAACCTCACTCTGAGTTGAAGACTGACATATGCAGGATTATTTCAAGCCTATTTAGATTCCTAAGTGTTTCAACTACAGTATCTTGGGACCAAAGTGCAAGAACATTGCCCCCCCTGTGTTGGATGGAGTCTTCTCAAAGCACACTTACAGTCTGGCCCCAAATTGGTCTCTTAGCTTGTTTATGCCAGGATATGGTCCTGGTTATATGTTACCAGCACCAAGCATCACCAACTGACAGTGACAGTTGGTTCAGGTTACCTTGTGTGCGGGTTTATTGGAGGACTGGGAAGTGATGATGTTTGCCAATTCTCATGTTCTTGCCTATTATTTGGTAATGTCTCTTCAGTCTTTTACTGTTATTTATTGTGTACTTTTCTGTCTCATCCAACGCAAGAAACGGTATTCTAGGCCGGAGTGCACACACCACTCTTACAATAGGACAAGCAGTGAAGACTAGAGAAAGTCATCCTCCCTGCGACCACAAAGAGCTGAGGACAAGGAGAGGCTCATGAGTTCCACAAGCAGTGAATAAGCTCTAAAGTCAGCTTTACCTACAAAATGTTGTACTTGAGTTTTATAATCTACTTGCTCTTTTGCAGGAGAATCATGAAGTCAACATAGTGCACATGAGTTCCGATCTGAAGTTCTTTACTTCCTGTAGAGGTTAAAGAGCAACCACTTCTGCTTGACACATGCTTTGTAAAATGACCGTATGCTTTCTGCTCTTTGTTGTAAGAACTTAGATCTGGGGATTGCTTTTCCACTCATTTATTAAAGCCACTTAATCCAGTTTTTAGAGCCACTTGTCTTTGGGCTGCCTGAAAAATATCCACAAGGAGAAAGTACAAACACTTGGTCTGTGACAAATCCAAGGATTTGTATGCCTGGTGCAGGAGATGGTTATGATTATGTCTTTATTAATTTTTCAGCCACTTGTTTAATCCTTTATGGTTACACTCTTGAAATACTTATTTTTTACATACACATTTAGCTATTTTCTCACATCAGTAGCATCAACCTGTCTATTCAATTTCCACCACTTCTCTGCTATGGGTCACGGGTTTAGCATTCAAAGTAAAGGTGCCCAGATGTCCCTTTTCTCCACCACCTCTTCCAATTCCTCCCTGGGGATACCAAGGTATTTCTAGGCCAGCTTGGAGATGTATTCTCTTCAGCATGTCCTAGGGCAGCCCAGAGGTCTCCTCCTGTTTGCATGTGCCAGAAACACCACTGTAGGGAGGTGTCCAGAAGTCATCCTAATCTGATGCCCGGGTTACCAGAAGATAAACTGCTCTTCTTAGACGTCCTCCCGCACATTGGCACCTCTCTCCATATCTATGAGCCTGAGCCCAGACACCCTGTGAAGGAAGCTTATTTCTGCCACTTGTGTCCATGATGTCATTCTTTCAGTCATTGCCCTAAGCCCCTGGCCATAGGTGAAGTTGTAGTGTAGATTGCCATTCAGCTCAGCTAATTCTATACCACAACTGACCAGCAAAATGTCCAAATAACTGCACTCACTGCTCTGGTCTGTCAGTCAGTCCCTCACTCCCTTCTTCCCTCATTTGTGAACAACACCCATAGATACTTAAATTTCTCTGAATGAGATCTCCCAGACAGGAGTCTTTGCCAAACATTCCCAGCACACCCTCACTACTCATTTGGGCCTTCAAGGTCTGTCCGGCTTCTATCCTGCTATCTGATCAAACTTACCACCAGGTAGTGTTCATTTAATATATCTGCCCATCTCTTCTCCTGAGCGTCCAAGGCATACAGTTGTAGGTCTGATGACACAACTATGAAATCCATCATTGACCCATGACCTTGGGCGACTTGGTGTCAAGTGAAATTATGAACACCCTTATGTTCTTACATGGTGTCTGTTGTGGACAAATTGTGACTAGTACAGAAGTCCAACAACAAGACACCACTCAGGTTCAGATCAGAGAGGCCAATCCTCTTAATCACACCCTTCAGATTTTATTGTCGTTGCCCACATGAGCAGGACAGCAAAGTCACTAAAGGGTGCATCCAACACCCGAGTCTTCACAAAGGCCAGACAACAGTCAATGCCCCTCTCTCTTCCTGTGTGAAGGCAACTCTCTAGTTTACGGAGAGCGGAGTGCTGAGCCCATGCTGTAAATAAGCCCATACCCGCCCGCTTTGTGTGGCCATATTGTGTGTTGAGGCTGATTATATCTAGACTTTACTTGTCTACCTCACACAGCATCTCAGGCTCCTTCCACCCCAGAGAGATCACATTTCATTTCCCTATATTCAATTTTGGAATCCAGGGCTCGGTTCACAAAGGCACTTGCCTTGGACTGCCACCCAAACCACAATGCACCAGACCCTTATGGCTCCACTTGCAGGTGGTGAACATAGTTAAGGACTGACTCATGTTACTCATTCAGGCCTCATGAGTAAAGGCTCGACCAACAGGCAGTGGGGCCTCAGTTTCCCTTTTCCAGGCAAGGTTAATAGGTCCTTGATGATTCTTCTCATAAAGGTCCTGTGAACCGCACTTAGTCTGATCTCTCATCTAGAACTAATTTGCCTTGGGTGACCCTACCAGGGGCAATGGCCCTAGACAACATAGCTCCTAGGATCAATGGGACACACAAAATCCTCCACCACAATAAGGTAACTAACTATTCATGGAGAAGGCACATCCATTTATTTTTCGTGAAATCATTTCCTTCCTTGGGATGGAGACAAAGATACAAGTTCTTAAAATACTTTTTTTTTTTTTGCTTATTGCTAACTTTTTTTTTTCTTCACAAACAGTCCAAGTTAAACACAGCGACATCAAACTGAAATTACACATTGATGAAACATTTCCCTCAGTTTCGGTATGTGTGAAGTGTGAACCCCTGGCCTTCTGAATCTGAAATGAATGACAGTGAGTGTTTCAACTGGGCAAAGAAGCAAGGTATGTAAAATGCCCATTTCGCCCTCTTCTCCAAAAATAGGAGCACCGGCTTCACAACCAAAGGACAAGTATGAATTGGAGGAAGCCTTTCGGACGTGGCACTCCCTCTTTGTCACTCACTTTTAATTGTTTATGATTCAGGACCTCCCCTGTCCCATTTTCCTTCAGGATACTATATTTTATTTTCCATTCATACATTGACGTTACACAAAATAAAAAAAAAAGCTGGAATTAAGCAACTCTTGAAATCATTTCCTCTTGAATTTGCCACGAGTTTGGGATGGTGTGTGTGGCTGCTGCAAACAGGCATCCATGAGAGACTTTTAAAAAGCTCCATCATGTCTGATGACAGTCTATGTGAAAATGAAGTGTATGAATAACTAATAAAATAATAATAATAAAAAAGTGTATGGATAAATAATAAAATAAATAAACAAACCTTTCCCTTTTCTACATGTGTACCCATCGTCGGTGTCCCATGGGGCAAGTGTGCTCATTGGACAGCAGCCGATTAGGTTAGCTTCTCTGTTTTGTGCATTTGGACGGCTTTATGGGAAATCTCTGTTAAAACTTGGGTAACAGGACAGTGAATGGGACAGGTGCTATGGTCTAGTGCTTGTAGTGGAACCAAATTGCTGGTGCTCTGTTTATGGTGACACAACAACATGTGATTGAAGAGCTGGAGTTGGGGGAACCTTCACATGAAACTTCAAGCACTGCAGATTCCGACATGCTAAGAAAAATTGCCGCTACTCTAAGTATAAATTCGAAGAGGTGTCAGTACTGCAAATCGATGAGTGGCAGCTCACTTCAAACACTGCTATGGTCATTGTTTCTATGCTTTGTCCACTTCCCTGCAGACACCCTGGTAGAAAAAAAAAAAAACTCCATAGGAGGCCCAGGTCATATTCTGCCAGATTGCTGAAATTTGGAGTAAAATATTATCTGTTCAATACAATCCCTCCACCAAACCACTGCAGGACCACACACCGCGGGACATACTGCAACTTATAGACTGCAAAAGTACTAATCCCTCGTCCACATCCTATGTGAGAGACTGAAAATTTCATGTGAGCACCTGACGTACTGGGAAGTCCCAGATGGGCAATTTGAAGACAACAAGGTTACCCGAATTAGCCAAGGTGTGACAGAATGTTAACCTGTTATCTCATTCAATAATAAAAAACAATAAGCTCACCAGCCAGAAGGGCCATTTTTGTGATCACATTGAATTTGGACTGATCTAATACACCTTAGCGCATTTATTTTACTATTTTTACAAAAAAAATTATAGCTACCACTTTTTTGTTTTATGTGGGGAGCAAGTAACAAATCAACAACATGCCACATACAATTCAGAACAGGAACTCCATCTGAAGCTAAGCATGTTTGGGCCCTGCCAGTAAACAGAAGGTAGACCACCTAGGAAAAGTTTGGGTTACTGCTGCAAGAGGTGCTGGAGAAGCTAGCAGGGGGTGCTTACCCCGTGGTCAGTGTGTGGATCTCAATGCTCCAGTGCAGTGACACTGATACTGTGCTGATAAATGGTGCCATCTGTAAAGTCAAGGTCTTGATTCTTCGTAGTCATAAAAGATTCCCTGGCATCTCCTGAAAAGAGCAGGGTCTACCCAGATGTCCTGGCTAATTGACCACCATGGTCTGGTTGTTCTTGCCCCCTAATCGCCCCCTTTCTCTAATTGATCATCTCTCTCTATTATCCCTCCACCACCTAATAGCTAATGTGTGGTGAGTGCACTGCACGAGAATGTCTGCCATTGCGTCACCCACAGTGATGCTACACATTGGTGGTGGTTGAAGTGGCTCCCCACTGTCTATGTGAAGCACTTTGAGTGGGTACCACTCTGTTCATTGCAATTGTATGTAACCATCTGTAATTGTTCAATAGTCTACCTCACATCTCTCTTGAAACTCTCTTCCTTCTTTATCATTTTTTGTTTTCTTGGAAATTGCAGCTGATTAAGAAAGTCACTAGCAGCCGTAGGACCAAAATCAGCATTGGACAAAGAAAATCACAACAGCACATAAAGTCGAATGAGAGTGTTACTCCATGTAAGAGCCAGTCTTAAAAAGTAAATAGCAATGTTAAAATTCATGTAATTTTTTTGCTGGAATAGAATAAAAAGTTAATTTCATGTACTTGTAATCACATTGTTAATGGAAGATTATTTTATCCCCTATAATCAAACATATATTGGAACTTTCTCAGCTATATCTGTAATGTACATATTGAAGGAGTCAGTTAGCTTGTAGAATGAAATGTTTAGCTATTTCCACACCGTGTTTTCATTTACAAATGGTGCTTTTAAATTAAAAGAAGCTGTGCTGCCCATCTAATACAGGTTGAAATCTAAGTACTAAATGCAGATATCAGCATTAACTATTGACATGTATTTTGTAACGCATGTAATAATAAAATGCATTGCATTTTTCACTCCAAAAGAAGGTGTAATACAGCCATTTGCCTTTAAAAATGTGTTGCATATTTCATTCCAACAGATGGTGCCTCATGGATATTTGTAGTAATACAATGCATTTTTCATTCCCACAGATGGCACATCACAAACATTTGTAGTAATAAAATCCATTGTATTTCAACCAATTAATAAAATGTGTTGCATTTTTCATTTCAAAAGATGGCACGTCACAAACATTTGTAGTAATTAAATACATTGCATTTTTCATTTCAACAGATAGTGCATCACAAATGTTTGTAGTAGTAAAATACAATGCATTTTTCATTCCAACAGGTGGCACATCACATACATTTGTAGTAATAATATGCATTGAATTTTACATTCCCACAGATGGCACATCACAAACATTAGCATTGTTTCTATGAATCCAATAGCAAATGTCAAATAACAGAGAAAAACCCCAGATGGATACACAGACACTTACCCTTTTATTAAGATGAACGATCTCCATCCACACTAGTATTTTTACATCATCTGTGACATTATCTCTGTTCATACTCAAATGACCAAAAATGCATTGACATAGAAGTTCGCCCACACTATGCATGTAAACTTCGGCAGAAAAATCCTTGTAGTTATAGTTATAACGCCAGACACTGGATTTACAACCAAACTGTAGTGACCAGTAAATTATTTGCCTTTTGCACATTGTATGTAGATTTCAAACCGTACAAAATGTAATTTAGATGCATGCATGTAAGCAACACAACCAGAGCCATGCCAAAGGCTTATGGTGGAATATGGTCACCGTTCACAAAAGAAACCCCGTCAAGGAATGAGATGTTGTAATGAACAGGTTCCAATCAGAGAAGGGCTATGTAATAAGCACAAACAAATCAGAGGGTGATTAGAGTCTGCCTTTTCAAAAGTCTGCCTTTTCACCGATCTACATTGCAATGCCGAGCCAATATTTTCACAGGTATACAGCTCTGGAGAGCGATTTCAAAAGTATTCATTTTCAGAGGTTAAATACGCCAGGGTAGTGTGGACAAACAGTAAAGATGGAGAGTAGTGTCTAAGCTTTTAAACCAAAATATAGTAGTATGGATGTGACTTTTGACAGTTTAGATTGTTTGCAATTAGAAAGATATATGCATATAGTCAGAAAACCATATGCCACTTTATATGTGATAATGTAGAGAAACTTAAAGAAATATAACAAAGATATATCGTCTTTAAGCAAACACATCCTTGACAACAAGTTTTCCTTTTTTGGTGTATTATCAAGCTTCATTACAATTAATGGGTATAATCGGCACCACTGACATTTGTAATGAGGAGTGTTCTGCACTTGATCCCAATAAAATCCAATTAACTTTGGAAAGGTTACCAATGGGTTAAAGTTCACACAGAATGCAAACCCAAGAGCTGCAGGGTAACAAGATCTAACTGTTTAAATTGCAAGGAAGGAAATATGAAGGCCTCCGTGATGTGAAGGGATAAGGGAACACGTGGGCTACAACTGGACCAGACTTCATTTGGGCAGGATTAGTACAACGTGTTGCGAGATGCTAAGATCCAAAGGGATCAGTTGATCCAATGTGTGGAGCAAAGTCAGAATAGATATTTTTGTTCTGTCATGTACCTACAATGTCTTCTCTAGGGCTGTTGCTGGGACATGTTCCAGATCTCAGGCATGATGTAATGTTAAAACCAGGTGAAGGAAAGAAAAAGATTGATATTTATGTTCCTACCTTCCAGAGAATATTCTTTGTTTGGAATATTTCAATGCAAACTTTGAAAATTGTTCACTTTAATGAGACAGTTCCATAGGAGTCTGGATTTCTGAATCCAATTCAGTACTGCTTGGGCTGGAGCTCATCCAATAGCATCAACCACAAGACAGGACCACCCCTGGGTTGGGCCCTGGCCCATTACTGGTCACATTCACATACAGGCCAATTCTGAGCCACCACACATCTTTGGGATGTCAGAGTAAAAAGTAATACAAACACTGGGAGAGCATGCAGCGTCCACAGAGACAGTGGCTGAGCTGTGATTTCTACCCAGGACTCCGGGGCTAACTGCTGTACCAGCATACTGACCATAATCATTTATGAGGGTATTCACAATTTTACTAAATGAGGGCTGAGTAGTTTGTAAATATTTTAAGGTTTTACTGTAAGAGGGCACAAAACCCCACTGATTACTGCGGCTACCTTATGGCCACAGACAGAGGCGTTCAAATGATATCTGAGTGTGTGGACATTGTGCATTTTCTACACAAATGGCAAACAGGCCAGGGTTTAAACCCAGGACACCGAAGAAGCCACTGGGCACTCAAATAAACTAATTCTGTGGATTTTCATTTTTATTTATTTGGAAATCACTTTTTGTTTAATGTAAAAAGATACTTTTTTTTTTGTTTCATTTTGTTTCTGGAACCAAACTACTGGCAGGTAAAGTAACTGACTTTAACAGTGGTGGGGACTTAGCTTCTATCCCCCACTAAAAGTTTAATGTATTGGGGCATGGACTTGAACTTTCTGCACTTGAGTGGGAGTCAAATATCTTATATATTGATGTTAATGATTATATTATATTACTAGGGGGCTTACCCCCTGCTCACGTTGCTCGTCAACCCCCCGGCCTGCGCTACACGCCAGCCATTTCAACTCTGTGCTTCTCGTGTTGTGAAGAGAGGGGCTGAGTGCACTCCAAGTAGACGCGGTCGCTCCTCCGAAACCCCCTCTTAAACGGTGATACAGTGGGAAACAAATACAGTACAGGCCAAAAGTTTGGACTCACCTTCTCATTCAATGTGTTTTCTTTATTTTCATGACCATTTACAGCACTCCATCACTCTCCTTCTTGGTCAAATAGCCCTTACACAGCCTGGACGTGTGTTTGGGGTCATTGTCCTGTTGAAAAATAAATGATCGTCCAACTAACCTGACTTCTGCACAACACAACTGCTGGTCCCAACCCCATTGATAAAGCAAGAAATTCCACTAAATAACCCTGATAAGGCACACCTTTGAAGTGAAAACCAATTCAGGTGACTACCTGTTGAAGCTCATCGAGAGAATGCCAAGAGTGTGCAAAGCAGTAATCAGAGCAAAGGGTGGCTATTTTGAAGAAACTAGAATATAAAACATGTTTTCAGTTATTTCACCTTTTTTTGTTAAGTACATAACTCCACATGTGTTCATTCATAGTTTTGATGCCTTCAGTCATGAAAATAAAGAAAACACATTGAATGAGGAGGTGTGTCCAAACTTTTGGCCTGTACTGTACTTTTTTTTTTTAACCTCCTCTTTGCTTGATCAGTTGCTGGCTTGCTGCTGCTGCCGTGCTATGTGATCTGCATCTCACACAGCTTTTGAACATTTAAAAGCCTGTACAGCAGCTGTCCTACTCTTTGTCTTTTACTTCCAGCCCCCGGCGTGGTTACATCTGTTGGCACAAAGTCTCATCTTGCGGGTTGAGTTCTTGATATTTTAGTTTATAATTTACAAACAGAATGAGATTCTGAAAATCTTACAACATCACATTAAAGTTCGATGAATTCTGAAAAGAATGATACCAAACATATATATGTAGGTTTTAAAATATGCCCGATATAAAGCATGACAAAAAATGTGACATTAAAAAGTCACATAAAATCGTTGCACAAAATTATTGTACTTTTAGGCTTACGACTTTATATATACATTATATTATATTATATTCAACATGGAGATGATACTGAGGGACAGATTACGTAAACTTTTATGTCAAGGCTATTGTACCTTCAACAACAACAACATTTATTTGTATAGCATTTTTTCATATAAATGATGTAGCTCAAAGTGCTTTGCAAGATGAAGAAAGAAAAAATATAAAAATAAGATTAGGCAATACTAATTAACAAAGAATAAAGTAAGGTCCAATAGTCAGCAGGGCAGAAAAAACAAACAAAAAAAAAAAACTCCAGAAGGCTGGAGAAACAACAAAACCTGCAGGGATTCCAAGGCCATTAAACCACGCAGCCTCCACTGGGCATTCTACCTAACATAAATGATCTCAATCAGTCCTCATGGTTTTCAAGCTCCACATGGAAGAATCAGATGATTATGGTCATGTGGACCTCTGGCCTTCAATCCATCAGTGTAGGGACATCACGGTGCTTTGGTCAGGTGGTGCTGGTGCAGATCTCCACCACAGAAAACCAGAAAAAGAACAGCAGAGAAAGCAGGAGTTAGTACTGTTAGTTCTGTAGGCAGGGAAATGCAGCAACTTATTGTCTGAAACTCCCTAAGTGAACCAACAGAAAATGGCACAACTCCCTACCTACAGAAAAGATGTAAAACATGTGCCCACATTTATAATGCAGATTGTGTAGTTATGCCACACTGCCGACTAGAATATCACATAAAGGGATCATTTTCCTGCAGATCATCTAATTTGGTCTACCTCATTCTCTGTATGAAATGTCCTGACACTGCACTCTATGTGGGAGAAACTGGACAAACACTCCGCCAGAGAATGAATTTACACAGGTACCACATCAAGCATGGCAACACAGATATTCCTGTAGCAGCCCACTTCAGCAGCCATGGACTCTGTGAGAGGGACTTTAAAGTCACAGTGCTTATGGGCATCTTCAGAACACAGCAAGAGAGAAAAGAATGGGAAGTGAAACTCATGCTAAAATTGAATACATTACAACATGGTTTGAATGTAGTGAAAAGTCAAGCAAAATGACACCTTTTATTGGCTAACTAAAAAGATTACAATATGTAAGCTTTCTCGAGGCAACTCAGGCCCCTTCTTCAGGCAAGATGTAATACAGAAACTGGAGTTCCCTGTGTTCATATACACACTAGGACAAGAAACAACAATGGTAAATCTTTAAGTGAGAAATCGTAAATGTAAAAAATTAATAGACTCCTTCAGGCTAGGTTTCATTTAACAAGAGAGAAGAACGATGTACAGTGGTACCTTGTGATACGAGTTTAAGTCATTCCGTGACCGAGCTCGTAAGTCAAAATGCTCGTATCTCAAATCAGTTTTCCTCATTGAAATTAATTGAAATGAGATTAATTTGTGCCAGCCCCCAAAAAACCACCCCAATTTTTTGTTAAATGTTTTCAACATAAGAAAAATGTATTTATAATGAACAAATATTGTATACAAACAAAATAAAACTGAATACATAAAAGAGAGTCTAAAGAAATAAACAGATGTTGGTGAAGCTGATTAGAGTATTGTAATGTTTTTTTCTTTCACTTCACTTTTGCTTAGCTTAATTTTCTTCTTCACTAGTTTTTTTTTTCTCTTTTGCCACGCTTTCGTCACTTTCATTCTCAAGGGATTTCAATAGAAACCTGTCCAAGGAGCTTTGTTTCTTCCTCCCCTTTAGAATGTTTCTGAAATGAGGTAGGCAAGTGTCATTAAATAGCGCCGCTGCACGACCAGTTGTAACTTTTCAGGGTGTTTCTTTTCTTTAAAGTTCGAAACTTTTTCCCACATTGCAAACACTTCCTTTATCTCACTTTAAGAGATAACCTCCTCCATGATACCGATCTCCTGCAGAACCTCCGTATGTTGCCGTGTCTGTAGTTCCATCAACTCCTCCGTCATCAGTTCCTCGGAATGTGTGGTGACAAGCTCTTTGATGGTTTGTATTTTGAATTTTGGCTTGTAACTCAAGGCAAACAATCAACCTAGTGACGGCTCGTATCTCAAAAAACTCATACGTTGGGGCACTCGTATCTCAAGGTACCACTGTATAGTCAAGATCTTTGGATAAGATAACTGTCCATGCAACAAAGTCTTTTGAAGTTTCTAATGAGTTTTTCATTACAATGTGGGTCTGTAGTCAGGTTGTCTGTGTCAGTCTGAGAGATGCAAACAACCCTCATAACTGGCCATAAAACTCTTGTCTCTATTCAAACCATGTTGCAATGTGTTAAATTTTATCATGAGTTTAACTTCCCATTCTTTTCTCTCTTGCTGTGTTCTGAAGATGCCCATAAGCACTGTGACTTTAAATTCCTCTCACTGTGTCCATGGCTGCTGAAGTGGGCTGTTACAGGAATATCTGTGTTGCCACGCTTGATGTGGTACCTGTGTAAATTCATTCTCTGGCGGAGTGTCTGTCCAGTTTCTCCCACATAGAGTGCGGTGTCAGGACACTTCATGCAGAGAATTAGGTAGACCACAGTAGATGATCTGCAGGAAAATGATCCCTTTATGTGATGTTCTAGTCGGCAGTGTGGTATAACTACACGATCTGTATTATAAATGTGGCCACAAATTTTACAATGGTTTGAATACAGACAGGAGTTTTACGGCCAGAGGATTGTTTGCATCTCTTGGACTGACCCAGACAACCTGACTACAGACCCACACTGTAATGAAAAACTCATTAGAAACTTCAAAAGACTTTGTTGGACAGTTATCTTATCCAAAGAACTTAACTAGGCATTGTTCTCCTCTCTTGCTAAATGAATCTTAGCCTGAAGAGGTCTATTAATATTGTACATCTAAGTTGTCTCACTTAAAGGATTTCCAATTCTGTATCTGTCCTAGTGTCTATATAAACACAGGGAATTCCAGTTTCTGTATTACGTCTTGGCTGAAGAAGGGGCCTGAGTTGCCTCGAAAGCTTGCATATTGTAATCTTTTTAGTGAGCCAATAAGAGCTGAAATAGAAAACACACTCAAAATAACATGAAAGGTGCTTAGAATGGACTGAGCATAACTACTGGACTCAAGCAATTCAGGGCTCAGGTGCTTGAAGTGAATGTGGAAACAGCTAATTCCCTGAACCGATTAGTTTAATAGCTTTCCCTTCAACTGCGCCCTTGTGACAATAGTTAGTCCTCCCTCACCATTTCTACTGCATCAATAACTCCAACCGTATCGACTGGTATGACCTCTAATATCAGTACTATCTGTCCATAGAAGACAACTGAGGAGTCTACACAAGGGAAAAGTCACAGGTCCAGATGGAGTCAGTCCTCAAGTTCTTAGGGGCTGTGCAGGCCAACTTTGTGTTGTCCTCTGTCACCTGTTTAGTCTGTCACTAAGGCTCCAGAAGGTGCTACTGCTGTGAAAACATCCTGCATTGTTTCATCACCAAAGAAGACACATTGTAGTTTTCCTATCAGTCAAAGATTGGAGTGGAAGATGTATTTATCTATCTGCGCCACAAGGCTTATTTCCACCTAGATGAAGCTGGCAGCACTATTCTTGGTACGGGGTGAGCTTAGGTATAAGTAGCTGGATGTAGATGGTGTACTCTTTGTCCAGAACTGTAGATTGAGGTGTTTAAAACGGTGTCTCCAACACTGAAGCGGCACAGAGAGCAGTTCTGTCACTTTTTCAGTTCGTCCTTTACACTTGGTGCTATAAATACATCAGGTCATGTCGCTTGTAGAAATTCTCAGATCATTCTGCACTAATGGGGTATATTGACAAGGGGGATGAGACAGAGTATGGGAGTACCGTGGAGAACTTTGTTTCTGGATGTAGAGAGAATTGTCTGCGTTTCAACATCAACAAGACCAAGAAACTGCTTATTGACTTTCACCCCCATGTCTCTACACCCGGTCACTAGTCAGGGAGTGCATGTAGAGGTGGTGCACTCCTAAAAGAACCTGGGGGTCCACACCAACGACAGGCTGGACTGGTCTAGTAACACAGAGGACCTATATAAGAAAGTGCAGAACAAGCTCTTTTTCCTTTGGGTGGTGCATACTTTTAATGTAGGTAGTCACATCCTACACATCTACTACAACTTTGTGATGGCTAGTGTGATTTTCTACACTAGAGTGTACTAGACCAGCAAAATAATTTCAGGCTCACCGAATCAACAAAATAATTAAAACGGCAGGCTAGAGGTAATAGACACATTTATATCTTATTAACCATCTATCTTCCAAACCCGTTTTATTTTTTACTATTTGGTATTATCCACAAAAAAGTCGTAGGGAAGCTGCAGCCCACCTCAGCAAGCATAGGGCACAAGGCATATTATGTTAACACCAGTAATGGCGCACGGCGCGATAACGTGCAGTGAATACACTTGACTTGAGCATTCCTAGTTTTCATCCTCTTTCTCTGTATGTTTACCATTCGTTTGCTTAGAGGTTGATGCGCTTGCCGCTTCCTGAGCAGCTCTTGTTTTCTCCACCCTAGCGGCCCACTTCTTCTCTTCTTTCGTCGGCATCTTTTCACGTTAAATCTGATTAAGTCAATGTTTGTATTGCAAATACTTTGTACGTTTTTCTTTAATTTTTCACTTAAGCTGGCACTTAAGTCTTCAATCTGCCTCAAGAATAATTAAAGATATGAAGAGGTAGGGGAAGTGACGGCGAAGGTGGTAGGGAAATGAGAACGGCGCCGATACTCATGCGCCCGCATAGCCGCCCTGCTGCTGAGAGTTAATTGTACAATGAATTAAAATAAAAATTAAAAGAGGAATAATCTTGGAGGTCAATCATCACCCCGAAAACAGACAGTAGAGGTCACATAGTATATGTGTACCAAATTTCAGGTCAAACAGTTTGTGAGTTACAGGTGATTTAAAATCCTGGCCAGACAAATGAACAGCCACGGTAGCGTATTATACAAGGAGATAAAGCATTGTATGGATATGTGAATGGCTGAAGAGGTGGCTCTTACAGATCTGTGACTTGAAAGAATGAGCAGGGACACAGGGGACACACGCACCTTCAGCTTTTCATGCAGACAGTCGTCACTGAATCAGCCAAAGAGAACCTAAACACACACCATGTTGTGCAAATGAATGATGACAAAGTCCACAGTCTGCGTGTTTTGCCTGTGAGGATGTTATGTGATCTGCTCCATTCTGGCAGTACATGGGCTTGGCCTCAAGTTTCGTCTGAGGACTTAATAACAAAGGCATTTGTAAGCTTAAGCCAAAAAGCTAACAGGCTTGGCAATAAATTAGTGTTCTGCTGTAAATGTGTGATGGATGGTCTGTCTGTGGATGGGAAATGCAATCAGCCTTCAAAGAGCCACCTTGATTGTGAACTTCTCACAGAGAGAGAGAGCGAGACAGGCAGACCACTTAAATAATGTCACATAAAGAGACAGATCTTCAACTGTGATTGCATTTTCACTTTTTCATTGTCTCTCTCGTGTAGAGTATACAAATATAAGGGAACTGGACAAACATTAAAGTGTAGGTGCTGCATTTTAAATGTTCCAAAAGTGCTGATTGAGATTGGGCATGATATTTCAATTCATCAATAAAATTAAATATTTGAAGTCCAACTTGTAATGACATATCCACAACAGAAAAAATGTAAGAAATTACATCACAAAAGAAGATGGGGATACAGCAGACATCAGTACTGATGACCTTGGGATAATAAGTCCGAGTGGCTGGAATCACAGGTCTAATTTTGGAAGCATCAGCACAGAAGCAGTGGAGGCCGACTTGGTTGTTATCTGTAATGTGATCTTGAAGGTGCCGGATACACAGGTTAAGATCAAGCGACACAATAAACTAAGCAAAACTTTTGTGTCTGAAATGGGCTACAATATTAGGCATGAGAGGAAGAAAAAAAAAAGGTGTAACCTGAGCATGTGACAGCAGTTTCGAAACACCTTAGCCTGCTGTGTTCTGAGGGTGTTGAGTTGCTCAGTCTGGAAGTTAATGAGGTACTCCAGTCAATAAATGACTGGATTACTGTGAGGAGGTGGTTAGGTACTGCCTGAAACAGCTGATGTTATACTGGAGGAAGCTGCTGAAGCAGTCCATTCAAGTGAGGATTTCATTGAGGAAAACGCTCTTGATTGAGCTTAATTTGATCATAAAAAGACACTGAAATCCAGAAACAATTTGTAAGGATGTAGAGTAGATTCAATTTCTCCTAGATAGGTAGATCTAAAGGTCATATTTAGCCCTACACATTGTGACATCTTTTTTGCATGCTGATCTCCTGAAAAATATTAGAGTATGAGAGAAAGGAACCACAAGAATAAGATGAGTGCAATCAGCATAAGAATGATTGCAATGATGAGGAAAGGGAAGAGGTACTGTATGTTAGGAGTACAAGACTGGACTCAACTTAGAGTCCCAGGACACTCTAGTGAGGCAGATCAGCACTTCACTACAAGAAATTTTAAAATCTACCAGAGATTTAAGGGCTGAAATAGAAAAAGGCAGAATATTAGGTTTCTTTGGTATAGTCGGTAGGATCTGGTGAGTTAATATTACACAGGCTGCTATTGATCTGAACAGGTAATGGTGGGGAAGTCTGCACTGTATTGATTTTTTAATCCTGCTCCCAACAATATTCCTTACCACTCCATGCCACATTTCTTTTTCCCCTCTAAAATGCACATGAATTGGGCACATAGCTTTAGTTAATTCTTAAAATAGTAGAATCTACAAGGGAAAAAAACAATACTCATCCTTGTTTGTGGTGCCACACAACATAATGTCATCAGCAAAAAACCTTCATCAGGGAGACTGGTCTTTTAACCAATGAGTCAACACATCCATAGCTAGATCAGAGAGGTAAGGCCTTAAAGAAGACCCCTGGTGCAGACCTACTCTAACTGGGATCTTGTCGGTTACCCCAAAACTGCTTTAAACCTGACTCCTCACTCCCTCATGCATATCCTGGACAATTTTTACAAAATAAGTGAAGTTTTTTAACAGTGGAAGAAAGTTTAGTTCCTTGATTACAAGTGTTTTCCTGTGTTAACTCCACATTCGTCTGCCTGTCATTTAGTGTTTAAATAAAGCTTTCTAGTTAACTTTCTGTTATGTGTGGACATTTTGTTGAGCTATGAAATATGTGTTGTAGTTTTTCTGGCAATACAATGCCTGCTTTGCCAATTACGATGATAGTTTAGTGATTGTAATTTAAAGACGAGTTAGTGTCAGAAACCATAACTGGAACACTCTGCCAAGGTGCATGGTGTGTGCGTATTCTCATCTGCAGAAAGCAGGAAACAGGAAATGACAGTTGCTAGGCAATAGCTCCCAAATAGTTTTTTTTTCCTAGGAGAAAATGCAGTAATGCCCACTTTGATGCATCTTTGTGTGGCATCTTTGAGTCACAAAAATAATTCATTTTACTGGTGTGCTGCGGATTACGTGTGTTACCCAGGTGTGGAAGACATGCAGGTTGTGACCAGTAGGAGGCGCCACTGAGCACAAATCGGTCAGACGCAATTCCAGGTTAAAATATAATGAGGTTTATTCTATAGCCGTGCCTTGACAGGCTTAATTCAGTCCAGCACGGTGTAGATAATCAGATATGTGCCTTCTTTCATTCCTCCTTTGTGAGCTTTGCCCTTTACTTGAGATGGTCCCCTTATATGGTAGATTACACGATGGAAGCCCTTCTGTATCATACGGAAGGTCACCAAAATAAGAACTCGCCTGCAATACCCACAGACTTTGGCAGGGCCGCTCTTTCTGACTACATGTCCAAGGTAACCCTGTGGGTGTCCAAACAGGAACCCAGTCAGAGGAGCACTTCCACCTCTTGTGCTGCAGTGCGGACTGTTCATAATACCCAATTTTCCCCTGTCCATCCATTATGTGTTCATACCAACTGAGATAGAATCCAAAGACCATCTCGGTCAGGTTGCACCAGTATTCCTGTGATCCTCCCATTATGAGGTTGAGAACTGAGATAAAGTGAAATCAGTCCAGAAGAGGTGTCCAAAGGTGGGTCCTCTAAAGAGGCTGCAAGGGCAGTTATAGCTGATATATGGAGTCAGAATGTCGATGGGATGTTAAGGAACAGGTGTGTTGTTTGGTGGTAGGGTCTTCCATGTTGCTATCTCTTCCGGGGTCAGTTCAGATGGTGGGGTGGTATTTCTGTAGAGATGGCTCCAGAGCAACTTTCCCACCTAGATGCCCCAACTGATGTTCCATCATTTAAAAAGTAGTGTGATTTTATAGGTCTGTGTTCACCAGGAGGACTGATCACTTATTGCTGCATCCTCTAGCCTTTTGATGGGGTCTTATTTTCAGAAATGGTGTGATTGCCTGTGCCATTGTGTGTTTTGTACTGCTGATAATTTTTCTGAACTGAGAATTCTGTGATATTGTTGGAGGGACCTCTAAATGTAAAGAGTCCATGAAGCTTTCAGGCACCTCACACAGCAATAAGCAAGATATGAGCATGGTGTCACACACTTCACTTTACTCTCAGCCATATTATAAGACAACGCCTGCGGCTCCGTCTGAAACGCCACTTGTAGAATTTGAAAACAAAACTATTTCTAAGTTTTTTTTTTCTTCCAGACAACTGCAGGTCACCATGTCCTTAGAAGGGAAGCGGCTCAATGGACCCGACTGTGCCAGCAAGACAGCTGTTGATGGGCGCTGGACAGCAGCCTCCTGTCTAATTTCTTCTGACACCGAGAGTGGAGCACAGGAGATGGAAATGCTGCTGCTGCACATGAAAATTGAATTAAATGGTTCGCAGCAAAGAGAGGAAAGGGGAAAAAAAAAAAAAAAAACAGCATCGCCCCAGCCAAAGCAAATAAAAGTACAAGAAGTGGCTGCTGGCCACCTTTTCTCATCACGTTTGAAGCTTTGCTTTTCTTTCCCTCCCTTCACTCTAGGCTGCTTGCCCAGAGCCAAAACGTTTTCATCATTGGATGTCAGAGGGGTAAAGCCTTATAAAATGCCCGTATAACCAAGAGCAAGGTGTGATGGTATATGGGTCTGGTGCAGAATGGAATGTTTCATTTATTTGCACTCTATTTTAAAGAATGCCTAGCAGATCTTCAAATGTTCTCACTAACCTGAAGGCTGGGGTGAAGTTATGAGAGGAGCCTTGTATCCATCTTCATCTATATGTAAGGATAAAGCTGATCACCTAAGTTAAAAGCTGGAGCATTAAAAATATATCTTTGACCAGTGTTTCCCAGCCTCTAACCTTGGGTGAAACCCTGCCCCAAACCCCCATAAAACCACTCCTACTTCCATGCTCAATTCACAACGGCATCATAGGTGGATTGCAGCCAAACCCAGATGAAGCCCCATCCTCTGGTCCAATGATGGTTCTCAATTCAAAGCAAAAGCATCACAGGTGGATCACAGCCAAATCTGGATGCTCCAGAAGGTGCTACTGCTGTGAAAACATCCTGCATTGTTTCAGCACCAAAGGAGACACATTGTAGTTTTCCTATTGGTCAAAGATTGGAGTGGAAGATGTAATTATCTTTCTGCTCCTTAAGGCTTATTTCCATCTAGATAAAGCTGGCAGCATTATTCCTGCTACAGGGCGAGCTCAGGTATAAGTAGCTGGATGTAGATAGTGTACTATTTGTCCAGAACTGTAGTTTGAGGTGTTTAAAATGGTCTCTCCAACACTGAAGCACCACAGAGAGCAGGCCTGTCACTTTTTCTGTTCATCCTTTACACTTCGTGCTATAAATACATCATGTCATGTCGCTTGTAGAAATTCTCAGATCATTCTGCACTAATGGGGTATATTGACAAGGGGGGCGAGACAGAGTATGGGAGTACTTTGGAGAACTTTGTTTCTTGATACAAAGAGAATTCTCTGTGTTTCAACATCAACAAGACCAAGAAACTGGTTATTGACTTTAACCCCCTTGTCTCTATACCTGGTCACTAGTCAGGGAGTGCATGTAGAGGTGGTGCACTCCTAAAAGAACCTGGGGGTCCACATCAACGACAGGCTGGACAGATCTAGTAACACAGAGGACTATAAGGAAGTGCAGAACAGGCTCTTTTCCCTTTGGGCGTTGCACACTTTTAATGTAGGTAGTCACATCCTACACATCTCCTCGATCAACCAAGGAGAAAAAGCATTCATGATCACACTTATTTAATCTAACAGTCCGATGATTTTCTGATCAAGCAAGACACACATCCCCTCACTGAGGGGGACCACCCCACTTCCCCCCACTAAGTGGATCGCATTAAATTCACCACGGGCTGGCATCGAAAAAACTGGGTCATGACACCACGAAGATTGGGAAACACAGTAATAGACATTTTATTGTAGTGTCTTTCATGGTGAATTCCGTACTTCAGCACTTTTAAGAAGCAGCTGTTAGAGATTCAAATTTGTGGGATTGCAGCCACCTTAAAGCTTTAATTCCATCTGCTTAGCTACCAAGCTACTTTCTATGTGAGTAGTCATTCCTTTATTTTACCCATCCATCAATCTTCTGATCTGATTATTCATTTCTGGATGACAAGATGAGGAATTACTAGGTGGAGGGCAGAAACTCTTCCTGGATGGGATGCCAGTCCATGACCAGGTACACTCAAACACAGCGACACTCACTCATTAAATGCAAAATTACCTTAACTGCCATATTGTTGGCATGTGGGAAGTTCAAAAGGGTACAAGAAACAACAGTGAAGTTGAGCCTTTAAAAACCTATTTGAACCATACTGATTTTAGCAGGTATGTAGAACATTAGGAGGTGGACTCAGTGTTCTGGAGTTGTGAAGCACAATGCTGTCCACTTTATGTTGTAATCAGATGTCTTATTGTTTTTAAGGTTGTGGTTGAATTTTATGTCTATGAAAATTCATCCATCTGAAGCTTCAACATGAGACTTAAGGCAAGAACCAGCCCTGAATGGGACACCAATGAAAATATTAACTTTTGGAAAAGCTGGTGCCTCTTCTCTTCTCTGTCTATCTGACCTTTACTCTTGGGGGTCTTTATACAATACTGCCAGCTTTTGGCCAGAACCAAAAAGGCACCTAGAGGACTCTCATACTGTGAGAAACAGAATTCTCTGGTCTGATGATTAACATCAGGTCTGAAAGAAACCAGACACCATTCCTCACCTTTGCAATGCCATTCCAATTGTGAAGCACGGTGGGGGCAGCATCAAGCTGTGCAGGGTTGTTTATCAGTGGCAGGGACTGGGAGATTGGACAGGGTTGAGGGAAAGCTGAATGGACCAAAGCATAGAGGTATCCTTAATGAAAACTAGCTCCAGATTATTATGGATCTCAGACCGGCCTGGAGGTTTATCTTCCAAAAGGACAATGATGCTAAACACAAAAAAGACAACACAGAAGTGGCTTAGTGACAACTCTGCAGTGCTGTGCAAGTTCACACCTCACAAGAAGTAGCTCAAAGTTCAGTTCACACAGATTAAAATGAATAAATTCATGTTCATAGTTCACCATTTCAATTTTGAACTAGTTCATGTTTAGTTCATTTTTTATTTTTTAAGGAGTGAGAATAAATGACCCATGAGTTTACTTTTTTCAATTTTGCATGCCTTATATTAGGCTATTACAGTGTTCTTGAATTAAATATAATAATTATGGAAACTTTTATTTCAATACAGTCATATAAAAAAGTTTGGGAATCCCTCTTAATTCTTTGGATTTTTGTTTATCGTTGGCTGAGCTTTCAAAGTAGTAACCTCCTTTCAATATATGACATGCCTTATGGAAACAATAGTATTTCAGCAGTGACATTAAGTTTATTGGATTAACAGAAAATATGTAATATGCATCATAACAAAATTAGACAGGAGCATAAACTTGGGCACCCCAACAGATATATTACATCAATACCTAGTTGAGCCTCCTTTTGCAAATATAACAGCTTCTAGACACCTCCTATAGCCTTTAATGAGTGTCTGGATTCTGGATGGAGGTATTTTTGACCATTCTTCCATACAAAATCTCTCCAGTTCAGTTAAATTTGATGGCTGCCGAGCATGGACAGCCTGCTTCAAATCATCCCATAGATTTTTGATGATATTCAAGTCAGGGGACTGTGATGGCCATTCCAGAACGTTGTACTTCTTCCTCTGCATGAATGCCTTTGTAGATTTCGAACTGTGTTTTGGGTCAGTATCTTGTTGGAATATCCAACCCCTGCGTAACTTCAAATTTGTCACTGATGCTTGAACATTATCCTGAAGAATTTGTTGATATTGGGTTGAATTCATCTGACCCTTGACTTTAACAAGGGCCCTAGTCCCTGAACTAGCCACACAGCCCCACAGCATGATGGAACCTCCACCAAATTTGACAGTAAGTAGCAGGTGTTCTTCTTGGAATGCGGTGTTCTTCTTCTGCCATGCAAAGTGTTTTTTGTTATAACAAAATAACTCAATTTTTGTCTCATCAGTCCAAAGCACTTTGTTCCAAAATTAATCTGGCTTGTCTAAATGAGCATTTGAATACAATAAGCAACTCTGTTTGTGGCGTGAGTGCAGAAAGGGCTTCTTTCTCATCACCCTGCCATACAGATGTTCTTTGTGCAAATTGTGCTGAATTGTAGAACGATGTACAGATACACCATCTGCAGCAAGATGTTCTTGCAGGTCTTTGGACGTGATCTGTGGGTTGTCTGTAACCTTTCTCACAATCCTGCGCATATGCCGCTCCTGTATTTTTCTTGGCCTGCCAGACCTGCTGGGTTTAACAGCAACTGTGCCTGTGGCCTTCCATTTCCTGATTACATTCCTTAATGTTGAAACTAATAGTTTAAACCTCTGAGATAGCTTTTTGTAGCCTTCCCCTAAACCATGATACTGAACAATCTTTGTTTTCAGATCTTTTGACAGTTGCTTTGAGGATCCCATGCTGTCACTTTTTAGAGGAGAGTCAAAGGGAAGCACAACTTGCAATTGACCACCTTAAATACCTTTTCTCATGATTGGACACACCTGTCTATGAAGTTCAAGGCTTAGCGAGCTAATCAAACCAATTTAGTGTTGCAAGTAATCAGTACTGAGCAGTGACATGCATTCAAATCAGCAAAATTACAAGGGGACCCAAATTTTGTGCACAGCCAGATTTTCACATTTGATTTAATTTAATTCAACTAAATACTGCTTCACTAAAAATCTTTGTTTGGAAAACACCGCAGTACTCAGATGTTCCTAAGAAATGAAAGACATACCACTGTTATCTTTTTTGTTAAAAGTAGAATAAATTATTATGCAGGCTGAGGGGGTTTCCCAAACTTTATTGAGTTATACCCAGCAACAAACACCTATAATCATATACAGTTGTGCTTGAAGGTGTGTGAACCCTTTAGAATTTTCTATATTTCTGCATAAATTTGACCTAAAACATCATCAGATATTCACTTAAGTCCTAAAAGTTGATAAAGAGAAACCATGACCCACCTTGTCTTGAGATTCAGTTCATGGACAGATGTCCTGACATTTTCCTTTAGAATTCTCTGATATAATTCATAATTCATTGTTCCATCAATGAAGGCAAGCCGTCCTGGCCCAGATGCAGCAAAACAGGCCCAAACCATGATACTACCACCATCATGTTTCACAGATGGGATAAGGTTCTTATGCTGGAATGCAGTGTTTTCCTTTCTCCAAACATAACGCTTTTCATTTAAACCAAAAAGTTCTATTTTGGTCTCGTCCGTCCACAAAACATTCTTCTAGTAGCCTTCTGGTTTGTCCACGTGATCTTTAGCAAACTGCAGGCGAGCAGCAATGTTTTTTTTAGACAGCTTGTTCAGTGTTCTTCTGATGGTGAATTCATGAACATGAACATTAGCCAATGTGAGAGAGGCCCTCAGTTGCTTAGAAGGTACCCTGGGGTCCTTTGTGACCTATTACACGCATTGCTCTTGAAGTGATCTTTGTTGGTCGACCACTCCAGGGGAGGGTAACAATAGTCTTGAATTTCCTCCATTTGTACACAATCTGTCTGACTGTGGATTGGCGGAGTCCAAACTCTTTAGGGATGGTTTTGTAACCTTTTCCAGCCTGATGAGCACCAACAACTCTTTTTCTGAGGTCCTCAGAAATCTCCTTTGTTCATGCTATGATACATTTCCACAAACTTGTGTTGTGAAGAGCAGACTTTGATAGATCCTTTAAATAACACAGGGTGCCCACTCACACCTGATTGTCATCCCATTGATTGAAAACACCTGACTCGAATTTCACCTTCAAACTAACTGCTAATCCTAGAGGTTCACATACTTTTGCCACTCACAAATATGTAATATTCGATCATTTTCCTCAATAAATAAATGACCAAGTATAATATTTTTGTCTCATTTGTTTAACTGGTTTCTCTTTATCTACTTTTAGGACTTGAGTGAAAATCGGATGATGTTTTAGGTCATATTTATGTAGACATATAGAAAATTCTAAAGGGTTCACAAACTTTCAAGCACCTCCATGTCAAAAAAGAAGTTAAACAGATGCAAGTATTCATTTAAATTACCGCTCTATTTCCAACCGTATGAACTAATTACGCTGCCGGTTAAAATTCGCGTCACATTGAATGTCCAAAGGGGAAAAATATAAAGTGGCCTCGTGAAGTACAAAAAAGCAAAAGTGGAGCTCCACCACATGCTCGTGTCAGCAGGAGTGCAGCTTAAGCACAAGCAGGCAGACACAGACAGCTCCTATTTGATTTCACGTTATTTTTTCCAAATACAAATAGCAAAAAATTTATACAAAATAAATATTTGTAAAAATCCACTATTTGTGCTTACCAGAATACCAGGATCAGATTTGGCTCCTCCCCTACATTACAAGCTAAGGCAAAACCTTTAATCTGGACCTAAAACAGATCCAGAATGTCACATAAAACTGAACTAGCTCACGTTCAAGTTCTTCACTTGCAAATACGTTACTTTAAGTTCACCACTCTTAGAAAAATGAGCTTGTTTTTTGAACGCGCTCTTTTGAACTAGTTCATGCATAATACTGCAACTCTGGGAAAGTTCTTGAGCTGCATAGCCACAGGCCCTATTTGATTCCAATTGAACATCTTTGGAGTAATAACTAAGGAAGCATTGTTATTTAGCCTCTTGAAGGGCAATCACATTTATATTTTCCCTCTGTCCCATACCACGAAAATGCAACAAAAGACAAGAAGGAGACAACTAAGCCCTCAGCATTTATGAGCTGCAAGTGGCTGTTTGATGCCACGTGAGAGGAGAATCTCCAGACAATGGGACTGTCGGCTGGAATTTCACAGGCACATCCTGTAATATCATTTATACTTGGCAGCAAGAAGACTTCATCTCATAGATTTGAATGGAGAAGTAAAAACTGGAGCAGAAGGCTTGTGTCACCAATAAGATTGGTGACTGCTAAAATGTGTTTGAGTGATCAAAACTTTCCAAGACATAGCATTTATTTACAAAGATTAACATATATAAATCATTATAATGTGCTGTCATCTTCAAAGTAATCCCCCTCAGATAAAACAAGCTGTGTCTTCCTGTTACTCTGTCGAGTTGAAATGTCATCCAATATTCTTCCTTTTATCTTCATTTTAATATTAAAGAGAAGATTATAAAATTAGGTTAATTTCTACCGCTAATGGGCAACACAAATCCAAGATAGCCTACAGCATGTAACCAGGCACGGTGCCCAGGACTCCTGTCATGATTAAAATTTTTTCCTGAGTTCAGCACATTTGTATATTTTTGTCTGAGGTTTTATCCTTTGTTGTTTTTAGTTATATTTTTGCTTTGTTGCTTCATTTCTTTTTTCAGATTTTATATCTTATTGTTACACTTTTGCTTTATTCTGTTGCCATCTTCTCCCCTAACCCGAGTAATGTCATTCACCTTGCATCCTGGAAGGTGGGACAACAACAACAACAAGATTTAATTCTATAGCATATTTTCATACAAAGAATGTAGCTCAAAGCGCATGTCAAAGAGGTAATTACATGTAAAGAAAAGCAAATTAAATTTAGATAAGAATAATAATGAATAGGTAATGCACAAAAGCTACATAAAATAATGTACAGATACACAGGAAAAATATATAGTTAAGAGAAATAGAGTCTTTAAAATATAGATTTTAAAAGTGACAGTTCAACGATGAGGTCAGATGCCCTGGGTGGACAGAATAAAAAAAAACGCGTAATATCATCGGTGTCATGATATTTAAGCCAGCATTTTATGTGATTCTTTGTCCAAATCAAAAAACACTGTATTTTGCAAAACTTTTATAAGACTTTTTGACTAAGTTTTCAGGTTGTTTTTGGTAACATAATGAGCTTTGTTGCACGATCATTTGTCTTTCTGGTCATGACCATTGCAAGTCATATTTACTGTTTAACCTCCCAGTCCTTTCTTTTGCCTTTTTTTTTGGCCAGACAATTCTTCTCCATCTCTGGCATTGCACTCCTTTTCTGCCACTTAATGGACTGGGTGGGGACACCAGCTAAATGTCACAAGGGACACCTGAAGTTGCATAACATGACACCCTCACTGTTGCAGTTAGAAAGTCAGAAGCCCACTAGCTCACTCTGGCAAGAAGGAGTTCCCTTTAGCTCAGTAGCTTGGGTAAGCTACTGCTTTCTGGTGCAGAGGACCAAGTCACGGCCAGCCTCTCTTTGTAAAGACATAAAATGGACAGGAACAGGGCTCGGAGGCCATTGACATTTGGGGGCTCACCTGGGAAGGAAATAGAAGGGACAAATGTAACAAGGGGCAGTACAACCGAAGAGAATGAGGGAGAGCCTGCTGTATAATGTGACACTTGTGCAATTGCAGGTAGAATACGTATAAATTACTCCTGCTTGTCTATCTTTGTGTTCACAGAGTAATTACTTATGGGGCCCTCTTCCTTAATATTTGTTCTATCAGCCCACCCTTCCCCATCCATGTTTCTAGCATGACGATGTATGTCCATCCAGTCAAATCTATTTTTTTATTGTCAGGCTCTACCCCAGACTTTTCATGCTTCCTCTTGTCTGCACTTGTGGTGCTGACCAGTGATGAATGGAACAGATGAGCTCCGTTTTACATGCAGCTTCACAAAATTGACCCTAAAATTTATCTTGCATGCAAATTCCCATTTACAACACATGAAACACACTAAAATATTTGGCTTTAAAGTCTGTTTGGCATGGGAAGGAAGGAAAATTGTTCCCTAAGTGTTATTCCACAGCTGAAACAGCTGTCTTCTTGCTCAGCCACTGTCAAGATCAGATATATTTTACAGTTTGCAATGCCATTTTTGAGATTTTCCTTTTTGATCCATTGTTGGTGTCTCATCCCACATTTCTAGGGCCTTGGCCAAAGAGGTCAAAATCTAAAGTTCATTGGCCCGATGGGATCAAATGTCAGCTAGGAGCACATTTCCTTATCTGATCTGCAGATGCAATACCTTAACAACAAAACTCTAATCGGTACTTGTTTCCTCGTGTCTTTCTTGGTTTTGAGTCAGGACAGTTCGAGACATGAACATGAAATGGGTCCTCTCTGAGTGTGTCCTGTGATTAGATTACCCCTTGTTGGGGGGGCGATGCCTGACTTACCTCTAATATCAAAGCTGGGAAAAAAAATGGGTGGTGTTAGAAGTGATGGGTTTTCTCCATTGTCTGAGTGTCAGTAAAATCACTCTTGTCTCGCTATGCAGACTACTTGTAATTGTGAAGATCTTCAGATGAATTCAGAAAAAAAAGGTTTGAAAGCATTCTTACAATTCACTATTTAAGTTATCAAACAAAATATTGTCAAATAATCACAACATTCGAGCTGCGTCATAAAACTGCCGAGACAAATTGATCAGCCCAACAAATAAAAAGAAGAGCAGCGATAGAATCCATGGTGAGGTCAGCTGTTCATTCTTTAATAACCTGAAGATAGGATGCCTTGATTGGCAACAATTTCTGTGAGTCAAAAAATTAAGGAATGTTCTTTGAGACCAATAGAACTAATAAGAAAGGTAAACGGTTTATTTGGTTAATGTTACACAGCAATATTAGCAAAACAAATATATTTTCTTGATTTTAAAAGGCTTTTTTTTATAATACGCATTTCAGTTAGTGATACTCTATTCACTGCCAAAAAAAAAAAAACATTGATCGACTCTTCCTATGAAGTCAGAAGATGAGATTCGGAAGAGCACGGGGGGGTCATGAGGCCACTGGAAAGGGGTGTGTGGCGCTCCCGATATCTGCACAAAAGGACGAAGGTCCAAGTCTTTAGAGTCCTGGTGCCTCCTGTCTGCTATATGGTTGTGAGACATGGACGCTATCCAGTGACCTGAGACAAAGACTGGACTCCTTCGCTACTGTGTCTCTCCGGAAAATCCTTGGGTACCGTGGTTTGACTTTGTGTCAAATGAGTGGTGTGGAAGAAACCCCTCGATGGAGACAGGAATAGTTCAATCAGATTTTTGTTCAGTCACAGATGAGTACCTGGATTCTACGTTGCAAGGCAGAAGAACAAAGTTCCATTTTTCGGTTGGCTTTTTATAATTTCTTCTTCCTTCCCCTTCCCCTTATTTATAAAAAAAAAACAAAATATCGCTTACTTAAGCATTTTATTTTATTACACTAATGGGTCATCTGTTCTTATTTTTTACTTGTCAGACAGACCCTAAAGAAGGAAAGGTCATCTTTCTTGTGTAAAACTGACGCGTTCCTAAAGAAACTGGAAGTTGTCCTGGGTCAGCTTACTGCACCCTGTCTTACGACAGACGCCTGTATGAATAACCTGCCGTTATAGCAAAACAGCTTTGTCAGCTATTAACCCTAAGTAGCTTGCAAGCAGTTAATTTTTCTTTCGTTGCTCATGGAGTCCTGAATGAGGCACATTACCAGCATTGTGAGGGAGTGTCAGTTACTGCACTATGGCCATGTGCCGCAATTCCCCGAGGGTGAGCCGGTTTACAGGATCCACATTGATGAGGACCTAATTGGCTGGATCAGGCCAAGGGGATGCCCATGTAACACCTGGCTGCGGCAGATAGAGGGTCATTTCTGGAGGATGAGACTGGACTGCGTGTCTGCCTGGGGAGTTGCCAGCCAGGATCCCAAGCTGTTTCGTCATGTGGTGGGTGCGGCAACGCTCCCCAACTTGAACTTGATACTCTATTCTAATAAACTGGTTAAGTCTAAAGTTGCGAGGCTTAATAGAGAAGAGTACTATTTGCATGTGTGTGTATCCGGTGTTTACTGTAGTCCTGCATCTTCTCTTTTTATTATTTGCATATGTGACATGCATAATTTTATAATACACGTGTGTTTTTGGTGAATGTGGTGTGGCGAGAGTCTTAATCCTGCCTTGATTATATAAGAGATAAATCGCTGTTGTTTTATATTTTTTCTGAACTTATTCGTGACTAATTTTCTTGAGTGTAAAAATGAACTCTCATTGTGCACACCCAAATAAACCTGCATCTAATGTACTTGTCCTCAGCCAAGTTTTCACTTTTTGTCACTGTTTTCAACGACTTTTCCACTCCACAAGCTGTTTATTGTTATAGCAATAAAAATGGCTCATTGAATACAAAGAAAACATAAGTGTACAATATAAAGCAAGTCCAAACTTTGATATTTTCATTTCAAAAAAGTGGCTGAGAACAACTGTTGTGCTTTCATTTTGCCTTCACTAATTTCAAGAAAGCTCAGATTGATAATCTACAACAAAATGCTAATCCATATTGCTGAAAAGACAGATGGCTGAACTCCGACACATACTCCAGTCTTCTTTACTGTCTGGACGGCTTCCCTTTAAAGCTCCCACTGGTCGATCTTCTCCCCAGCAGCCCCTACGCATTCTGCAGATGCCCAATCAAGGACTGCTGGGAGTTTCGTTTCTTAAGGCATCATAGCACTGCTACAAAGTTAACACAATTATTGTATCCCCTTTCAGAAACCAATTATGTTTCCTTCTACACTGGAATGGGCTATGTACTGTAATATAAATAAGCATTTAAAGCACCTAATGAGCGGATAGAATGCTCAGCAGAATAAAATGTGGGCATTTTAAAAGAATGGTTACTTACCAACTGAAAAACTGAATTGCGTTTGGGTGGCAACAGGAGGGATACTGGACTCTTCTTCTCCACTTTCTTTGTAAACATTTTCATTAAAAAGAAATAAATAAATAATGAGAAAGCAAAAGCACACCACCATTAAACAGCAGCAGTATCAAAATGCAGCCCTATGACCGGACTGCCAGACTCGTAAGCTCTTCAGCTTTTATGGACAGGTGACCAATAGAAACTGTCCGCTGGAGTGCATGCACACATTTTTTTGGATGCAGCTTCAGAATATGATGGTTTCAATGTGCACAGCACATGCAAATACAGTATAACAGAGCAATTTTTGGACAGAATGATTGCAAATGCCGAAGAATTGACATACAGTTGAACCTCGGGTCACGACCGTAATTCGTTCCAAAACTCTGGTCGTAACCCGATTTGGTTGTGACCCAAAGTAATTTCCCCCATAGGATTGTACGTAAATACAATTAATCTGTTCCGGACCGAACGAGCTGTATGTAAATATATTTTTTTTAAAGATTTTTAAGCACAAAAATAGTTAATTATACCATAGAATGCACAGTGTAATAGTAAACTAAATGTAAAAACATTGAATGACACTGAGAAAACCTTGAACAGAGAATGCTCGAATCAGTCTCTTTAAAAACAAGCCCGGTGCATTCTTTAAGTGCCTTCTCAGCCTTACTTGGTCCGCCCTCTCTCTCTCGCTCACTCCTTGCTCTCTCGCACTCTCTCTCGCTCACTCGCTCGCTCCTTGCTCTCTCTCTCTCTCTCTCGCTTTCACGCTCTCTCTCTCTCTCTGTCTCTGCACAGGGAAGGCACAGGGAGAGACTGAACATGTGCAGAAATCATTGGCTCGTATGAACCGGAAGGGAAACTGGCTTGTTCGTCACCGAGTGTGTGGTTGTGAACAGATGCAAAAGTTTGACAAACTTTTTGGTCGTAACCCGATTTGTACGTGTTCAGAGACGTTCGTGAACCGAGGTTCCACTGTACAGTTAAGTGGTTAAAGCCAGCAATGCAATGTTAAGGTTGAAAATAGAATATAACGGTTTTGACATGGTAATTCCATTTCAACTCCATTAATGCCAAGACAGCAAGCCGAAAAAAAACAACTCGGACGTGAGCGTCAGTAGGCTTTGCACCCTGGGAACCAAGTTACCCAAACTACTCTATAACAGTTCAATAATCATGTTCTGCTCTGATGCTGATCTTTCGGATCATAAAATAGGTCATTATGACAGCAACTGATGAGAATAATTCATAGATTTATTTAGTATAAAATAAGGTATTTGAGGGTTTATTGGTATTTGAGTGATTCTCTAGAGTGCCTCTTTCTTTTACACAATTTGGCTCAAAAACTAATCAGCACATCATCATCTCATAAAAGTTTCGAGTTTGGTATTTTTCCGCCCAGCCATCCTCAAGAAACTGTGACACAGAGACACACACCCATCATCGTGATATAGATATTTTTGGTATCAGGGGACCCTAAAACATCGAGATCCATCGAAAACCGGAGATCGACATTTTTGACAAATCTAAAGCTGATAGGTTATGGTGGGGGAGGGCACAAAGCAAAAACAAAAAAAATCATTTGGCTTTGGGTGGGGGATTGCCTCCTGGTGCCCAAGTGGATGCCTATGAGTTCAGTGGCCAAGAATGAAGTAAAGGTGCATCAGTTAACCCTATTAGTGCCAATCTGTGTGGGAAATGGCATCAAAAAAGTAATCAGTTAAAGAACAAGTGTAAGTGGTCAGTGTAGTGAGATGTGAGAGAAGGATGTTTAGATAGGTGAAGATGAAACAGAGATTGTGGCTAAAGAGTAAAGTGCCTGAGTGCTACCTCCTTAGTGGCAAAATAGATTGGGACTTCTCTTGAATAGCGAATGGAAAACTCCCTGAAGTGAAGGTAAACAGTTAAGCCAAGATAAAGCTAATAAACCTGTGTGAAGGTGGGCTCATAAAATGATGCTGGGAGAATCCACATTTCAAGAGATTGAGTTTCAAAGATAAAGTGGAGAAGCATACCAAATAAAAGATGAATGTTCTGGTGTGGCCTGGTGTATAGGCCTTGCCTTTAAACACATCAGGGACATTTGCAACATAAAAGCGATAGCCAAGTAGTTTCTGGCAACTGGAGCACAGCAAATTGGGAGAAATCACCTCCATACAGACTTGAGATTTGTAGATTCAATATTTTAATGGACTTGCTCAAAAAAAAAAACCTTAAAACTCCTATTGCAGCAAATAAAGGCTTCAAATATTAACATAAGAGCTCTGAATAATGTTCCAAACTGACAGTTTCAGTTTATGTAACAATTCACAATTTTTTGTTAAACTATTAACTTAACAAAATATCAGTACACCAATGTGAAAACAGTTCAGTGGGCCATGTCAGCCGTGTGAGGCTCTTCATTAGTTCCATCTGTACAGAATTGTAAGCTTCAGGTCATTTGTGTCATTAAAACTGAAGATGTTTTGTGAAGCCTGAAGTTAGAAGGTTTGGGAAACGCACAATCATGTAAATCTTTCTTAGACTGTAAATAAGTGAGGATGCTAACAGTGTGTGACATTACAAAGTGATTGAGGACGGACTGACACTTCACTAATAACAAACACTGGAGTACCTGAAATATCAGAAGGGCAGGTAACAGGCATATACAGTAAGAAGAAATATATAGTCAGGTCCATACATATTTGGACAGTGACACAGTTTTCATAGTTTTGGTGACCTCATGACCCCCCATGCTCTCCCAGTCTGTCTACTGACTTCATAGGAAGTGTCACCAGAGTTATGAATGTCATTTCCGAGGTAAGTAAATCTCTCCACAAGGTCGAAGCTCTGCAGAAAGACACATTGCTGATGGCCGTGCCCAAGAGGTCATTAAAGGCTTGGATCTTGGTTTTTATTCAGGACAATCGCAAGCCCAGACACTCGGACTCCTCACTCAGTCTCTCAAGAGCCCCGATCAGAGCCTCCATTGACACTGCGAAGATCACAGCATCATCAGCAAAGTCAAGATCAGTGAATCTTTCTTCACTAACAGATGCTCCACAACTGCTGCACCCCAAGACCCTACACAACACCCAGTCCATGCAAGCACTGAACAGTGTAGGAGCAAAAACACACCCCAGACAAACCCCAGAATCATCTGGGAAAAACGCAAAGGTTTGAAAATCGACAAACTTTGCAAAGAAGAAAAATCCATGTGTGTGCCTGGTAAAAGACTAGTGACCATCAAGGAATAAGTCTAGACTAACTCCCAGTGATCATCAATGAAAATAAGTGGGTTCCTAATGTAGCATGCCATTTTCTAAGCTTGCTTAATTCTCAGCAAGGTTGTGGGGGGCTGGAGCCTAACCCAGCAAGCCTAAGGCACAAGGCAGTAATAATCCTTGGACAGGGTACCTGAACAAAACTTGAACGCACACACACACACATACACACACTAGGGCCAATTTAGTCACATCGATTCACCTAATGTGTGTGTGTTTGGACTGTGGGATGATATTGGAGTTCTAGGAGGTAACCCAAGGAGACTCAGGGAGAACATGTAAACTCCATGCAGGGTAGACCTGGAACGTGTGAATCCTGGTCTCCTTACTAAAAGGCACTGTGTCACCATGCCGCTCAGTTCCTTAATATAATATAATATAATATAATATAATATAATATAATATAATATAATATAATATAATATAATATAATATGAGACAGCACAATGGTACAATGGCTACCATGTTGTCTCACAGATCATTATTCCAGCATCCTCCACCTTATGTGACAGCCAGCATTTGTTCCCTGGCTTTTTTATGTGTTTGTCATTTCTGTTAATTCTGAATTATTATTTTGCATGTGCTTTTGGTTATTATGTAGATTTTGTTCCTACTGTTTTATCTAAATATTATTTTGTAGTTATGTATTGTTTATTTGTACCTTGTATTTTGTAGATGAAACCCTATGAGGCAGGGCCACCATGACATCACTGCTACTGGACCACCCACCACCATTATTATTAGGTGGCCCCAGCAGGGTTTCGTTGATCATCATGGATTGTGCTTTTAGTGTCATTCTTTGGGATTGTTCTGGAATTTTATTTTTGCTTATTCTTTTTGGATTCTGATTCTTGTGTTATGTTTTGGACTTGTTAACTTTGGGTTGACTTTTCTGTCAGATCCCTTATGGCCTATTTTTTCCTTTTCCTTGTTTTCTTTAATCATGTTTTTAAGATTATCTAAATACATTCTTAACTTATCAAGATGCTTTGATTGCCTGAATACATTAAGCCAGAGGTTTACAGTCTTCATCTCCCATGAAGAGTATTTTTGTGTATTTGGACCATTGGAAGTGTATTTTTGAACCTTAAAGTCAGTCCACCATGTTTGGCCTGTGCAGGGAAAAGCCTGCTTATTCAGTTTTAGGACTGTCTGTGGAGTGGCCTATCTTTAGGTGGTCTACTGAAGGTCCGTATCTGGTTTGTGGGTCTTTTTTGGAGGCTTTTTGCACCTAGTGTCCCTGTGCTTACAACCCTCCCACATCCCAAAGACACACATTTTCATTAAATCACTAGATTTAAACCTGCCTGCTCAGACTAAGGCTGACAGTATGCAGAAGCAGGAGCTGCCATGGACTGGCATCCCGTCTCGGGTTCATTCCTACTTTACTCGTGACACTGATGGCACCCTCAATCTGGAATCGCATTCATAAGGGATGGGAAATGATTACATGAATAACACATGTTTAAGTGATATTGCTATTTTCCAACATAATATTTCATTTTCTTATCAGTGAAGTTAGTTTGTTTAGTTGAATTATAATGGCAAACAGAAGTGTCAAGCATTTCTTTCTTTCCAAGGCCCATCTGACGAAGTCAGATGTTTTCTGGCTACAGTGCTAAGGGAGTGCTGACGAGATCTGCTTGTTGTCCTCACTCAGTAAAGCAAATTGTTAAGAGTGTGTTTTGTTTGTACTTATTACTTTTTCATTGAGTCCAGATATGTTTTCATGCTAGTCCAGTTTGTTTAGATAATCTAAAAGGAAAAAATATATCCGTCTGAAAGCATTTCTGTGAAAAAAAAAGAAACAGCTACTTGCAGTTCATATTTCCAAACTGACCCCGGTTATGGAAGTTTTGGCTGAACAATGCAGAACAAGCTGTAACCGCATAAGCTTTGTGTAATGTTTAATAATAATGTTTATTTCATGGGTCACACTGTTTTCCTCTTGTGGTCGAAACCCAGTAATGGAAGATTTAATTACGGCTGTCATGCAAAGGCCAGAGTGGAACTGAGCCAGTGACAAAAGAGTTATTTCCAGGTCCGCCTAAGGAGTATTGAGTTTGGCAATTTGTGGGCTGTTGCTCAGCAGGGCGGGGTGGCGTACATTGAAGAAGATGTGCTTTCATTTATCTGGGAGATATGTTGTGCAATGCTTGGACTATGGCCATCAGCCTGGGCCCGAAAGATTCTGCATATATCTACATACGAGAACAAAGGAGAGCAAACAAAGGAAGGGGGGCTACGGCCGAAAAGCATCAGGCTGTCTAGGCTACAACATGAAGGTGACCTGCTAGTTACCCTGAGGTCTCTGCCAGTTCTCCTCCCACCACCAAATTCCGCACCCTAACCACATGAGAGTAACGTGATGCGCGGTGGCAAGTAATAAATGTGAAAAGAAACCAGCTGCTTATCAGATATATAATGCATTACAGAAATATGGGGTACAAGGCAAGACAAGAGTGCCAATGCATAAAGTAATTTAACATTTTCCAAATGAGCGCAGGATCACTGGTGTGTATTATATTATATTATATTATATTATATTATATTATATTATATTATATTATATTATATTACTGCAGTGTTCTGGTGCCCTGCCCGGGGTTTGTTTCCTGCCTTACGCCCTGTGTTGGCTGGGATTGGCTCCAGCAGAACCCCGTGACCCTGTAGTTAGGATATAGGGGGTTGGATAATGGATAGACGGATGGATATATTATATTATATTATATTATATTATATTATATTATATTATATTATATTATATTATATTATATTATATTAGCTGTGTAAGCCCATGTTGTAAAAAGCCCTGGGGTCCTAGAAACTATTGAAATTGTCAGAAAAAAAAGTGAAATGTAGACATTTCAGGTAATTGAAAGGAACTACTCTGGGCATCTCACTCCTAGGAGGTTTCACTTTGCTGATGTGCTCACATCGTTTGTGCATTAGTTGCAGATGAAAAAGTAAAAGGGATACTGTTTTGCCGATGTTAGTGGCTAAGCGACTTTGTCTTTCTTCTGAGGTTTCATTTTGCTGATGTCCTGGCTCCGCTTGTGTTATTAGCGGCTAAGCAAGTTTTCTGTTTCCTCGGAGGTGGAGACACATACACTTTCATGTGTAGACGTTTATATATTATGTTACTAGCAGAATACCCGCGCTTCGCAGCGGAGAAGTAGTGTGTTAAAGAAGTTATGAAAAAGAAAAGGAAATATTTTAAAAATAACATAACATGATTGTTAATGTAATTGTTTTGTCATTAATATGAGTGTTGTTGTTATCTCTCTCTCTCTCTCTCTCTCTCTCTATCTATATATATATATATATATCTATATATATATATATCTATATATATATATATATATATATAAATATTTGGCAGCAGAGAACTAAAAAGAAAAGGAAACATTTTAATAATAACGTAACATGATTGACAATATAATTGTTTTGTCATTGTCATGAGTGTTGCTGGCATATATATATATACACTCACACACACACACATATATATACATATATACACATATATATACACACACACACATATATATACATATATACACATATATATACACACAAACACATATATACATATATACACATATACATATCTACATATATACTGTATATACACATATATATATATACAAATCTACATATATATATTAGGGGTGGGACTCGATTAAAAAAATTAATCCAATTAATTAGAGGCTGTGTAATAATTAATCTTGATTAATCGTATGTAATCGCACATGTAAATTTGCCCCAAATCGCAAATGTGTTTTTTTAATTTAAAAGGGTTTTAGTGGGCGACAGAATCAAATAATAGACATGGACATGAATATTGTAAACTCAAGCTCTTTTAATTTCTGAAAAAAAAATGCTTTTAAACTGCATTTGAATTCAAAACAGAAACAAAAATATCATCCCTGGTTAAAATTGGGCAGACTTAAAAATAAAGTGGTAGTTTAAGTACTTTAAGTACATTTTCAGAATGGTATTGTCTTTAAATAATAATAACCAAAATTTCAACAGAAAGTGCAGTTTTTCTTCTTAAAAAAATAAGTCAGAAACATAAAAGGTAATTTGACCAACTTAATCTTTAAACTCTGAGTAACCTTAGCCAAAATTATTTTGTACATTAGGCTAAAACAGTGTGATCATTGAACATTTTGTAATTAGATGTAATTAGAATTACTAACGGTCACGGAACTCCAATGATCCCCAGTAAGAGCCACAAAGTCCGCTTTCTGTAATGCATCTAATTTTGCTTGGTTTTCACTGTGCACAAAACCATGCTTTTATCAAGGCTTCGCTCAGGTAGTTTTTTGAAATTAAATTTTCCTCCGATCAGGAACGCGCTTCATTCCGAGTGTAACATTTTTGTAGCTGTGATGTGTGCATCAGTGTAATCGATGTACCAGGAAATAATGCATTGACAAAAGTTCCCCTTTGCTTGGAATTGAAAATGTGATTAAATGCGTTATTTTTTGTTATGGAGTACATGCATCGAAGCTTCTCAGCTGTGCTTGTGCTAAGAATAGGAAAGATTTTAAAAATAACGTAACATGATTCTGCGTTAACCGCATATTTTTTCATACGTCTCAAACCAAGGAAATGCGAGGTTAAAATGAACCGAGAAGCACGCGTACATACTCAGTACATCCCCTCTCGGGAATCGAACCTCGGATGTAGGTGATAGAGGCGAAGCCTCTACAATTACGCCACGGTGTGTGGCTTATTTATTTGAGAGTATGTAGATCGGGGTATATATATATTCGCAGCGGAGACGTAGTTTGTTAAAGAAGCTATGAAAAAGAAAAGGGAACATTTTAAAAATAACGTAACATGATTGTCAATATACAGTAATTGCTTTGTGAGTGTTGCTGTGATCAAGGATTCGATTATCATTATTTGTTTCAATCAGGGTCGTATTTGTACGATGTGTTGTGTTCAAGTTACATTCTGTGTTTGTCAGTCGTTGTAAAGATTAAATTCTGTAATTACAGCCACATTAGCTCCACAAATGAGACACACGGGTTTACCGGCAATGTCAGTAAACATATACTCAGCCTCCCATCGGTTTTTAAAGGCTCTATTTTCAGAATCAACTTTTCTCTTCGGCATTGTGTGGGCTAGCTTCGCAATAACTTGCAGCAACGCGGTAAGTGTTCGGCAAGGCAGCTGAAGCGCTGCATTATGGGATCTGTAGTTTATTGTGTTACCAGCGCTTCATATACCCGGGCCATTAATAACAATA
Source organism: Polypterus bichir lapradei (assembly GCA_026402145.1). NCBI lineage: Eukaryota > Metazoa > Chordata > Cladistia > Polypteriformes > Polypteridae > Polypterus > Polypterus bichir. Next base: position 14,328,388 of record JANRMT010062825.1, read on the forward strand.
ATACAGTATATAAAATGATCTCGCGGGCCGGATATAATTACACGCCGGGCCGGATGTGGCCCGTGGGCTTTGAGTTTGACTCATATGGACTAAATAGAACTTGAAAAGAAATATTTTTTGGAATGTGATCGCGCAAGTCAGTACATCGAGCCCGCGTGCTATTGTGGTTTTGCTTGTGTGCTTCAGTAAGTTACCGTCCCCTCGCTCTTACTTTTTTACCGTTCATCTAATGAATACACTGAGTATGGCTTTACCAAAACAATCATTGATCGCGAATAAAGTATCCATTATTCATGAAGCTTCAATAGGTGAATAGGTGATCTGTCTTTCTGCGTTAACCGCATGCGTTTTCATACGTCTCAAACTAAGGGGATGCGAGGTTAAAATAAATCGAGAAGCGCGCGTACATACTTAGTGCATCCCCTCTCGGGAATCGAACCTCGGACGTGGGCGCTACAGGCGAATGCTTTACTATCGCGCCACTGCGTGTGGTTTATCTATTTGAGCATAGCAGTGTAATTCGGTTTTTGTTCAGCACTCTTTGGAACTGTTACTTTTTGTCTGCGCACTGCGTCAGTTCACGTGAGCCGCTGAATATGGTTTTATATGTCACTCGCTCGCTTCTAATTGTTTCGCTGCCTTCTTAATTATATACCATAATGCATGTTTTCTAAAGCGCGTTTTGTAGCTCTTCCTGGCTTTCTACGTAATGCGTGATTACGTGAGACGCGTGATGATGTCATACGAAACTCCGCCCCTCCAGCTGAACTCCATTACAGTAAATGGAGAAAAACAACTTCCAGTTATGACCATTACGCGTAGAATTTCGAAATGAAACCTGCCCAACTTTTGTAAGGAAGCTGTAAGGAATAAGCCTGCCAAATTTCAGCCTTCTACCTACACGGGAAGTTGGAGAATTAGTGATGAGTCAGTCAGTCAGTCAGTCAGTCAGTCAGTGAGTGAGTGAGTGAGTGAGTGAGTGAGTGAGGGCTTTGCCGTTTATTAGTATAGATATTATATTATATTATATTATATTATATTATATTATATTATATTATACTAGGCTGACCCGCCTTTTAAGGCAACCGACTTTTAAGTTGACCACTTAAGGCAATTCAATAAGTAGATCAATTTGATATTTTATACAAACTCATTAATTTGGTTATATTGCATTTAAGCGGTATGACTTTAATACTCGTAGTTTCTGTTATTTCTGTGATGAAATTTAAACTTTTTTTCTATATTGAGGTTGCCCTTTTGAACCCCCCTGATATTTACTACGCGGTGAGGCATTTGTACTCCATCAACATTAATTATTTCCAGAGACATAATTTTGTCTATTTTTCCAGCGCATTGCGCACAAAATCAAGGGAACGATGGGAGCACCAGAACTCTGCTCACATCATGTCACTTCGTACCACAAGCTGCAAGTAGTAAGTCTGTGATAAGTGGAATACCGCTACGCTTTCCACTCACAGGACGGAAGGACAATCCCGACTGCTTTTATATAGTAACAAAGAAGAAGAAGATATCGCACAGTCTGGAGTAGAAAATCATCTTTTACCTGGAAAAACGAAACTACAAATCCCATCGTGCATTGCAAAATGGACGGGGCGTGTGTGAAACTCCGCGCCTGCGTAGCACTCATGGGACGGAAGGACAATCCCGACCGCTTTTATATAGAAGGATTATATTATATTATATTATTCCAATTCAGTGGGGGGCAGTCTCAAGTACACAGTAGGAATCATTCCTGGATGGTGTGCCAGGCCATTACAGGTACTACTTTATCGTATATCTTTTACTACATTTTTGTTTATAATGGCTTCAGAGAGTGGTGACATGTTACATGGTTGAAAATGCTGGTAAGAATTTCACTGAACTCTGTACATGTCACAGTACTACTGTACTACCACTACTACATCAGAATGGGTCACAAAAATCCTAAAATTGTTAAAAAAAAAAAAAACAACTTTTTTATGCAACTTACAAACATTCCCTTTTAATCACCATCAAAATATTCACCCTGAAATGCAACCCACTTCTCCCATGACTTTTCCCATTCCTGGAAGCATTTCCTGCACTAATCTTTGGTTATCGTGTCTAAAGGCTGCTGCAATTTTTTTCCTGGATTTCTTCCATGGTAGAAAATCTTTTTTCCTTTCAGTCTCACTTTTAATTTTGGGAACAAAAAGAAGTTACAAATAGAGAGATCTGGCGAATTCAGTGGGTACAAAGCAACAACCCCATTGTTTTAAGTTAAAAACTCTGACTGTCAACATGATGTGTGCACATACACTGTAACAGTCCAAAATGCAGTTTTGCGTGCTGCATTGCTTGAGACATTTTTCTCCTGATGCTTTCACAAAGACACATCAACAGTTTAGTGTAATGTTGCTGATTTTCAGTCTGTTCACAGGGAAACATTTTATTAGCAAGTCCATCAATCTCGAAAAACACAATCATCATTGTCATGACGTTCATTTTAACCTGACATGCTTTTCTCAGCTTGGGGAGAAAAAAATCCAAAAGTCACGTGCACGATTGTAGAATACATGTTAGAAATTTGATCTTGATCATATCAGCACAATGCCAATTGGCAGACTGAAAAACAAAACTGTAAGCATATGATACCTATTGTTGTTTTATCTCTGTTTTTATCTTGCTTTGCCTTTGTTTAAACTTTTTATGTAGCACTTTAAGATTTACTGCTAATGTAAGGTGTCCTATAAATAAAATGTATTATTATTATTATTATTATTATTATTATTATTATGCCTAGCGACATAGTCGATAACTACAGCCTACTTGGTGCTATTGACCAATTCTGGGAATTTTGTGTCCCTCTGTATGTATTTCATATTATATATACAGCATACATATATTGTATGTATCTGTATATACTGTAATAAAAACACTGAGACAGCATAAAGATTTGGAGCGCATGTAGGCAAACCCTATATAATTGATGAAGAAACTAACATTTGTTAGTTGAAATGTCTTTCCAGACTTGAGTGTACTAATAGACTGACTATAGATGGTGGTGGAGCCAGTTAAAAGGCCGGTGGAGAGGAAAAGGCGGGTCCAGGTGACTGAAAACCAAAAGTGACGTCATGACTCATCTCGCTGTTGATCTATGGATCTACAGATGAAAAAAGAGACATTAGGTGACAGTGCCAACCGTTGGTCATGGAAGGAAATATAGTGAAATGAGCCCTTCGGCTGTTTCCAATTGCACTTGTGTGACATATCTATACTAATAAAAGGCAAAGCCCTCACTGACTCACTCACTCACTCACTCACTCACTCACTGACTCATCACTAATTCTCCAACTTCCCGTGTAGGTAGAAGGCTGAAATTTGGCAGGCTCATTCCTTACAGCTTACTTACAAAAGTTAAGCAGGTTTCATTTCGAAATTCTACATGTAACGGTCATAACGGTCGATAACGGTCGACAACGTCCGTCATGTTGAACTTTCTTATTTATGGCCCCATCTTCATGAAATTTGGTAGGCGGCTTCCCTGAGCTAACCGAAACCGATGTACTTACTTATTTCGATGGTATGATGCCACTGTCGGCCGCCATATTGAACTTTCCAACGTCACCAATTTTCCAACTTCCCGTGTAGGTAGAAGAATGACCCCGTCTTCACGAAATTTGGTAGGTGGCTTCCCTGCGCTAACCAAAACCGATGTACGTACTTATTTCGGTGGTATGACGGCACTGTCGGCCGCCATATTGAATTTTCCAAACGTCACAAATTCTCCAACTTCCCGTGTAGGTAGAAGGCTGAAATTTGGCAGGCCCATTCCTTACAGCTTACTTACAAAAGTTAAGCAGGTTTCATTTAGAAATTCTACGTGTAACGGTCATAACGGTCAACGACGTCCGCCATATTGAACTTTCTTATTCATGGCCCCATCTTCACGAAATTTGGTAGGCGGCTTCCCTGCGCTAACCGAAACCAACGTACATACTTATTTCGGTGGTATGACGCCAGTGTCAGCCGCCATATTGAACTTTTCAACAGTCTTTGTTACTTATGGGCCCATCTTCAAGAAATTTGGTACATGGGTTCCCAACGCTAACTGAATCCTACTTACGTACATATATACGTCCATAGCCTGCAGCTCAGTCACTGTGTGAGGTGGCGTTGGCTGCCTGCCTATATAAGACCGTCCGTCGCTCCGGTCTCTACTTTCCCTTCCTTGCTTCGCCACGGGATTCACGTCTCCCTGCTGATAACTACATCCTTTTTGTTTAATCCACGGCTTCTCCGCTGTTTTATTGTTTGTTTATTACAATTATAGTTATTGTATAGGAATTTTAGACTTACTTTACATTGCTCAGGTACCCATTTCCTTTATCATTCCAACCCCCATTACCATGTCTATCGAGGTGATCACTATCGATCAAAGAACTGTCACTTACTGAGTGGTTTCCATGCCCGGAGATGGCACCTACCTTTTCCATTCTCTTTGTTACATATTGCACGGCCATATCAGGCTCACTCTTGATATCCGGAGGAACATTGTGTCTTATGTATTGAATGACTGGGACAGGTTCAAGGTGTGGACTGATGACGGTACAGGAGATAATTATACTACACAGGAGCACTAAAAGAGTGAAATGCTTAAGCCCTTCACCTATGGTTCTGCATGTGAGTTGATGGCTGCCGCTGAATTGTTCGGTTGTCGCTTTCAAGTGTACCGAAATGGCCAAATATTTTACACCTTTCGACAACCGCCAATGCCTCTTAAACATCTTAGATTCACAGGTGACGATTTCAGTAGTGGACACTTTGATGTTTATGAGTGTTTAAACTCTCAAAAGCTGGATGTGATTTTATCGATGAAACCGGTTGTGTGCTTACAATGCTTGACAGATGCCGAATGTCACTTCAACACAACAAATCCTGCAAATACTATCGTAATTGAAACAAACCATGAAACTCAAACTGATTATGACAGCAGCAATCCAAGCTGTGAGATTTGAGACAAGATTACTGTTCACATGGCCAACTGTAAGTTACATGCTCAAGAGTAAGCTCAGCGCACAGCTTGGTCATGTTACAACCGGAGGGCCGAACTGACAACATGGTATACAAAGAGATCCTTAACAAATAATTATTAGCATATTTTCCCTCAGTTTAAAAAGGTTAAATTTTCTTCTTAATAAAAATTTTAAGGGAGTACTTCGCCGCTGCAAAGCGCGGGTATTTTGCTAGTATATATATATATATATATACAGTATATATATATATATGTATGTATATATGAATGGCATTCTCCTGGATGGATGGGACTATAAAATGGATGGATAGGAGAGGCGTCCTTGCAGTACTGTATGCTTCTCTAACACACTAGGTTACAATATTCCTGGGCATACTGGGCATTGTAGTCTTGTAAGGCAGCTCTTGTGTGCCCCACAGGTCTAGCTGCAGATTATGGCTGTCCTTACTTGGAGTTACTTCCACCTAATCAGAAAGTGCCTACTTCATGCAATACCATGGCATCAGAACTACTCCTGGGACTGGCATAAAAGGAGCCTCTTCATCTTGCTCTTGAGGTTGAAATTGGGAGGAGAAGGACAACACTTGCTGGAGGAGATTTAAGAGAGCAGAAAGGAGGAAATGATAGGAAGAACTGGTGTAGTGCGACTTGTCTGTGTTTATCGAAGATGCAATCTTAAAAGTAAAAGGTTATTTTAACCGTTGACTGATATTTGTGCAGGTGTGTTGAGGGTTTGGGGTTCTGAGACACCCAACACTGGCCACTATGAATATATACATACTAGGGGGTTACCCCCTGCTCGCTTCGCTTACCAACCCCCCCAGCCTGCGCTACGTGCCAGCCACTTCGCGTCTCTGCTGCTAGTGGTCTGAACAGTGGGGCTGAACACACCCCAAGAAATGTAGTCGCTCCTCCGAAACTCCCTCCTAAACGGTGATACAATGGGAAACAAATAGTTTTTTTTTTACCTCCTCTTTGCTCGATCAGCTGCTGCCTTGCTGCTGCTGCTGCTGCCGTGCCGCGTGATCTGCATCTCACATGGTGCTTCAAACATTTAAAAGCCTGTACAGCAGCTGTCCTACTCTTTGTCTTTTATTTCCGGCCCTGGGCGTGGTTAAATCTTTTGGCACAAATTCTAGTCTCACCGAACGTGAGTTCTTGATATTTTTTAGTTTATAATTTAAAAAATGGACTAAGAATCTGAAAATCTAACAACATCACATTAAAGTTCGATGAATTCTGAAAAGAATGATACCAAATATATATATGTAGGTTTTAAAATAAGCTGATTTAAAGCATGACAAAAAAGTCACATAAAATCATTGCACTTTTAGGCTTAGTTTTTTACTGTATATATAGAGAGTAGATTTGGTATAAATATATGTATATGTATGTTTTGAGGTAAGCGGTCCCCCCACACCCAGAAAGAGAGGGGGGCGCTGTCACTAACATTGTCTTCTTTTCTCAAGAAGGCTCCGTCCCTTCCATTCCCGGCGAAAAAAAAAACAGGAGGTCCCTGGAAGATGGCGACTCATTCTGTAACCAACCGCCAACAGAGATGGAGTTTCTGCTGATGGACTTTGTTTATTTCCTGATGTTGTGGATAAGTACACCTTATTTTTTTGCCTTTTTGTTTTGCTTTTCCTGTTTTTTGTTTTAACACCTTACAATTAAATAAGGCAGCCCAGCTGTTGCCCCAACTATTCACCTTGTGTTCTGTCCACTTATAAAAGTGTATATGTATTTTGGACTGATGGGGCACTTTTAAATCCCAATCACCAACACAGGAGTCCAAAATAATAAACAAAAGAGCTTTATTAATAAAAGACAAACAATACAATGTAATAGCAAAGTACAACGACAGAGAAAATAATAAACGCCTCTGCCCTCTGGACCTAGCTAAGCATCAGTAGCTCCTGGCTGCTTTCTCACTTGTTCTCCCATCTCAGCTTTCAATAATTTGCCTCTCCTTTTCATCTCTGCTCAGCTAAATTATGGTCACCAGCAGCCTCCCAACTGTCTACTCTCTCAACCAAAGGAATTAAATCACTTTTGTATTGTGCCCAAGCCCCTTTCATGGGTACCCCACCATAAGCACTTTCAGGGCTCTGACTGACCTCATTACTTTCTGATGTCATATTGACAGAATGCTCCCTAGCAGCATCAGATGTTCCTGCACTTGTGGAGGACAGCCGTGGCACTTGTCTGGCTGGGACGCCTTTACACTGGAAGGACTGGGTGAGAGAACATTCACAGAGCATTGTCTCCCTGGAGTGATAGATGTCAGCCCCGCTGCATTGCGGCAACACCACAGTTTTCCACAGGGCTTCATGGGAAATAAAGTTTGGTGACTCAGCCCTGTTGGACACTGTGGGAGCCACCAGGGGTTGCTACTGCATGGGGCACCAGCCTTACCTCGAAGTTCTCCCAGGTCAAGCCTTCAGGACACCAAAAGTACTTCCAGGAATCGCATAAAAAGAGTTGCCTGCCACTTCTCGAGGAACCAGAGTTGGGAGGGAGAAGACAACACTTGCTGGTGCAAAAGTGGAGGCAGACGGACTGAGAGACACAGAAAGAAGAAAGAAGAAAAGTGTGCTTTGTGTGTTTATAGTGCTGTAGTTGGTGCTGTACTGGTGGGAAGCAATTTGGGATGCATTTCCCACTGACATAAAGCCTTGTGTGTTGTGCTGAACTTGTGTCCATGTCTGTTTGTGTCAGGTTTGGGGAGCCACACACAACAGCCTTAATTAGAGACAGCCAAATTGGTTGTCCCCCCTGTGCCTTTGTGAGAATATCTCACTATTCCCTAGTGGTCTGCAGAGCTTCACACCCAGCAATAGGGCTTATAATGTCACCTACAGAGTCTGGAGTAAAGACCTACTGTAATGTAGCTTCTCCTGGTGGTCAATAAGGGTACTGCTCCTCAGATTAACGTCACCTTATGTATGCAGCAGTGGGTCCCAAACTTGGTCCTGGGGACCCCCTGGGGCTGCACAATTTTGTATTATTCAATTACAAAGATCAGCTTACTTTAGGAATTTTAATAATGACAATATTCATTCCTCCAAGGTCACAGTATTTTGTACATATTTTCATGAATAATGAGGTCATTTGAATGCCTTTTTCTGCAGTCTGTGCTTTATGATGTCAGATATTAAATTGGACATTAAATCTCATTAGCTGAAGACAGAAAGTAACTGACTGTCCTGAAGAAAAAGCTCTGATTTATTTTCAAGAAAAACAGAAAACCAAAAACACCGGGTCCAATGCCACTTCTTATAACATCAACATAAATTTCCCTCCCTCCCATTTGCCAGTGCAATCATCCAAGACCTCTCAGAAAGGATCGTCCATTGGGTAATGTAACTGACCTCTGAGCCAAGTGCTTGGTGGGAATGCTGCACCTTACTTCTCTTTTCTAGTCATCATTATAGTTCATTTACACAATTTTCGTAGGTTTTTTCTTCCCACACTTCCATCATCAACACTTCAAGAGGTAATTCTTGTTGCTAATATGGCCAAACTCCCATGTGTCTGGTCCCAGTATTTGAACTTTAAGATCCATGTTAGAGTCCCACTCCTCAACCCGAATCAACTGTATTTAAAACAGTCATGACCACCTTGAGCCTTGTGGGGCAGGTACGGTGTGACCTTTAAGAACGTGATTTATGTAGATTCAGTTTGCTCGAAATCCATATGAAGTTCTTAGGTGGGATGCTGTAAATTGGTGTGTTTGCTGTTGTATGTTTGAATGTGCTGATTTCTGATGAAGATGAAGTTAGCGACTTATGCACAGCAGCTTATTCATATAGATTTATGGTAACATAAGGATCCAATATTTTCAAAGTTATACATTGATGTGTCACTAATCCTGAAGAAAATGTCATATAAACAATAAACATTTAAATTAAATTAGCTAGATCATTGCAATGTGGAAACACTTCTTAAATTTATTAGAAAACCTGACAGCCTCTCACACTGGATGCAGTGGATGGTCCAAACTAGGGAGGTAAAAAGTCAAACTATGTTGGGTCACTTTTATGTTCATGAAAATTCGACAAAAAGGGACATCTCTGTTTACATTTTAAGCAGAGAAATGTAATTGATTGGCTCTGATTAGTAATGAGCAAAACAATTTGTGCAAAACTGAGATCACAGTGAAACTGTGTTTTACTTCACTTCCAAGGAAATTCATGTTATTGATGTAAGAAGAAAGGCATTTAAGTTCCTGTCTGGAAGTTTTTAGATTTACTACTTCCACATGCATCTGTTCATCATTTTGTATTTTTGCAAAATCATCAGACTCATTTCCTATCACGTGTAGACATTTTCTTGAGCTATCAGACGTGTTCTAATAGTAGAATCCCCACTTTGCCAATTATGATGACAATCTTTGCCATTGCAATAATAAAGATGCACCAGAGACAGAAACGAAATTCAAAGCTCCATGGAGTTTAAAGGATAATATTCTCAATCTTTTCTGCAGGAATCAAGAAATAGGAAAGGGAAGTTGGTAGGTAACAGCGTGTACGGAATTTTTCTTGTAGAGATAACACAGCAATGTTCACAATTGTCTGCTTTGGTGTGTCTTTGTGTTGAAAATATGTAGCATAGCACATTTTAAAAATAATACATTGCACTCCTCGATGGTGATGTGAGTAAGTGATAAAAACGAGAATTGATGTTACCGATGTGTGACAGATTATATGAATTAAGAATATACAGAAAAGAACACAGGTAAACATGGAAATGTGAACAAGGCTTTAAGGAGCAGGATGTCCTGTCTTCCACCCCAAAAACCTTTATAACCCCCCTCCCCCCCAAAAAAAAAAAACAACAAAAATCACTTTTTAGTATGTTTTGTGTTTTACAGATGAGAAATCACTCACAAAATGAATTTTAGCACCAGTTTCACAAAGTTCTGTGCTAATCAAAACTTGCCCGTTTTGCTCATTTGCTCAGTGTAAAATACCGTAAAATATCGTTTTTTGAGTAATTAGTTACTTTTATTGCTTCTTGACTGTAAATGGTTACGAATGTCTATTTTATGATAAGGTTGTTCTAATTTTAGGCTCTGATGTATTGATTTGTAACAATTTGAAATGAACTCTGAATTATCTTTATAACATTAATGAGGCCCGTCAATGGTGCGGTCTCCTGCAATATGGCCCCCTGCAGCAGGTACGGTGAACTCTCTGTGCTGCACATGTTTTCCCAGGTCCATCTTTCAAATGGTAATGCAGTGAAACCAGAAGATATCAGAATGTAGACTTATACTTTCTTAACTCTGTAAGACATTTGTATGGGAGATGCTTTAACCTTTTCAATTGACAGTTTTCAGGTAAACAGCCGAGGCCTGAACAACTTGTTATGCTGAATAAGAGTGAAGTGTATTCTGGGAAAGCTGAAGGGCTAAGTAGGACCTTTTTCTGTGTTCCATTTACGTTGGAAGACAAATGTTGGAGCTGGAAAAGATGTCACACCCGAATTGACTTTGTTCCAGTAAAACGTTCAGAAAACCAATACAGATGCCTCCAGGAAAACTGGTCATGCTTGCTATTTCAAAATACAGGCAACTACTGAACAAGTTGATAACAATGCATTACATAGTGTTTACGCATTCAAACTCTGCAGCAAAATGTCCACATACAGTATAGAAATTGGACAGTACTGAGTGTACGACTAATTTAACGACACACAAATAGACAGAATTACTAATAGACAGTATAAAACTACAGCTTCCACATACATTAATATGCAGTGTAGCCAACTTGGATTTTGAGGTCAGTGTTAGGAATTTTCTGAATAGGAAATCCAAATTGTGGGGGCGCTCCTGCTGAAATTTCCTACTAGGAACTCAAAAATTCGGACTTCAGAGTTCAAATGGAACGAAGCATTAGAATGCTTTGTATTGTCGGTCTGCTTCCAGATTTTGATTCCCATGGGCATTGGCCTTGCACTTTTGCAATTAATTTCCTGTGTGCTGAGAAACTGTCAAAGTATTAACTGGTTTCCTAGCGGACAGTGAGCCAGGCGACTACACTTAATTTTGGGTGAGTAAATCTTAGGCTAAAGAGATCTGTTAATTTTTTACATTGAAGGTGAACCATTTAAAGGTTTTCCAATGTTGTCTCTATCCTAGAGGGTATAGAAACATAGGGAACTCCAGTTTCTGTATTACAAACTGCCTGAAGAAGGGACCTGAGTTGCCTGGAAAGCTTGAATATTGTAATCAGTTCAGTTAGCCTATAAAATATGTCATTTTGCTTGACTTCTCATTGCATCCACAATGGCTAATACACCCTACCAGGTGAGAAGTGAGGAATGAGAGTGGCAGCCTTTTATTTGAACTTTTTCCAAGAAGAGTTTGGTTTTTAGTTCAGTTCGGTTGGTGATTTGTTGCAAGAATGGAGTGTTTGGTTGCCTTTCTGACATCTTGACAGAAGCCACAGACATTTAAATGGAGATTGCTATCTGCTTAGCTGCTGGACACTTGCAAAGGAGCTCTGTCTCTGGCAAGAAATCTTTTTTTTTTTCCACTTTTCAATTAAAAATGTAAAATCAATAACTAAAAGACAACTGGGAACTGCCATCTAGGGCTGAATGAAGACTACATGAATCCACCCATGTTATACAGTTCCTTGTATTGCTTAGATTTGTTGCTATTGATTATTTTGCAAACATATCTAATCAAAGTAAAAGCTTAAACTCAATGTCTCTGTCCAATTATTGATTAGTAGCACTGCCGAGTGCTGGATTGTCATTCCTTGATTAGCTGCAGTCCCTTAATGGTATGCAGGATGCTTTGTGTAATTCTCTATTGGTGGTAAACTGGTTTGAAGTAAAAGGATGAAAATAATAGACAGCCTGCTATTAGAGACCCCTGGGGTTGAACATGTGAGGTACAGTAAGGACAGTGAGAGACAGATAAGAGGTTACAGGTAAGAGATGCCTAGCTGATTTTGACATTCCCTCCTACACACCCCCTAAGAAAATAACCTAACGTTGGAATTGTTTGTGTTAGTTGGACATCACAGGTGACCTGATAACACAATAACAAAGCGTTGTTGAGGTTGATTTCCAGTGCGGGACATCAAGTTTATTCAGGACGGTACACTTTTAGGAGCCTGCTCTAGTATCCACCAAAGTCCGGGGTGTCTTCTCTTTGTTATGAAAATCCAAATTTCATTCACTTCTGAATTTAGAGATTGCTTGTCCTGAGCATCTGAAGCCCCTCGTACTGACCAAACCTGACCTGACCTCTGAAACACCAGCAGTAAACAGAGAATGGCTATCCAAGTACAAATCTCCTGCACAGTATCTTTCGGTTACTTTGCGACCTTTCATTATGTGAAGTTTTCAGAATCTCCTACAGAGTTCCTAGGCAGCTGGACAGACAGGCACACGAGCTCTAGTAGCCGGCTGTCCAAATGCCTCCATGTGTCCACCTTATGGTTGCAGTGTCTACAGTCCAGCCATTTCTTCTGTATTTTAAGCACTCTCTGCTGTTTCCTAGAGATTGCACTTTGTTTCCTAGAGGCCACAGGACAATCCTGGAAGGTTGGCAATCTAAACTAAAGTCCAGAGTATCAACGACAGTGGCTGGCACACTTGGTGTCTTGGCTCAGCTCTTTTGCTATGGGGGGCTATTTTTAGGTGCTGACGTAAAAGAGACTTTTCAGAGGTTTTTTCCAGGAAGTTCAGCCATGTGCCAAACAAATAAAGTTCTCTGTCTTTGCCTGAGCAATGGCAGCTCTTTGTTCAAACTCAGAGGACTATTGTGTGATCCCTGAAGGGCTTTTTTATGCCTGCTGTAATTTCGTGTTAAACGCTTGTATAATTACAGAGTTATGCTCAGTTGTTGTCGTTTAAATTCCCATGTCTGCCAATCACACACCTCCTGCTTCCCCTTTCAAACCCCTCAGTCACATAAATCAGGGTCATCTGGGACGATAGCGAGAGGGTTATGTTACAGACACCGGTCTGCCACTTGCCAGGTCACACTGAAGTGCTGGCAGCATGCTCTCATGGTGGCAGACGTTCGGCTGACTTTTAGAAATGGATGGTGGACAACAAGCGTGGTACCAAAATGAAATAAATTCGCAAAATTTTGGAAGAAGGAACGCCAGATTAGTGCAGTCTGAAAGGAGAAGGCATCTCTTAAACAAGGCAGCTGGATACCCAGCTCTCAGTTTTTCCAAGAAGAATGAATCACGTTGCTTGGGAACGCAAAGCGTGATCCTTTTTGTACAGATCTTTCAACTCTTTTCATTAGAGATGTTTTTGATCTTCTGATTTATGCATTATGGGTGGAGATGAAGTAAAGGGAACTGCTAAGTTTGTATTTGACAAAACCCTGGGGATTCTAATGAGTCATCCATATAACATAATTGAACACATATTCTGAAGTGTAAAGAAAGGAATTCCAACAAGCGAGCGGTCAGTCGACTGGTAAAGAAAACCAAAATTGCGTTTTTGCTGAAAACGTGACAAGCGGGAGGAGATTTGGAGATTCCAAGAGGCCCCGTGGAGGCACTCAAACTGGAAAGCAACAACAGACATTTTTCAGGGGGGGGTTATAAAGAAAATGGGACATGCAATTCCTTAGAGAAAATGCATTTTGCAGGATAATGTGGCCCCATATTCATAAGCACAGAAACGGAGAGGTGACCATTCTGCAAATCTTCCAGATCCCTGCTTTCAGTTATTGATTCTCTCTACCTCAGCAATACAGCAGTCCTTTATAAGGAGCGTGTCAAACATAAAAAAGAGCAGCCAGCAGACATCTTCACACACATAGAGGGTATGATGCCATCACGTGGCATACAAGGCACAGTACGCAATTTTGTTTTGTCAGTTTGTTTATTTACCATATGCAAGAAACACATGTGTGACATACATAGGGCGATATATTTCTTATCGGCACCATACCAAAATACAGTATATAGGCAAATTATTAATTATTAAACACTTCAATCTTCCTTTATGGAACCCACTTAATCCAATTCAGAATTTATATGACCTGGCTCAAATGTCTTTTCTTTTTATTTGGTCCTTTTGTTTTCCTTTAAATATTATTTTGTTATTGAATATATTTTTGTCATTTGTTTTGTGACTATTAATTTATTTATATTTGTCACTATTATTACATCAATTATGTTTATGTGTCTTATGTTCCTTGTAGTTCACATATTGAATGTGAGTGGGCGGGGCCTGCCAAGGCCTCAGTTGAAGGACCGCCTCCAGCCCTATTTAAGGGACCAGCAGACTGTAAGATGGTTCTTTCAAGTTAATATTTTGTCATCTTTTTCTGGGACTTTCTTCTCTTTATACATTGTTGAGGTTATTTATATATTTGTATTTGAATTTGTGGTTGTTTTAAAGTATAAATTATTTCTTTGCATTTTCCTGCACCATTTTGGTTTTGACATGGGGGCCTCCCTTTGTGTAGTTTTCTTTAACTGTTGCTGTGTGCTCACTAGGGAAAACGTCAGAGGTCACAAGCAGAGTAACGTTAGCAGTCATGGGGTACGAAGGTCAGTCCCTGGGGTCGCTTGATTGTCCATGTTTTCAGATTTCTCAAGGAAAAATTTAAAAGTTTGTTTGTGTGATTCAAGTCCCAAAGACTTTATTTTCAGTTTTAATTTTTTAACTAGGAATTATAGTTACACTTTGACTTTGTACAATTGGTTTTCTTTCTTTTTGGTTTCAACTATTATTGTGTACATCTGCCATTTCCTTTCCTTCTTTTCATCTTAAGGATGTGACAGGCATTGGTGAAAAGTTTTGCTTGGCTTTCCATCCGTGTATTTTTTGTGTGTGTGAATTTTCTACTTTTGCAAGTGCATATTTCTTTATGATCTTTGGTTTATGAACTTTAGCTTTGTTTTTAGACTAGGATTGCAGGATAACGTATTTGATATTGGCTTCTTTTGTTTGGCCTTTTAGACATACCTTTCTGGTCTTTCGTGGTTTTGTTTGGTTTATTTTGTGTAATAAATCTTAGACACAAAAAAATTGGGTTTGCGTTATTGGGGGCCAGCGGGTTTCACAGTTCCACACTAACTTTTTGAGTCTTTTCTAGCCTAGGCTTTATTTTGGCCTGTGCAAGAAGTGAAACCTATTTCTTGAGTTTAGGACCAGCTAGATGTTCAGCTCCTTAGCATTACATTTTTTTCTCAAAAAAATATGTAAAATGCTTTGCTTTTTTTGGGTTGAAAAAGGACATTTCTTATCGAATTTCACCTTTCTACTGTAAAATGTGCAGAACACTAAAAGTACAAATTTAGAAATGTAAAAAGTATAATGATACAAATAATAATAATAGAGTAATAATAATAGTAATATGAAATGAATAATACTAATGATTACAATGCCAATACCGTATATACTGTCAAAACATGTCTTTTCTGTGGTATATCTTTGAACAGGAAAACTATTTAGGTGTACAGTCATTTTACCTGACACTGTTTAGTGTAACAACATTTCTGTCAGTCACATCATCATCAAGAAATAACTTCAATTAAGTAAGAGGATATTGGCGATCAACATTCACTTTTATTCCTGGCTGTCCCACAAGATCAAAATGGGGTGGTGCGGGTTTATTTTTTCAGCAGAGTCAACAGAAACCCAAAAATGAGTATCACTTTCGGATTCATCAGAATCTCTTTTGGTTTCACTGTCTGTTTCAGTTTCACCGACTGATGATGGATTCACTTTGTTGTCACAGCTGATGAGAGGCCCCTCAACATCACTACTTGTATCACCATCAAGAGCAT
>JANRMT010062825.1:14349995-14412818 GCA_026402145.1 Polypterus bichir lapradei
TGGTATTATTATTCCTGTAATAAATACCATGCTGCTTTTAACTTTCTATGTTTTGTCTTCATATTTAGAGTGATTGAAGTAATAAGGTAAATTTCTTTGAGGACCCGGAACAGTACGGAAGTGCCCTATGGATCCAAGCTGCAAGGTTTATAGAGCTGCGGATGAACAGCTCTGTCCAGTAATGAACAGTGCGTTAAAGTAAAACATTCATTGGTTGATAAATGGCCTATAGCCAGGGATGTTGAACCTTTGCATGTTTGAATATATACTTGGAGACCAAAGGTAATATTTAGGTCTGAGACATATCTAAAATATTGCTTGTTGTTTATGCCTATGATAAGTAAGTCTCTTGGGAGTACCAAGGAAAGTGGACTGTGCATGTGTTATTCATACGGTACTTGTGTGGGTTAAAGTGCTAAGGAATAACGTTTATGTGTATACGTCTTTCATGCAGTACTTTTGTGGTTAGGGTCTGTGTGTATGCGTATATTTATGTATATGTGTGTTAATCTTAAAGTGCAGCAGTAGACCAACCCGGTAACAAGCTTGATGAGTACACTTACCCTTAAAGAAAATAGGAAAAGGGTAAGTACAAGGAAATACCACAATAATACAGACAGGAAGTGTAACCTTCAAGAAAAATATCTGACATGCACAGGCCAGATGTGGTGCAAAAAGTATCGCGTTCAGGAGATTATGGGGAACCCCCATACCTTAGCCCAGCTTTGTAGGGAAGATTATTGCTTCAGTGTGCTGTATGGCGTGGTACACCAGGGAGGCAGCTATGAGGAGTGATGTGTTGCAAAGTGTGTCATGATTGGGATTTCACTGGAGACCTCCTCACCTTATTCTTTTGATTCAATTGCAACTTCATGGGGAAGATTATTGCTTCGATGTGGTTCTTGATGCATCTCACCAGGGAGGCGGCTATGAACAGTGATGCGGTGCGAAGTGCAGCACTCCAACTTCACTGATAACTCCCCAAAGTCCAAACTATCAACAGATTTGTATGATGGCACCAGTGCTTGTGGTCAACCAATCAACCCAATTCATCACCTGAGCCCCACCCATGATAGTTCCCACAAAAAATATACACACAGGAATAGGAGCTCAAAGAAGTACCAGGAACTACCTACCAGGAAACACAAATGGTCTGCGGTCCTCTGGTGGGAATTCTACAAAAGTTTTTGAATTTCTAAAGTCCCTGTTCCTGAAAAAGTGCCTGCAGTGGAAAACCACCTAATGAAACACCTGAACTGAACCATTCAGAGGGGTGTCCTCGTACCTTTGACCATATAGTGTACCTGTGACCATCCCTCTATCTTCTTGCTCCTGCTGCCAACAAAACGTTAGACATCTCCTGAAATTTCGTTAAGAGATATACTGAACATAATTATTTTTTGCAACATTATCTGTAAACATTTGGTCAACATCCTGAAAGTGAAAATTGATCAAGGAAATTAGAGTAAGGTTATAATGACCTTACAAACAGGATTATATTTTCATAAAAGAAGTTCATTCGTTGAAATCCCACCCAACCTTAAGAAGGGGATACTTGAGAATGACACACTTTATTTAAATGTAAACACCATATGTTTCTTCTGAACTACAAACCCCAGCCCTAATTAAAAGACCCTAATTTCTCAAGAGGCTGTCACAGTCACACAATCAGAAGGATGATAGTCTCAGCAGCACCAGAACTCCTTTCAAAAATGTGGTGTCAGGTTGATTGACATCAGTGGGTATGTGGATGTCCTTTCAGCAGGAGTTACAGCCTTATGGAATAGGAACTGACTGAAATATGACTGTCATGGGAGAATTTGAAAATAGAGAGGTGGATTCATTTCTAAGGATGATTGTGACATCTACCCAATAGGCCCTGTCCACATGAGCGTTCAAATAAAAGTGAATGCGCTCTGAGCAAACTAGGCATTTAAGTTGCATTTTGTAGTGGCCAGTAATTGACTTCAATATGATGTTACATTCACGTTTGTTTGTCTCTGGTAAATGCTAACCTGCAGCTCAGATTGTAGATTTGTGTGTTTACGTGTGGGAGGCAGTTCTCAGGAAGTGCAGAGCGTTTTTAGCCTGTGGTGTTTGAGGTTCATCCTTCATTGGATTTGCGAAAATATGGATCAGTTGGCTTTATTAGACCTGAACATTGACCTCCTTGTATTAAAAATTCTCCTGATACGGCAAAATAGGCTGAGAAAACATCGCCACCACTACTGGGGTCACCCTCTGATTTCAGAGTGAGTGAAGAAAGGAAGCCTTTGTGTAATCTATGAAGAAATGCAACAATTTAAGATAAGTTCTTCAAATACTGTTGGATGTCCGTTTCGAGTTTTGATTGCCTGCTGCAGCTGGTACAACAACAACATTTATTTATATAGCACATTTTCATACAAATGAAGTAGCTCAAAGTGCTTTACATGATGAATAAATAAGAAAATAGAATTAGGGAACACTAATTAACACAGAATTAAAGTAAGGTCCGATGACCAGGGAGGACAGAACAAACAAACAAAAAAAAAAAAACTCCAGACAACTGGAGAAAAAAAAAATAAATCTGCAGGGGTTCCAGGCCACGAGACCACCCACCCCCTCTGGGCATTCTACCTAACATAAATGACCACAATCAGTCCTCGCCATATTACACGCCGGTCAACTAATATGTGAGTCAATGTTTGCCCTGAAGTGCAGGTACTTGTCACCTTGAAGTAAGCAATATACAAACAGTACTTGCGTATTCACTCACCCACCGGCATTAATAATCCATAGTAGCTAAAGTTATGTCATTAGCACAAACCGACAAATTGTTTCAAATTCTCTATTATTATCATTATTATTTTGTTGACAATGTGTGTAAATGTGTGTGCAAGCATGTATATCTATACATATAAAGGAGAGTTGGGATCCGAGAGACTGTGTTTGTGTGTTTGTGGAGGGACGGAGAGTTAAGGCGGGTGGGGGAGTCACGTGATCATCTCCCCTCCCATTCACCTCATTTCATTCACTTCATTTCGCTCTGAGCTGAGCTCCGCAGATGACGCGGTGTTGCCATTCTTTTTCCTTATTGTTTAGTCCCCTCTCCTTTACTGATTTACTGTTTACTAGACGCAGTACTTACTGAATAGTATTTTTTTCCTTTAGTGTTTCTACTTAGTGTTTCTTAGTGTTTAGTAGATGCGGTGTGCCGGTGTTCCCGGGGGTGTTGCAGTTTACTATTACTTTCTACTTCGTTTTTGTACTTTAGTGTTTAGTAGACTTTTACTTTATGTCATTTACTGTTGTTTTTTACTGTTGTTCCCAGCGCTGTTGCCCTTTTTTACTTTATCTCATTTAGTGTTTGGTAGACTTTTACTTTATCTCATTTACTGTTGTTCCCGGCGGTGTTGCTGTTTTTCCTGTTTCTATCTTTTATGTAGCATGTTCACAAATTAGTCATAGAGAAAATTTATATATTTTGGCTCCAGGAGGACAAAACAAAAATGTTGTATATAAAGAAGCTCTATAAGTCGCATGTAGATACATAATTATTCCAACTACAGCGACTGCAGCGAAGCGCACGTGGTCTGCTAGTAAATATATATGTATGTATATGTTCTTCACACTCATCGAGATTTTGGCAGAAATTGAAAACAAGAAAAAGCTGCATCTTTTTTTTGATGTGCATTCAACTAAATGCACGTGGTGAAAGCCCATGTGGATGGTCTGATTTATTGCAATGAGCAGAAAAACTCTCAGTGTTCAATCTGCGCTCACCGGACGCTACAGACGGCAGAAAACGCTAAGTTCAGACGTTCCTGTGGAAAGGCCTTACTGTAGGGGACCAAAGGAGGTCTCCAGTTAAAATTCGGCACACTGGCAACAGTGGCTATTCTTCAAATATGTGGTGAGTAGTCCTGCTAAGGGGCTCTGTAGCACAGCATGTCTCAATCCCAGCATTCATGGTGAGTGTAACTGCTACTTGATGTAGATGATTTGACTAGTGTGTGTCAGAGGGCAATGTTAAAGGAACTGAAAATCATCTCAACTGATGACAGTCATTCATTTCATGTAGAACTAAAGTTCAGTAAATCAGGAAGGATAGTCGCTTTGAAAACCCACACAAATCGCTCCAGGAACTCCTTTCTTCCTAGTGCCATACGACCTTTCAATAAGAAATATCGGAGATATGATTAAGGTTTTGATATGTATCCTGTAACCTTTTTTTTTTGGTGTTAATATGTATTATCTAACTGCCTTACCTTAACCTTTCATGTTTCTATTTGTCTGTTTTATTTAATTCTGTCTGTTATTAGATGCAACTGAGAAGGCAAATTTCATGTTTTCTTGTGTAAACATGACTAAATAAAGAAACCTTAAACCTTAAACACTAAGAAAATGATGCTCATATTGGGTGCCTAGAACTTCTGGGTTTAACTCTTATACACATCTGTCTAGATTGCAGATGTGATTACTCCCACAGGGATGCCAGTTCAGTCTCATTCTGCAGCCTTTAACTGCAGGTATTCAACCTGAAGGAATACAGTTTCATATGTTCTCAACTTTAAAGGGTTGGCTAAATAACCTTGGAGTGTTGATTGTTAACCATCTCTCGTTCACTGACCATGTTGCAATAACCTCTCAGTCTTGCAGATTCACTTTATACAACACGTACATGATCAGACTGTATCTGACAGAGTATGCAGCTCTCCTGGTTCAGGCTTTAGTCTCGTCATGTCTGGACTATTGCAACACTCTGCTGGCAAGAGCACAAGCATATATCACCAAGATGACTCAAATTGCTGAGGTACATCTGGTGCCTAACCAGCCGTGGTGGGCACATGTCACTCTTCTTTTCAGATCACTCCATTGGCTCTATCTAGCAGCACATATTAAGCTCAAATCCTCAATACTTGCCTAAAGAGTAGTCAACGGGTCAGGATCTATACAGCATATATGCAGACACTTGTTTGGTGTAGTGCTCATTTTCGACTTCTCACCCACTCTGGTCTGCTGATGAATGGCGTCTGGTGTTGCCACCTCTCAAGTCCACATTCTTTTCATGTGGAGATCCTGGCTGGTGGTAAAAGCTACCCACCACCATTTGAAATTCTGACTCCCTGAATGTGTTTCTGCAGATGCCCTTGTTTGGTGAAATTCTGTCTAAATGATTTTAAGCTTCTGTAATGTAGGAATTGTAACTCGCTTGTATTTCGTTCTGAGCTCTGCACTTGTGGTGATCAATTTTGTTCCCACATCCTGTAACACGTGCTCCTAAACAGTCCTACAGACTAATGTTTACTTGATTATGTTGACCTCATTTGTAAGTCACTTTGGATAAAAATGTCTGCTGAGCAAATATATGTTAATGAAATAAATGAATGCAGCAGTCATTAATTAATCAATGAGTGCAATTAATTTATCATTTCCTTTTTAATTGTTGATCAGATACTGGACAGCTTCCTCGCCTACATCTATAGAATGTGAACTGATTTCAGTCTGCCCAGCATGAGGGCACAAACAGCCTTAATGACTGTGGTGCATCATCTATGCATTTTCGAATGCATGTAATAATAAAATGAATTGAACTTTTCATTCCAATTGGTTGCGCATGGCAAACATTACCACAGTTTTTGATAATCCTGGAGCAAATGCCATACAATTGAGGCAATAGACAAACTGACGCTCTAACCTAATAAAGAAAAAAAAATAATAGAATACTAATGTGATCTGAGTCCATTAAACATTCCTGTAGTCTCCTTTCATTAATATAGAATAACGAGAGCAGGAATTAAGTTTCTAATGTCATATTCCATTAACAGCTGTAAAAAGGGCATGCTGGCATGCCAGGACCCAAATTTGAGACCCCTGCGGTCAATCTACCAGCTACTTCTCTCCACGTGACAGTCAGTTGGCTCCAATGGGATTAGTACTTCTTCCTTTATCAACCTTTTCAATTACTAGCATCTTTTTCTATTGAAAATTTCCTTTATTAGGTTACAGTGTGGGTTGTAAATGCCATCTGTTGGAGTTAAAACTGAAGTGCATTTTGTTGTGAATGACTCTGCAGGTATGGCAGCCCGCAGTTACACTCTGTTGATTTCTTTGAAATTAGATGACACCTCTGCACTCAGTGGTAACCACTAGACCAGTAATCCATGATTTAACATGGACTGGCCCAGCTAGTTGAAGCAAATCATTACAAACATGGATGGTGGTCAAGATAAAGGAGAAGTTTAGCTGTCAAAAATGAACGCCTCTGCTTTCAACATGAAATATGCCAGATTTTAATAGGAGAAAGCTGTTGAGAAGACAACAGAAGGGGTCAGTGAGTGATGCCTGTGCCACACAGATGAAGTGTGAATGCCTGGGCAACCAAAATAAAGGGCGGAGAGATTCTTTCTACAGCGGCCAGTGATGGTTTGCTTAAAACATTAAGCAAATGAAGATTTGAATATGACGTCATCCAAGTGTTTCAAGTACAGTGGGTCCCAGCTGTTACTTTAAAGTAAATTCTTCAACAAGAACATGGAGATACCATTGGAAACTTATGGACAGATTTTCCTCAAATGTTGTGAACTTTTTTCTTCTCTTAAAGAACCACAGACACATGGAATAAGTTACCAAGTAGTGTAATGGAGAGCAGAAATTTAGAGACCTTCAAATCTCGACTTGACGTCATTGTAGACAAGCTACAGTATGTAAACAGAATGGATGGATTGCTCGGCTTAATGGCTTGCTCTAGTCACAATTGGTGTAATGTTTTAATGTTCTAACTAAAACTGAGATGATTAGTGAATCTCTATGTTGACTCATTAAGTAAGATGCTTAGGCTTACATCTGTAATCATGAGCTGTTTAGCACCAACTGGTGGCATTTCACATGCTGGATGTCTAATAATGATTCATGAAATTTTGATTGCTTGACTTTTTTCTGTTTCTCAATAGGGCTTGAAGTTGAGATTATCCATTGACATTTTTCAACTAAAACTTGAAAAACTTGATTAGAAGTTTTCTAGAGAGTGGTGTACTTTTAGGGACAAGATCACCAAGTGGTTAATTGGACCAAATTCGAGTGTCAGGGATGGTGTCGGAGGATTGGTCATTGGAAGAAGGTAACAGTGAGAGGAAAAGTCTTTCAACAAGTTGGTTCAGGGTGTTAGCTTTGTCCACATCCCCTTCTAGCACATGAGCCCTGGATTGCTTTAGTCCCGTAATTATGCCCCCGTCCACTCTAAACATCATTCATGTTATTGTGAGTGAGTTTGTTTTCTATTTTAGCTTCCTTTTCTTCACTCAGCTTTTCCTTTAGCAGTCACTGTGTGGCATTGAGACCCTCTTTGTCATCAGAATTGAATGCTCTCTTTTTCTCATTCAGGAGAATTCTGGACCCTTAGTAATCCAGGTCTCGTTGTTTGGTAAGCAAGGGTACCACAGTATCGACACAAAATTAAAATATTCTGAGAATGAAATGAAGGCAGACTTTGGGATCCATATATCTGTTTTTCATATCTCCTTTTGCTTGCTCAGTGTCTAAGAGAATAGGAGCTTATCACAGCAGGCATGTAGGAATCAAACCTGGACAGAATGTCAGTCCATAGCACAATCAATCAATCAATCAATCACTCACTCACTCACGTCAATGTATATAGTCTTTTGTCAACCAAACTGCAACTCTTCAGACTGTGAAGGGGACAGGCTAGGAAACCATATGGAATATTCACTTTTCCTTTTAACTAGCTTTTGGTACCTCCTAGGTTGAACACTTCAGAAACAGAGCACATGGTCCTCAACAGACTTTTGAGCCACATTCACAAAACAAGTCACCCTCTGCCAAAACTCCATTTTTGTCCGAGAGAAATGACATCCCGAGTCGTGTGAGCTGCTGCACTCAGACTTGCAGTCACTCTGATCGTGTGGTCACAAGTTTAAACTTTAGACTTGTCACGGTCATGTGGAGGATCCCATGAGTGACCCATGATGGGAAAAAATAAACAAATCAATACAAACGAGGCTTCTAAGGATGCACCATATTTGTGCTAAACAAGACCCTGTTTATGTGAGCTTGTAATGTCTGTTATGCTCTATTTATTTTATAAAACACCCACGATATGAGTCAGGCCTTCTGCAGCTTGTGACTATCTATCTATCTATCTATCTATCTATCTATCTATCTATCTATCTATCTATCTATCTATCTATCTATGGTTTTATTAATTTCTAAGTGCTGTTAATATCTGTGGGCTGCTGTAACACTTTAGTTTCCCCTTGAGATTATTAGAGGATTTATCTATTCATCATTGCTACATTGCATCATAATGGGGTGCATTACCTTGGTTTTTGTTCCTTTTTAAATTAAAAAATTAGCACACTCAGGAGCTGAACTGGCATGATTCTTGTCAAAATCTTTTTTTAACTGTATTTCTCGAGGGCTTCCAAGTAGTTCAAAACAGCTCAAATATAGTTAACAGAAAGGAAGTCCAGCAGTAGTATGACTTGATGAACAAATAAAAAACTCCACAGTCCAAGTGTCTTCATTTAAAAGATTTTAGTGAAATTCAAAGCCAACATTTCACAAAAATTAAGGACAAATGTTGATAATTCATCCAAAAAAATACAAATCTACATTGTTTTGTTTAAGGCTTGGGTGTCTGGATTATATTTTTAAGGTTCTTATATGTAACTTTATTCACAGCACATACATGCGTACGTACATAATGGTCAGAAAACGTATGTCCTTAATGCCTATCTGTCTAACAGTCCATGTTCATTTCTTGCTGTCTGACTTCAGTCTAAGAGCTTTGCTGTTGTCACACAGAGCTACTGTGAAGAACATTCCATTACTTTTAACTAGTAGGGGTGGAACAGAATCTTCCATTATCTATGTTAAAGCTGCATTATATGCAACTTCAAACTAAGGTAAATTTACCATTAACTTTAGCTTAAAAGATATGGCCCTGACGCTTTTCTTAATTTGCATTTGCTAAGATCACAGCAGCAATCAAGAAATCTGATAACATTACTATTTCTCAGTTGTCTTCAGAGTTTACAAAATTCTCCTTCTGCTCTAAAAAATTAGAAATGATTTAGGCTTCCTTCGTAATGTTAAATTATTAATTGTATATTGGAACAACAAAATATTGAGAATAAGTCAAACATTTATGTGTTATGATATTTGAGAGTCCTAAAGCACATAAGTCCTGAACAGTTCCAAAAATACCTTCAGGAAAATAGTATACTGTCAAAACACCGGCTAGATATAATGGCAAACCTAGGATTTTTATAAAATTAAAAAGATTTATTCATCAAAAACAGAGCACACAAGGCGAAATAGGTTGCCTGTAACAAAAGCAATCTGATAGCAAGCTAACTCCCAATGCAGTAATCCAACGGTGAAGTCAAAAAATCAGAAGCAGAAGGCCAAAAATCCAGTAATCACAATAAGCACAAGCCAAAGTCACAATAAACACTCCCTGACTCTCTAATGCATTTGAATGAACCGCCAGGAACTGTGGGAAACACAGGGCACATATCAAAGGATTAGAGACGAAATCAAAAACAAAGAATAATGCAAATAATTAACAAAAGTAATCTCTATATATAATCTTCATTTGGATCTTGATCTTTGTTTGTCCGCAAATGAATTAGAAGAAGAAGCACTAGATGGCAGTAGAGAGACAGCTAAAACATAGGCATTGCATTAAGAATCTCCTCCAGGCTTATACTATTGAAGACTATAGTACGCCAGTCACACCTCAAAACACAGACATTCAAACTAAACAAACTGTTGTGCTTTAAATTAACTAAAGATATCTTCATTTAGATCTTGATCTTTGTTTGTCCGCGAATTCCACGCATGCGTAGACCACCTTCTAGTTTAGTACGTTGTTGTTACTCACGGATGTCAACAATGTGCCGGAATAACGAAAGGTGTGGTGGACAGTGTTACGCTGGTTAGCTCCTGAGGCCTGGTTAGAGAATGAGATTGCCGAAGATAAAAGGTACGTGCCTACGTAACATATGAATGAAAGAAAGACAGTAGGAAAAATGAATGACAACGTAACAGCACGTTCCGGAAATTATTATTGTTACGTTGTAGCCGGCGAGTGAAGCACGTCTCACAGATGTACCGTGCCTTGTTCACATATCAGTAGAGTGATCCCTATTTATGCTTTAAAGAGCCTGGATACCTATGTGTGCCCCTTTTATAACCATTGCTCCGTGTATATTGCCTTACTCTTCGGATTGCCACAAAGCAACCTGCGAAACTGGAGAAAGGTTGAGAAGACATCGTGAGAGGAAACGATAACGTTGTGAAAACGAGACGGACTGTGAACGGACAGAAGCAGAAATGCTCCTACACCACCACTTAATTACGATTCGGACAGTGATTCCGAGTAGGCCGTTCCTATCGAATCAATATCCAAGGGTTTTCTTTTGTAATTTTGTTTCCCTTAAAAAAAATCATAATGCTGTGCGACGAAGGGCCCAGTTCACGACTGGCAGCCGCATTTAAACAGGGAGCCCTTCACAGACAACTTTAACACGCGCAACGTAGTTGGGCGCACGTGGCTAGTATTAGTATAAATTAAATAATCATAAAAAGAACAAAACAGATACAAAAAAAAGAATTTAAACTCCCGACAGGAAGGAATCCTAGCTGAAATATAACATGATGTGGCAAAATCTTGTAATTTTTCTAAAATATGATTAGTTTGATAATGTACGAGAATGTCAAATTATCCATACGTTCATTGTTCCTCCATTTTTAACTCAGTTCAGCATCATGGTATATCAGAGCAGTCTCAGCTTTAATGTGGGCCATATCTATCTATCTATCTATCTATCTATCTATCTATCTATCTATCTATCTATCTATCTATCTATCTATCTATCTATTGATAGCTAGGAGCTACACATGGAAAGAGTCCGGATTGAGATTTGATACCATGGAGAGGTGGTATCACCAGACACTGTCCATCTCCAGACCTAAGTGAGTGAAAAGGAGCGTAGGACCTCATCAGTGCCTTCACGGTCATGGGTGCTAACCCACTGACTATTCTGTAGGCAAATTTCAAGGGTTTCAACTTAACACTTGCTGCTACAGGAAGCCTGAACGAGAGACATTTGCAACGTGGTCAGTGAAGCATAGCTGGTCACGGACCACCAGCCCGAGGTTGTGCACTGACTTTTTAGCAATAATGAGCCATGCTGAACAAAGATGGGGTGTTGAATAGACAGGGATAACAAGAAGGTCCGTCTTTGCCAAGCTGAGCTGGAGATGATGTTCCTTCAGCCAGGTTGATATCAGTGAGATGGCTGCACTTGCCTGGCTTTTATTCCAGGGCCCATTCACTATTAGTAGTCTACATGCGTTTCATCTCACTTCCGTAAGACATAGCCTAGTATGGGAGAGTGTCTACGTATGGCCTCCCTTTAATTCAATAGTTATTTTCTGTATGGTACTTGAGGTTGCCAGGATAATCTCTTATTTTCTCGTGATAATGACCAGAGGAAAGGTTTCTTTCAAAATGAATGGATGAACTTTGAGTCTATGTGAAAAAACAAATGTAGAATCACTTGGATCTGGGGTTATCTAGCTACATCTTTGTTTAGGTAATGTCTTATTTTTTGCTAATGTATTTATTTTATCCATGTTCATTCACAAACTCACTGGAATGTAGACATTGGAAGGAAGTTACTCCTCAAGAGCAGAAGTCCTGTTAGCCCCACTTGCTCCTTGTCCTGTTCCTCTTTAACTCCCAGAGGCTTGTCTGCTCTGTTTTCTTCCCCAAGGTGTCACTCTTCTCTCCTCTGAAGCTTTTCTTGCAGTGGTGGGTCCTTCAAAGTCCCTCTGATTGTTGCTAAATAAATGCCATCTGGCCAGGCTCCCGTACCTTCTCCAGGCATTTTTGCCACAGCAGATGCACCTGTCAACCTCAGTTGTGACTCCCTCAAGCATCTCGATGCCCTCTCTTGTGATATGCTCCCCACATGGGTGGAGCTTTCCTATGCTATTCCCATTATTCCATTTTCCATTACACATAAGAAACAGAAATCTGTGCGTCATGCCTTTTGTACAGGCACTCACTGACTATTTCCACCCATGGTGGACACTTGTCGAGAACTACAGAAAACTCTGCAGCAGAGATGTCAACATCCTTTTGTTTCACTGGTGTGTTTGCTTTTACCTTTTTTGCCTTTGAACGCTATCCTTTTTTCCATCCAGGCCAAGAAGTAGTGAGCTGGCTCTGGTTTCCGTAGTGTACTGGTTATTACGTTCGCCTAACTCGTGAAAGGTCCATGGTTCAAAACTGGCCTCCTGTCTTTCCAGAGTCTCCAAGTGGAATGGATTGGGAAAGGGCGCCCCTCAGGCCTGCACTCATGTCAGACAACTCAAGGTTCTGCTTTTGATGATGAGGTGGGTGTGCCTGCGAACAAGGGTGGGTGAAGGAAAATCCATTTAAGCTCCCACTTTGAAGAAGTACTCAGCCCAGCAAGAAGGCAGGAAAGCCCGAGGACAGGCTTGGTTTCCATAGTGTAGTGGTTGTCACGTTCACCTCACACACAACAAGTCCCTGGTTCAAAACTGGGTGGAAACAGGGGTGCATGCGTTTTTCTGGAAAAGGGCAGCGAGCTGATCGAAAATGCCAAATGTTAACAGTTGGCAGCTTGCTTTGCACCCTACAGCAGTGCGTGACCGTCTTTCCGGCACCCACTGAGTGGACCTTCCCTTTAGGGTAAGAGTAGCAAGATCCACACTGTTGAGGCTGATGGTTTTTATTCTGTCTAATGGGGGCTAAACAGGCCATCACTCTGGTTGCCTCCAACTAATTCATTGTATACTTGCAGAGCAGGCTGCTGACATCACTTTCTGAAAGGACAATCATCCTGGAGCCCCATATCACCCACCCAGCCAAAGAGTCCATTCTGTGATCAAGACAAGCTGGCAGCGTGAACGTGCCAAAGCACCAAGGCACACAGTCAGTTGTTTAGAAGGTTTTCTCAGTAATGCCAACTGCATAAACCTTCACAAAGTGACAATGAGAGCAAATTTATCAAGGATCGTGTCAAACCCAAAATCGAAAAAAAAAAAAAAAAAATGAGAATCGGAAATTCCTACCTGAAATACCAAATGATTTCCAAGCTGTGGTGAGCTAGGATGCTGCAGGAGGAGGACACCACATCAAGTATTATGTATTATGTTGTGAAAGGCATGCTGGGAAAGACAGTCTATAAAAAGCAGGCAGACAGATTTATAGAATGTGCACTTTTAAAGGTTTTCTTTATCTCATCAGTCAATGTGAATAGCTTATTAAAATGATTTTTGAGAAAGCCATCTGGAAATGGCACTGTCAATATCAGGATGATTAATAATCCCAGTCTTAATAAAAAGAATGAGTATTTTTTCTGACATTTTTGACCAATTATTCACTTCAAAATAGTCTCATTTGGAAATTAGGTTTATAAAGGCTGAGATTGTTGAAGGTATTTAAGGAACGGCAACAAACCTGGCAAAGCCCCTTGGCAAAACGCTTTCAGCCTCAAATTGGAAAGAGCAGGGTTATTTATAGGGGCAGGAGCAAATTGGTAACAGACATAGCGTGGCACTGGCAAACAACGTTGTGGGCAAGCTCTTTGCTTACTTGCTTCTTCCTTCTTGAGTTTTTTGAATGATGCCAAATTGGAAAGTCTAATGCAGGGGGTGGGTTATTGATCTTAACTGTGAGGTGACCATCTTCAGGCAGTCTGAATTTGTTGGCCCCTTACAAATACCTCAGGAAGTTATAGGAGGACCTCCCACAGTGAGCAGAAGCCTGCGGTCAGCCTGGGCTTTTCATATTGCAAGCATGTAGCGTTACCAGATGGGTCTGTCACTTAACTGTTAATGTGATTAACTGAATAACGACTTCCTGTTGGTACAGTGGAAAGATGGTCTCAGAGGCATAATGGGACAAGACTTGGGATTTATAATTGAAAATCTTTTACTGAAGTCATAAAATTAACAAGTGAACAAAACAAGCAGCAAGAGCAAGAATCAGATATGTGGCTGATATTCCGTAAAACTCCATCCATTCTTCCTCCAGTTCAATTCCTGCTCAAATCTTGTGCCTGTCCTTGATGTACTCGGTTCAAGGAATGGAACAAGCTGTATGTGAGGCACCACTTCTCTAATGAATTTTTGACGAAAGCTCGAGGAGATGAAGTGCATCCCAAAGGAGGAGGAAGGAAGAGAGATGAGAATGGGACACAGACTAAGAAAAGATGGCTGTGAACGTCCTACCTTTTAAAGTTTGACAAATTAGTGAATCTCTAAATGAGGTGGATAAATCACAAGAGAAACACTGGAAGAGGCCGGAATTTATTCAGTCAGCCTTAAAAGTAACAAGTGCATGTCACATTATGTGACTTTTCAAGTGATTTTCAGTCAAAGCCTTCATTTTATTTAATCTTAGCGGATCAAAGGCAGTTGACGACGCACTTCCATGATCAGCAGTCGTCTAGTGTGACATGACCAGCAGTTCAAGTCAACTAATCTTTGACTTGCTCTGATAATATCAAAAAGGTTTGATTTTTGTCTTTAGTCATAGGGACGGAGTCGGGTGTGTGAGTGCTAAGAACCAATGAACGCTCATCTGGAAGTACATTGAATAGAATATAGTGATGAGGAATATTGAACATGCAGGTTTTGGGCCTTGCAAACAGAAGAGATGCTTGTCTTTCAGATGTCTTGTATTTTAACGTACAAAACCAGAATGGAAAAAAGAAAAACAAGGGC
The DNA here is from genome assembly GCA_026402145.1 of Polypterus bichir lapradei. Lineage (NCBI taxonomy): Eukaryota > Metazoa > Chordata > Cladistia > Polypteriformes > Polypteridae > Polypterus > Polypterus bichir. Next base: position 14,364,762 of record JANRMT010062825.1, read on the forward strand.
TGAAACTGCGGCTCAACTCACCATATCTGTTAAATCATTAACCCTTCGCACATCGCTGGCTCTGCCAGGCAAAATCTTAGTGGCTGTGACAAAAAGTAGTGAACACAATGGTGGTGGAAAGTTGGCACACAGTCGGTAAATGTGATATGGGCAGTGATTTTTAGTTGCATAAATTGATGTGGTTTGGTAGTTCGGCAAATTCAGTTGGCAAGGCTGACATACCCCATGACTAGACATTGCGTAGTGTGACATCAGCTGTACACACCTTTTTAGTCTTTTTAATTTGTACAATAAAACCTTTCCTCCCAGTGATTTAATTATTCTAAAAGATGTTGTATTGCTATTTTAAATATCTATCATTGATTTCATAGTGTCTGTTTCTCTTTCTTTTTATGATGTAAGATGACCCCATTCTTGTACAAACCACTCTCTTTGCTCAGAAGTGGAGAGCTGCACCCACCTATCATCTCCTCCAATAATATAAAGCAATGCACAAAGCTATGCTGTCATGATGGGGTCTTGGCTCCGCCTTTAGCTCCTCCTCTTCTTTGCTCCGTCCAACAACATGTTGCTGACTAACATGCTGCAGTCAAATGCTAGATTTGAGAGATTAAAGCAGCAGTCTTAACTAGACGGCTTTTTTTTACTAACCCATGCTGGTCTGTCTGTTAAGTTTCTTTGGGATAGCTATAGTTGCCATGGGGTATCTTAAAACTGCAAAGAGGATGATCAGGGATGAAGGAGCAGCAGTGGGTAAAGAGACAGGGTTGTTCCTAAAAAGAACCTAAGCTGGCAATAAATGAATCCATTAAAAACACAATGTGGATTATCACCACATAACATACCATATTCTCAAATACATTTAATCCAGTCAGGTTTGCCGTCAGGCAGAGCCTATGCCACTGCGCACAAGGCAGCCCCAGAAAGTGTGCCAGTCCATTGCAAGGATCACTCAGGACCCTAGTCACACATAGGGCCAATTTGGAAACACCAATCTGCCTAATCAGCATGACTTTAGGAATGCATGAAGAAAAGTGGTGTACCTGGAGGAAAGGAATATACAGACGAGAGAAGAAGCTGCTTTGATTAAACGATGATCTGATTTGACAAGGAATATACAGTTATTTGGACAGTCTATGTTTAATGAGATTGCAGATGGTTTTAATATTTATTTTGAATTCTCTGATTACTCTTCCTATTTATTTACCTGTTATATTTGATATATTGTGGGTTTCATTTTACATTCTGCTAGGATTAAGAAGAAAGAAAAAAACTTATTATTATGTACAGTACATTAATGTACAATCGTTTCAGGAAGATCCCTTCACTTTTTTCATATTTAGTTATGTTGCAGCCTTACGGTAAAATTGTTTAAATTTATTTTTTTACTTTGTCAAGTAACAATCAAAACCAGTGGAATGACAAAGCAAAAACAAGATTTTAGAAATGTGCAGATTTACTAAAAATTAAAAGTTTAAATCTCCCATTGACACAAGTATTCAGACCCTTTGCTACGATAACTAAATGTCGGCTCAGATGCAGCCCATTCTGCTGATCACCGCTGAGATGTTTTTACACCTAGTTTAGAGTCCATGTGTGGTCAATTCCATAGACTGGACATGATTAGGAAAGGCACACACCTGTCTATAAAAGGTCCAATGGTCGACAACATGTATCAGAGCAAAAACCAAGCCACGGGGGGAGCAAAGGAATTGCTACAGAGCTTAGAGACAGGATTGTGTCTTGGTGCGGCTTTGGGGAAGACTGCAAACAAATTCCTGCATTACTGAAGGGCTGCCTGCTTATCCAAACTGAGCAATCATGGCAGATGGTCAAAGTAAGAGAAGTGAGCAAGAATGTGATTGTCACTATGGCTGAGCGAAACAGAATCTACATGGAGGTGGGAGAAGCTTCCACAAGGACAACCATTACTGCAGCATCTCACTGACCTGGACTTTATGACATACTGGCCAGACATATGAGATGAGGGATGGTGTCCTGGGGGATCTCCTCCCAGATCTGGACCAGGGCATCACTGAGCTCCTGGACAATCTGAGGTGCAACCTGGCAGTGTCGGATGGACCAAAACATAATGTCCCAGAGGTGTTCTATTGGATTTAGGTCAGGTGAGTGTGCGGGCAAGTCAATGGTATCAATTCCTTCATCCTACAGGAACTGCCTGCATACTCTCGCCACATGAGCCCTGGCATTGTCGTGCACCAGGAGGAACTCAGGACCCACTGCATCAGCATAGGATCTGACAAAGGATCCAAGCATTTCATCCTGATACCTAATGGCAGTCAAGGTGCCGTTGTCTAGCCTATAGAGGTCTGTGTGTCCCTCCATGGATATGCCTCCCCAGACCATTACTGGCCCACCCCCAAGCCGGTCACGCTGAATGCAGCAAAACATTCTTCACGGCTTCTCCAGACCCTTTCATGTCTGTCACATGTGCTCAGGGTGAACATGCTGTCATCTGTGAAAAGCACAGGGCACCAGTGGTGGACCTGCCAATTCTGGTATTCTATGGCAAATGCCAATCGAGCTCCACGGTGCCGGGCAGTGAGCACAGGGTCCACTAGAGGATGTCAGGCCCTCAGGCCACCCTCATGAAGTCTGTTTCTGATTGTTTTGGCCTGCTGGAGGTCATTTTGTAGGGCTCTGGTAGTGCTCATCCTGTTCCTCCTTGCCCAAAGGAGCAGATACCGGTCAGTCCTACTGATGGGTTAAGGACCTTCTACGGCCCTGTCCAGCTCTCCTAGAGTAACTACCTGTCTCCTGGAATCTCCTCCATACCCTTGAAACTGTGCTGGTAGACACAGCAAACCTTCTGGCAATGGCACGTGTTGATGTGCCATCTTGGAGAAGTCGGACTACCTGTGCAACCTCTGTAGGGTCCAAGTATCGCCTCACACTACCAGTAGTGACACGGACCATAGACAAATGCAAAACTAGTGAAAAGACAGTCAGAAAAGATGAGGAGGGAAAAATGTCAGTGGCCTCCACCTGTTAATCCATTCCTGTTTTGGGGGTCGTCTCATTGTTACCCCTCTAGTGCACATGTTGTTAATTTTATTAACACCAAAGGAGCTGAAACTGATGAACAACCCTCTCTGTTACTTAACTGACCAGATCAACAGCCTAGACGTTTCATTGACTTGATGCTACACTCTGATTAAAAAGTGTTCCTTTGATTTTTTGGCATTTGTAAGCCACTAGGGGGCGTACTGCCACCCTAACCCCTGGACACAGGTTCACTCAACACCTGTGTTTATTTACAGTTTGTGCACACATTACCAACACCGCTATACACCAATATACAGTCCATCCGCCTCCACTCCCCCTCAGGCTTTGTCTCCTTCCTCCCAATTCTGGCCCCTCAATGGAGTGAGGCGGCTCTTCTTATTCAGGTCCCAGAAGTGTTCCAGGTGGCTCATCACTATTACCTGGAATCAGTCCCAGGTGCGCTGGAAGTCCTCTACAGGGCTCTAAAGTGCCCCCTGGCGGCCTCCACTCCAGTTCCTGACATGCCCTGCAGGAATCCGTGGTGCCACGGTCGCCGCCCGGGAGGGCTGCCCTCTAGTGTCCCAGGGCAGGTATTGCCTCATCAATACCCTTTCCCCTGGTCCTTCCACCCTGCTGGCATCCCGTGTCTGTCCATCAAACAGTATATATATGATATTAAAATATTCTGTATATTTCCTTCTGGATGTTTTTGCTTCCTTCAAGATCTCCTAAAACTTCCAGATTATGTTACTTGCAGATTCCAAAGTGGTCCTCATGTGGGTAAGTGGGAGTGGTCCCTGCAAAGTACTGGCACCCTGTACAGAACCATTTCCTACCTCCCACCCACTGTTACCGGTGTAGACTCTGGCCTACTGAAACCCTGAACTGAATGAAGTGGGCTCGCAATGTTACATTACATTATATGATGCTTACACATGTCCCATGTTAGCCTCAAGCTGTGGTTAATTGCTGCATTATGCAGGCTTCTGTGTGGTTTAACAGTTCCCTCCGTCTGTGTTCAATCAGTCGTGGGGCAGCTCCTGTCACGCTATGTGGTTATATGTAATTGCCTTCTATAAAGTTCCCATGAAGACGGCCTTAACAATGTGTGAATAACAAGCGACATCTCTTTAGCCGCGGTTTGCTTACGCTCTCCATGTGCGGCCACAGCACCATTTCCCAGGTACAGCACTGCTTGTTTTCCATGGAAACCGAACTGAAAGGACTTTTTTAGGACTGTTAGGTGCTTCTGTTTTTATTGTTACTTGTTTGCAAAGCTACATCAGCTCAGGCCATCTGAGTGTTTCCTCTAAAATATACACTGCTTGCCGCAGTCTCTCATAACAAAATGATATCCAGGAGCAAATCAATGTTTTCTTTTATATTGTGCATTTCACAGAGGACACCATCATAAGGTATAAAGTAATGGAATACAAAGAAACAAGGTGCAAGGCAAAGAATTCGAGTGCCTCTGGTGATGAGGCTACAGGACCACACACAAGACGCCTCTACCCTCAATTGTACTCTCAATTACAGGATATCCATCAGTCTTGAAAGCTGCCCTGATGCCTCATAGATCCAGTGGGATCAAATCCAGTGGCCACTGTGTGGAGTTTATAAATTCTCCCCAAATCTGTGTGCATTTGTCTAAGGTAGCCTGTTGTTCTCCCACATAGTCAGCAGACATAAGACCTGTGCTCCAGAACAGGCAGTCAACCTGAAGCTAAGCATGGCCAGTACTTGGATTGGAGACTAACCAGGAAAGTTTGGGTTGCTGCTGGAAGAGGTGTTGGTGAGGCCATCAAAGAGCACTTAACCTGTGGTCTGTGTGTGCATCTCAATGTCCTAGTGCAGTGATGGGGACACTGTGCTGTAAAAATAGTACCGTCCTTCCGACAAGATATAAACTGACTCTCTGTGGAGAACTTTCAAGAACAGTAGAATGTACCCCAATATACTGACTAAATTACTCATCATGGTCTTGACCATTCTGGCCCCCCTATTGCTCCCTGTCCCTTATTGTCTCTCTCACTCCTTCACCACCTGATACCTAATGTGTGGTGAGCATACAGACCCAAGAATGGCTGTCGTCACGGTGGCTGAAATGGTTCCCCACTATCTATGTCAAGCACTTTGAATAGCTGGAAAAACGCTACAAACATGTAATGACTAATTAATTACCCTCCGAAAGACAAGTGTGCTACGTTAAATGGAAATTCAAAATGGGCATGGTGTGTGTGAGTAGGCCGTGCAACAGATGGTGAAATCCAAACTACAATTAGTCACAGTCCCTCCACAAGCATCAAATAATACTGGTGCAACAACTTTGACATCAAATCACACCCCACATGTTGTCATCACTTGAATTGGACTCTGCTGCCCATGAAAGCTCTTGAGCCACCACAAGCCTATCTGGACTACATTTTATACCTACATGACATTGGAAAGGGCTGTTAAAGGACACGTACAGTAGTTAATGTAGTCTACTACATTGTATTCTGTCACTGCTGTTCTTTCTGAGTACGGCTCCTAGTCACAAAAATATTAAGTAAACATTTTTGATGAAGTAACTTAAAACAATGTAAAATGCTCCAACTTTCAAATCAGTTATCTAAGTCCCTAAAGGTACCTGAATGATACGAACATTGCCTAAATTGTTCCTTAGATAGACTGGAAATATCATGTTCTCAAAAATGAGTTACTGAAATGAATGAATGAAAGTGTGATTACCATGTGGCAGACACACTGGCATCGTGTTTTAGTTCAGTTCTTGCCTACCACCCAAGCCACCACTTTAGGTCCTGACTTAAGCACATCATGTATTTGCATAGTGTGAGAGAGGGCCGGCAGTTTATCCCGGCCAACAACCCCAGGCAACATGGAGGTGCCCCGAATTTCTGCAGGGCATCATGGACATTGGAGTTGAACTTCAAAGCCCTGCTGGGTACCGTGGGGGCCACCAGGGGACGCTGCAGGGAGGCACAAATGTTTCTGTTATAGCCTGGAAGTACTCCCTAGTCATGGGGATGGAAGAAATTAAGTACTTCCAGGCTGAAGAAAAAGAAGACGTTTTCATCTGACCCGGAAGTGCTATGTCATCACATGGACTGAAGGACAGAAGCACTTCTGGGTCGCGGACTATAAATAGGACTATGGGAAACCCATCAGACTGAGCCAGAGTTGGGAGGGAGTGTGACAGAGCTGCTGGTTGGAGAGGAGGATTGATTTATTATGATTTGTGATTATTATTATTGTTTATTGTGTATGGTGGAGGTGCTTTGTGCACATTATTCGATCAGAAATTAAAATCATTTCTGATATTTTACCTGGTGTCTGAACGTGTTGTCTGCGGGTTTCACTGAGAAACAGCGACCCCTACTGCCACAGTAGACAGGTTCATAAAATGAATGGTATAGGCTGTGGCTTGCAAAGATGCAATGGATTCAGAAAATGGAGGAATTTGTATTTATGTAGTGCTGTATTTTCTGTTTTTACTTTATATTAGTTAAGCTGAAGTGTCAATCAAGTATTAAAAGCGGTAACAGAATCCATCTACTTGGCTATCAATAACCCCAAAAGCCACCTTCCAGACAAGTCACAGATCACCTTCATTAGGGCAGGAGAGCGCCAGGAGGCCTACTCCCAACTGTTTCAGGTTGACAGCTAAGAGAGACAACTCAAATTCCCAGACCCCTTAGTGATAACAGCGTAGAGGCTTCCTTACTGTTTATAGGTTTCACGCAAAGTTATCATGGTGGAATTTACAGTACCCTGAGAAGACAAGATCGAGGAAGCCAATGAGATTAAATAAAAGGATCTGCTGCAAGAATGCCACATGAAAGGATGAAGAGCATTCATGGATCCATTGACTACGCACTTTGCAACACTTACACTCTGCTTCACATCACAGGGGCAGTAAGGAGGAGGAAATCATAGCAGCCATGGGGACCACAGAGAAAGCCAGTAGGTGTCTTTGGATAAAGAGGAAACACTTAGGGACTAACACTGCTGGGAAACAGCTCAGGCTCATCTGGGTGAGGGTGTCTAATGTTGAAAGACTTGAAACACTTGATGGCCACAACTAACATCATTGCCACTGACCCTGAAGTCACCAGTGTGACCGCTAAGATTTTCTGACACCTGCCTTCATGTTGTCTCTTTGCTCTTACCCATCATTCTGCCTAAATGTCCCAAGTTTTCTTTTTTGTATCACATGACTATCTTTTCCACCTTTTAACTCCAAAAGGTCATTTTGGCCCTCCACCTCTCTTTCCCTTGATTATTGCCTTTACATTCACATTTGCCTTACATCGTTTTTTTTTCTGGCTTTGAAAAATGATTTATGATAAGCTTACCAATGAAAGCCGGTATTTAAAATGCAAATAAACTGATTAACTGACTTCATACGACTCCTTCCTCCAGTCATTTTGTATAAATTGCTTTCTGAGAGAGGTTTTGTGGTAGTTCTCAGCAAAAAAGGTGCAACTTAATATTGGGATGGCTTGATTCATTACAAAAAATTCCAAAAAAACATGTCCAGATGCTGGTCCCACCCCTGTGCAGCTGCTTCCCTCGGCTGTGCTCATAGCGCCTCATCACTTTGTCATTCTCTGCTCTCACCACTGCGTCTGCAGTCGCCCCTTCAGCTTCACACAGGGGCCCCTTGTCCTCTCTGCTGGGCCGTATGCCACCTCGGCTCAGTTACACAAGCGTTCAAGGCGAGGCTGGCAAACCCTGGAATCTCCTTTTTTTTTAACAATACACAAATGTCTGCTACCAAGACAACATTGCACGATAGCATGTAAGTGTCTTTAACGTTTGATCTGTGCCCTCTTTACCCCATGAATGCGCTGGGGCACAAGAGACACCCTAGATCTGCTCACTAACTTCACCACTGGCCTGCTGGATTTAGTAACCCAGAATATGCAGGTCAACTGAAGGTGCTGAAGCAGAAGAGTGTGTTTGTGTGTGTGTGTGTGTGTGTGTGTGTGGGGGGGGGGGGTGCATTTGATAATTCAGGAGCTGTGACAAGCAAACAAAAAATAATAACTGACAGCTTCTTATCCTGTCATCCAGTTCAGCAGGGAATGAGTCCTTTCATTCGACCCAAACGTGTAAGTGTGCCACCATGACGTCAGAAAATGGTCTCCATGGTAAAGCTCTTTTCTCTCTTCCTTTGATTATCCAGACTCTCCTTTTTTTTTTTTTCAGCAGCAACTGCATTTCCTGAACATCGTCCCACCGGAAATACCACAGCTGAGAAGCTGGCCGCCACAGTCTTTTGAAGCACCCCCTCTCCCACACAGCAGTCTGAGACTTTCAGTTTCATTCTGAAGGTGATGTTATCCAAGGCCCTTTGCTTTGACCTTCTGGTTTGACCAGTGGAAACTCAGACCAGTACCAGTTCCATGGCTGTGATGCCAGATGTTAGAGGAAGCAGCCTGAAATTAGCTGAAGGAAGCAGAATCTTGATCTTGTTGATGCTCAAAAAACTACACTGCTTGTGTCTAAATGCTTCGTTGCCACCAGTCTTCCTACTCAATTAAAACTGTTCATTTTGATGAAGTCTTTCATTTGATACACAGTTAACAGATTTGTGTTGACACCATGAGTTGGGGTACCAACTTCAGGATTGTGAATATTCAAGTTTGTCAAAACTGTTTTAACTGTCATGCTTCTTACCTCAGGTTGATGGCATAGTGATAAAGGAGGTGGTCAAGGTTTGTTTCCCTGGGTAGGGGAAACAGAGGTGAATCCCACCCTAAGCATTTTATCTCATCAATCTACACTCAAAAACTCATAATAAGAAAGTGAAAACATCTTTTCAGAAAGATTAACAACTTTATTAAGAATCAAAAACTGAAATCTCTCATTTATAGCTGTATTCAAACCCTTTGCTGAGTCACTCCAAATTGTGGTCAGGTACTTCCTGTTTGCTTTCATTTTCCTCGAGATGTTTCTAGAACTTGATTGGAGTCCACCTGTGGCAAATTTACTTGACTAGATATAGTTTAGAAAAGCACACACCTGTATATATAAAGTCCCACAATTCACACTGCATGTCAGGACTACAAAACAAGCCATGAAGTCCAAGGAACTCTCTTTAGACATCCATGATCAAATTGTGATGAGGTAGGTGGGGTAAAACAACAGCAACAACAATTTATTTCTTGTATAGCCCATAATCACACAAAGAGTGCTGCAATGGGCTTTAACAGGCTGATTTTTGAAAGCCCCCAAGCCTTGAAATCTCCTTGTAGGGAAAAAAATGGAAAAAATCTTGGGAAAGACAGCTCAGGTAGAGACCCCTTTCCAGGTATGTTGGGTGTACAATGGGTGTCAAAAATTGGGAAAACACAACACAAGTAATCCTTCTCACAGATCCAGATGGCCACTCTTACATGGCCACCTCAGGAATATAAAAAATAGTCTAATAGTAATAGTACAAGCTACAAAGCAAAATGTGGGAGTTGATTATAAGACATATGAGGATTCAGATTTGTCAGAGTCCTGGAGATCTCAGCCAACAAGCTGCCTCCGCCCTATTGGCCATTCCACAGCTGAATCAGTGCTGGGCCAGCCAGTCAAATCAAAAGACCCTTCTACCCAATGATTACAGTGCTAAAAGTATGAGTGTTGCCAGGAGCACAGTGACCTCAATAATTGTGAAATGGAAGATGTTTGGAATAACCAGAACTCCTATTAGAATTGGCAGTCTGGCTAAATTGAGTAACCAGACAAGAAGGGACTTGGTCAAAGTGGTGACCAAGAACAAAATGATCACTTTAACGAAGAACCTGTTGCAAGGACAACCATGTCAACAGCACTTCGGCAATCAGGCATTTATGGTAGAGTGAATTTAAACGCATGTGAGGGCCCACTTGGAGTTTGTCAAATGTCATTTAAAGGATTCTGACAGCATGAGAAAGAAGATTCTCTGGACTCAAATTGGACTCTTTGGGCAGATCTTCAAATACTTCTTCTGGTAAAGCCCAGGCACTGGTCATCATCTGCCTAATACCATCCCTACAGTGAAGCATGGTGGTGGTAGCATCAGGGATGAGTCAGAATACAGGGAAGCATGAATGCAACGAAATACAGAGAGGTCCAAGAAGAAAACCTGTTACTGCGTGCACACAACTAGGGTAAAGGTACACCTACCAGCATGGCAATGACCCAAAGCATATAGACAAGTGCCTGCTAGAGTGGCTTCGAGACAAGACCCTTAGGCCGGGTTTATACTTATACTTTCAATTTGAATCTTGTAGTTTATTTTATCATTAATTTACACCAACCTAAACGCCATCTTAAAACCGACCAAGTTGTTAATCGCTACGTGCTGCTGGGGCTTCCTCCTGAAATGACAGCAGTGGCAAGCGGCAATCGCCACACAGAACGCATTCAATTTATGATATTCCAGCTGTCTGCACATTTAGAATCCTTAGATTTATACTTGATATCACTTTCATGATGAAATGCATTAAAGTAAGTATATTACATTTTGTAGATAAATGTTAACTTCATTTAAATAATCTATATTGTTAATAATTACACATGTGGAGTGACATGGTGGCAAAGAGTGATAGTGCTGCTGCCTCACAGGGAGTCATGTCCCTGGTGTTCCCTTACTGGAGTTTTCATGTTTTCCTGGTGGGTTTCCACAGTGTGCTCCGGTTTCCTTCCAAAGACATAAAGGTTTGGGGATTTGGTGACGCTAAAATGGCACTAGTGAATGAATATGTTTGTGTTCACCTTTGCGATGAGTTGATGCCCCATCCAGGGATTGTTTCAGTCTTTTGCCCGATGCGTGCTGGAATGGGCGCATCCCTGGATTGCTGAATGTAATCATTAAACATCCGTCCTTTTCAGAGATATTGTGGCAAGGTGTTCTCAGAATTTAATGGATGTTTCAGGCAATTCACAACACAGTGAAGCCCAACGTTTTCTCACCGTGATGATATCTCACTGCCACCTGGTGGAATCTTCCAGAGTTACGTAAGGTACACACGTAAATAGAAACAGTGCAACACTTGCATAGCAGTAGCATTCACTGGAGCATTCGTCATGTTGCGTGAAGTATAAACCCAGCCTTACTGTCCTTGACTGCTCCAGCCAAACCTCATATAACATCTGTGGAGAGATGTGAAGATGGCAGTTTACAGACACTTCCCATCCAGTCTAATGGAGCTGGTGAGGATCTGCCAAATAGAAAGGGATAAACTGGCCAAATCCAGATGCATGTAGAGACTAACTCAAGAAAACTGGCAGCTAAAATCACTGTCAAAGGGGCTTTTACAAAGTATTGAATTAAGGGTCTGAAGACCCTTATTGGATTTAGGATAAGGATCTGTTTCTTCTGATTTGTCTTTTGGGGCAGAGCTTTTGCTTTCAGTTTTTGCTATTTTTCGTTGATTTCAATTAAGTCTCCTTTTTATAAATATTATAAAGATTTTTTGTGGAGTAATTTCTCGTGCCAAAACTTCTACGTTTCCCCTTGCTCTGGAGGGGCACTTTGATACATTTTTGGAAATTTAAAGTACTTTGAAGTTTAAAAGATTGTTCTCCATGTTTTTTGGGCCTGGATAGGCTGAAGCCTGAAAGTAAATTTTAAGGTCAGGTTGCTTGGGGTGAGTCCTATCTTAGGATTCTGTGGGTCTTTTAGAGGCCTCATATCCTTTCAGTATTTTGTGTCCTGCTCATCATAACATATGCTACTTTATGTGTTACTTACAACTTTTATTTTAGAGATTTGTTTTGAGATTTGGTATTTTTGGTTTCTTTGACTTTTCTGGTTTCTTTGACATTTCTGGTATTTTTTTTTATCTGCACTTGTTTCAAATTATTAACTTATACATCATCTCCTGATTCATTCTTTGTTAAGTTTTAGTTAGGGTCTTTCCCTGTCTTAGATTTAGGCTCCTGCTCTAAGTGTTTCTAATTTATTTTTAAGTGTTTATCATGTATTTATATAATTTTTGTTAATTCTGTTATTTTTATGTTTTATTTAGTATCTTTGTGTAATGTAATGCTCTCTTTTGTACTTTTCTCTTTGTGGCTGGTACCCAAAGAGGCAGGGCCACCCTGATGTCACTGCTGGTGAAACCCTCTCCAGCTATGTATTGAGTAGGGGAAGAAATCTCAGTAGTAGTTTATTGAAGCTTGTTGGAGCTCATCATAAGTATTGATTCCTTTTTTAATCTACTTTTTTTGACATTATGTTCTGAATATTGGATTTCTTCTCTTGGACTGGATTGTATTTGGGACGTATTTACCTTGGCTTGCCTTTTAGGCAACACATTTTTGCTTTTTAGAACATTTATATTTTATTACAATTTCAAAAAAATAAATACTTTCATGTATTAAGATTCTTTCCCTTGAAATGCCTCCTCAAGCTAATGTTTTCAAGTTGTTCTCCCTCTTGTAAGGCATTTTCATATTTTTGAGATGTTTAAGAGCATTTTGAACTGTAAAAATCAGTTTTCCATTTCAGGTCCAGGCAGTCTGCAGCTAGTTGTTGGGGTCAACCTTATATGAGATGAGCCTCTTCTATGTTGGCCAGTAAAATTCCTGACCTGCTTTTTGTGGAATTTTTGAAAACCCTAACCCTAGTCTCACCAATGATTAGGCTTCTCCTCACAACACTTGTGCCCTGCCAATTTCCATCTCTAGCAGTACTTCCTTAAGAAAACACTGCCTTCCCGTATTATATTAAATTCCACTAACTGCAAACCTGTTTCAAGTTAATGAGGTTGAGCGTAACCAACCGTGGTGGTGCTAGTGGTGCAATTGGACAAATACATGTTGTAGCGGTCGGGGGCCGCTAAGATTCACACCGTCAAAAATGATGGTGATTTATTTATTTTAATAGAGGAGACCCCAGGAACGTCCCCAGCCTTGGATCGACCCACACACACTCACAACAGAGACCAAATGAATTGTACTGGGAACATTAAGCAATTGAGAATATAATGAAATTAAATGAACTAAATGAAAACAATAATACCACCCCTGACCTCTTCGGTGATATTACATTTAACAAATAAACGCAAACACCACACAGCAAAGTCAATGTAAACCAAACTGGATGAAATGATAGGTGATGAAGTTAAGTCCAGCGATCTGTATGTTGAAAGGGTGAAAGAAAACTCAGTCCTACCGGTAGTTACTGAAAGGATGAAGTCAGATGGATAGTTCAGGAGTGCTGAAAACCAATGAATTCCAACACAGTCCTCAGTGCACAAGTAGACAGACAATCCAGACCCAAACAAACGAATACAGTTAAGGACACAATGATTAATTCAAGTTCAAATAACAGCAGGCAGCACTACAGATAAACGTAACACACAACGCACCAAAACAAAACAAACTTTTTTTTTCTCTATTGGCCCCCTGCCCTCCTTTTAACCTCCTTTGACCACCTTTGACCCCCAACAGCCCCTGCAAGGACTGCTGGGAGATGAAGTTCTTACTCAGTAGCACTGCTACAATGTGAGCTTTGAAAGGTAACCATGAATACCAGGGTACCTTGAGGAGAGGTGGGGAAATGGCTAAGGAGACAGACATACTAGTCAGAAAGCATTAGTACACCAAAGCTGTCAGAGAGAAATTTAAGTAACCTGGGAAAGTTGCAGTAAAAGACCAAACAATCTATCTGCATGTGATGAACTAAAGTTGAAAGTAGTTTTCTTAAGGGACAGAAGGAAATCTAGTGAAGTGCTCAGTTAACATCTGGCAGAGTAATTTGGCAGAATAGTATACACTATGTACTATGCTGATCTTGTTTATAGTACTTAAAAGAAATGAATTTGTATGGTGTGTTGTGGCAAAGAGACCTTTCATGCAGAATGGCAACAAAAAGAAGAGATTTGATTCATTGTGAAAAATAATAAGGCATCAAATGACAACAATTGTCAAAAAGACTCATGGAGTCCAAATATGAAATTTCTGGTACAAGAAGAAATTTTGACGAGAAGTACAGTGGTGTACTGTCTGTAATCTTCTGTAAAGTATATGGTGTAGGGGTACATTTTAGTCAGTGGTGTTGGACAGTGTTTCTCAACCCATGAGTCATGGCCATCACTTAATTCCCTCAGATGGGTTGTCAGTTTAAATAAAAAACATTAAAAATTGAATCAGCCATCACTGTAATATTTTAGGGGCTACTAACTGCAGATTTCTGTTCTGCACCCAGTTAAAGATTTCAGGTTTCACCCTCCCAAAGTATACTTCATGACTGTCCCAGCTTATTGATCCTAAAAAGAATTATGATTCATGAAGTTTTTTGCTGCTCCTCCTGAAATCAAATGCTGGCTGTACCCCCTCTTTGTTCTTCTGCTACAGATTAATGTTTTTGACTTTCTCACGTCACCTGAGCTTGTCCTTGCTTGCTCTTTTTGGTTATGTCAAGTCAAGTCAAGTGAATTTATTGTCACACCATCCGTACACAGTGTCGCGGCATACAGTGGCACAATATGATGTTCCCTAGGACCACTTTGCAACATATACATAAACACAGGACATGTACAATATAGGTAAAGAACTACACTATACTATAAATGGACAGATAAATAAATAAATACATAAATAATAAATAATAGGGAAGTGAATCGACAGTAATAATTTGAAAGAGATAGTAATAAATCTCTATATTATAAAAGGAAATCTTGAGATGAGATGAGGTGAGACTATTTCCAAGAGATTTTCTCAAGTCCCGCGAAACGAGAGATGAGACTTTTGCTAAGAGATTTTTTCAAGTCCCGCCCTCCTCTCAACCATATTCAATCATGCCCACGGTCCTCTCTCCTCTCATTCGTGTGAATGCTTTTGTCAGACACAGTTCCTGTTCTCTTAGCTCTTATAAATTTTTACATTTTCCTCACTTTAAGTTCGCCATAAAAGAAGACTTATTATGTTCAAATCTTATTGAAGAATTTCATCCTGAAGGGTTATCAACAGAAGAAATGAGTACACGGGCAATCCTAGCACCGAGAAATGATGAAGTCAAATGAATTAATGCAAAAATTGTTGATCGGTTACACGGCAAATTGGTTAAATGCTTATCAATAGACTATTGTCAGAGGGGGACTTTTTTGTACACTGGGTGGTTCCATTTCTCTCTTAGGCAAAGGAACATGTAAATATTATATTTAAAACACAGCAGATGAAGAGGCAATAGGCACCCATTGTTTAGACTGGGGTGAGAAGTTAAAAGGCAAATTTCCAGGGTAATCCTGTTACTGATTATTATGTTGGCTGCCTACAGGATATCGGTACTTGCAAAAGAATCACCGCTTTGAAGTGTTAACTGCTTAAACATACAAACAATACAACATTGTGATAAAGAACTGCTCCTTCCTTGGGAAATATTTGTATTTACCTGACTTGGAAATTAACATGTCTGAGAATATTGGTTTTTAATCAGCATATGTGTACTCATTGATAGTTGGTAACAATACATTTTGTTAACTTGTGTTTTCACTATTTGTTAAATCCAGGAAATTTAGATGTGCCATTGTTTAAACCGATTGTCCAGGACTGACAATGGCAGAGACTGAAGGAGATTTAAACTTCTGGGTAGGAGAAGGCAGGTAGAGGGACAGTCCACTGAGAATGCTGCCAAGACACTCACACAGAGCACAGGAGCTCACAGGCAGACGAGGGTACGTGGCTGGCACGAAGTGAGGCACAAGGACGGCAACACTTACTTCCAGGGAGGAAGAGACAGCTCCACAAGGAGACGCCAGTTGTGGGTCCAGCGAGAGAGGGAAGCCGCATGAAAGGACCGACGAGAAATAAGGCGTGCCTAGGTCACAACAACACAAGGAGCCCAGAGTGGAAAGAAAGGAACGACGAAGAGACGCTGACAGGGATTCAACGATTTGACAATACTTCTGTTGAGAAACAAGTGTCCAGTGAATAGATTGCATCCGTGGACAGTTGGACGATTAATTGTTGGGGCAACAGAGTGCGCAAATAGGACTCTGTGCCACTAAAGGTTGTATCCTCCATGTCCTTCATGTTTTTAATGGAGTTTTAGAGTGTGAACTGTGTGCTTTCCTTTTAAAAAAAGGAATTTTGTTCCTGATATTGTTATTTTTTTTAGGTTCATTTATCTTTTTAATGTACTTTATATTGTCTTGTGTAATAGAAGATACTGTTGCTTTTCCTGAAATTACTGTTGTGTCTTTGTGTGTTTACTCACCGCCCAATTTAAAGAAATCTGTGTGCTATTATCTGTAAATTTCAAGAGTTCTCAGTATCTTAATAAAACTGGGTGGCGTAGTCAGATATTTTAATAGTGTCAAAGTTAGATTACCTGTAAGTGTGACCAGACTCCTGTCACACTATGCTGAAACAGTTGGTGGTCATGGTTTGGAAGATGAATACATCAACTTACAATGTCCCGAAGAATATCTACAAAGCCAAACAGAACAAAATCGTATAACGCAACGAATAACTCTAACGCATGAAACATGAAACATAATTTACTTTCAAAATATTATGTTTTACTATTTTTTACTATGGTTAATTACTCGCTGTAATGTAAAATAGTTAGTTCTATTATGTATATGTAACAATTCCCATGAAAATAACAATCTGTTTAAATTGTACATCCGCATCCCCATACGCGAGCGGCAGAACTGCAAAATGGCTAACGCATAGTGCCGGCCCAGGGGTTGGCAAGCGAAGCAAGCAGGGAGGGGGCACAGCCCCCTAGTAAATAATAATAAACAACAAGTGTAACAAACGTATTGCCTATAAATAAGCTACTGCAAGTCTGAGGGAAGGGGATAGCACAGTTTCGAGTCTAGACAGTGATGTAGGTGGTCAGAATGCTCTTGATAGAGCACAAGTAGAATGTGATGAGAATGGGTGAGGTAGGTTTGCCTTCTTCATCCACCAAAAGAAGTGGAGATGCTGCTCTACCTTCTTGGCTATGGCGGTGGTGTTAATTGACTAAGTAAGGTCAGCTGCCAGGTGCACAGCAAAGAATTTGATGCCCCTGACCAATTCCACTGCGGATCTCTCAGTGGGCAGTGGGGTGTAGACAACATGGGCTTCCTGAAGTCAACAATAATCTCTTTCACATTAAGAGACACTTTAGGTGCCTCTTACATATTTTTGGACCTGACTTTATGTAGCATGTCTAATAATTCTCATCTTGTCGAGCTGGTGGAAGTTGTCTAGTTTTACTTAAACTGAGAAACCCAATAGAAGTGAAAAAGATGTGAAGACCCAAACTGGGAAGGTATTTTCTCCTTGAGAGTGTATAACAATACTTGACAATGCTAGTTCTCGCAGTGATAGGCATTTGTATGGGACAGAATATTTAAGATTGATTTTGGCATCAAACCTCCATGTTCAATAATCATGAGCTGGTCTTGGAACTACTTTCTTATTTCTAATTTCCACTTATGACAGCTAGGCACCATGCCTTTGGCCCCTGAGAGAATGTTTATATTGACCAGGTCATAAGCTCAATGTTCCCATTCAAGTTTCATGTGAAAGTTCTGGTTCTTGTCTTTTATGTCTGTGGTGATCAATATCACAGGATTTGCAATATAAGTTACAGATATTTAACTGTTTATAGTCAAAAACATATTTTGAAATTATTAAAGGTGTACTTGCCATAGGAAATGGGGCTTGTGCAAGGTGAGTCGAGCTTCAGTATTATCAACTACATGATGGCATTCAAAAGTGCTTTGAAGATGATTGTCCCAGAATGTGTATAATATGTTGTGGATGCCCATAGACATGTGCATGTCTCTACATAACGAGGCCATCATCCAAACATCAGTCTTAGCACAGATGAAGAGAAAGGCCCAGTGAAGTTTGGAGAGTTAGGGAGACCTCACATTCACGCCTGCATACGTGTGTGCACGAGGATTTTCTAATAGTTATTGTTTTGTTTCCTACTACATCATGCTGCGTCACGTCATGTGCAGGGATTGGAAGACTCCCAAAAGCGTCTAGAAGGATTGGATGAAGAAATCCCATGGCAGTTGTGACAGATAAGGGTTTTTCTCGCACCCTTGTACCCTCAGACCACTCGTCAGACACCAGATAAAAAAGCCCAATTATTATTTATTATAATAATAATGTGCACAAAGCACCCTTCTCTCCACAATACTCAAACAAATACACACTAATCAATAAACCAATCCTCCACTCCCAGACACTTAGCCACCCTGCCTCCCAACTAGCCTGTCCGTCTGGGATTTCCCACAGTCCTTTATAGTCCTTGACCCGGAAGTGTTTGTCCCACAGTCCGTGTGACTTTCTATCACTTCTGGGTCAGGTAAAAACTTATCTTTTCTTCAGCCCGGAAGTATATCATTTCTTCCGTTTCTACCATTGTGAAATACTTCCGGGTTATAGGGAAAGTATAAGTCCCTAGGCATCCCTGCAGCGTCCTCCGGTGGCCCCCATGGTATCCAGCAAGGCTGTGGTGAAAAACTCCAAGTTCCATGATGCCCTGCTGGAATTCGGGGCCCTTCCATGTTGCAGGGATGGCTCCATCTGGCGGTTTGGGGGTGTTGGCTGGGATACACGGCCGGCAATCCCTCACACAGTATAAAATACTTGTGTGTACACTAGGGGCGTCACCTTTTGGCCAATCTAGTCTGCTGATCACTTGTGTGGCAAAGAGGATAGTGGAAGGGTGCTGCAGGGTAGACCTCTGAGTTATTTGTATGAGTGGAGATGATCACTGGGGAGGAGAGCTGGTTACATTTGTGTTTATTTTGCTCTTTGTATTATCTTTTATGGAATAACTTCCTGTACTTTTGAATTATTTTTTAGGAAGAAGAAACTTTTTTTTTTATTTGTTTTTCACTGCAGAGCTCTAGTGGGTGCACTTTGTAAATACTGTATTTATAAATAGTCCATTAATTTGTTTTTCTTGCATTTATTATTTTTGTTGTGTCATTACCGGAACTGACTTTGTATTTTGCAATTTGTATGAGTCTGATTTTTGATTCTTGTTTTTATGTGCAATAAAAAGTTTTTATCTACTGTATGTGTCACATTTACTCCAAGTTTTCTGCTTGGTTTCTTTAACTAACAGATGCCCAGAGATTAAGGTCATGCTAGGGTTCAAATAGAATGGGGTATCACAATGGCCATTTGTTATTCTTATACTCCATTCTTTCAACTGCCATGTCAGGGTTCTTGAAGCACTCCTCAAAATCTTGGGTCTTTTAAACCTGATAAACCAGATACACGAAAATCACTGTCACTTCCTAGACTAATTTATGGTCATTGGGAACAGTAGTCTAGAGCTGGAACATATCCAAGGTGGGATTCCAGTTATCACTCTAGTCATTCACATATGCGCTCATATTCACTAGTATTGGCCAATTTGGACTTGGCAACCTAATGCAAACAGGACATGGAAAACAAGGGACACAGGAACAACATTCCGATTCTGCATAGAAAATGACCAGGCTGGGATTTAAACAACAAAACTTGATCAAAATACATAATATTAGTGTGTGTGAACCTACTATGGTTGACGTATCTGTTGCCTTTCATCCTATTGTTATTCTTTCTGTGTCTTTTAGTCATCACTTTGTCCATTTTCTTCAGTCTTCACCAGTACATTACTGGACAATTTCTTACACAATGTGATCTGCTTATTGTTATACTGTATATACTGTTATACTGCCCATCAGACATTATTAGATACATTTAAATGCTTATACCATCAGCCACTTTCTTGTAACTGTAGCATTCGACCAGAAGAAAATGTCATCATCCATTCAAAGGCCACATGGTAGCAAAGCAAGTGAGACTGAAGATAAGCTGAGAGCCGCCTATGGATGCAAGATGTACTGCTACTTAGGCTGTACGGGTATGGTTTGCCAGTATCAATTGGCTTTGAACTTTCATGACTGGGTTTGAGTCAGAGGTCATTCTGTATCACAATGCCACATTGGTTTATGGTTTGTGATGAGAATTGTACAAAGTTGATCACCCCACCTTTACCTCTCTCTCCAACTATCTGGCCATGAAGAGAAGACCATGACGAAGACAACTCTTTCTCGGCAGCCGTATTGAGAGAGACATATGGCCTGTTTCAATACTCAATTCAAAGGCCACGTGGTAGCAAAGCAAGTGAGACTGAAGATAAACTGAGAGCCACCTATGGACGCAAGATGCACTGCTACTTAGGCTGTACAGGTATGGTTTGCCAACATCAATTGGCTTCGAACTTTCATTAGACGTGTCGACCCTAAACCATGATGTCATACATTTGGCGGATTGGCAAAGATGGCTGGTCACTGCCCATCTTCTCCTGGCTTCCAGGTCAGTTCTTCTCTCCTATTCCAAAGCCAACAAGAGGGTCTCTGCTCTGCCTCACCAATCCTTTGAGCTGCTGTCTTCCTTTCTCTTTCCGCCATCTCCAGACTGGTAAGCGTTCTCTCTTTATGCAAGAAGTGTGAGACCTCTGGGATTTATTTTTTCTGTCTGGGCATGATTTTATTTTCATACGCTCTGCTGCATCTTTTTAATAGTGATGTGTGTGTGTGTTTGCCTTTTTGTAAGTGTTATTAGTTTTTATCTCTTGTGCTATTTCCAGTACCATGATCAATGTAGGAAATAGAAGAATAAGAAAACATAACATTCTCAAAGCCATTCAGTCCTATTCAGGGTCTGCAAGGCCAGAGTCTATTCCAGCAGTATTGGGCACAATCCAAAATTCCAGCCTTGGACCAGGCAGTTGCCCATCAGTTAACACATTGTGGTGGAATGATTTGTAAAATATAAGTTGATAAATATTTTGTATGTCTTTATTTGTAAGCTAGACAAAGCAAACATAATATTAGATAGTGTTTCAGACAGGCTGTTTTACTGTATTGATACGAACAGTGGTGCTTTGATGTTTATTTAATCAACCACCTCAGTCTTTAGGACTGACTCAGGATGTGAAATTTATGGCGGGGAGAATGAAGCATCAGATCACTTCAGAAAGGATGACTGTATTTTGGACTTACAAGAGCCTATAAGCCATCCATCACAGGAAGGCCATAAACTGACTGAACAAAGCAACAGGGGGATGAGTTATACCTGAGCACTTTCGTTGATAACTGGTCAGGAAGGGACTGAGAAATGAATTCTATTGTTCTAAAGTATGGCAGTTTATGATTAGGTTTGAATCAGAGGTCATTCTGTATTGCAGTGCCACATTGGTTTATGGTTTGTGATGAGAATTCTACAAAGTCGGTCACCCCACATTTACCTGCCTCTTTAACCATCTGGGCACAAAGAGTGACCATGATGAAGACAACTCTTTCTCGGCAGCCATTTTGAGACAGGCATGTGGCCTGTTTCAATATTCCATTCAAAGGCCACGTGGTAGCAAAGCAAGTGAGACTGAAGAAAAGCTGAGAGCCACCTGTGGACGCAAGATGCACTGCTACTTAGGCTGTATGGGTATGGTTTGCCAACATTTACATTGTATTCTACTTCTATATTATTTTTTGGCAATATTATAAATTATATATAATTAAATATGTAACTGGCTGGATGTTCCTTTCCTCTGTCTAATTATGTGAGGTTTAGTCGAGGGATGGTGTTTAGTGCTGAACTGAAGTAATTTATTTGACCACAGAGTTGTAAGTGTATGGAATTTTGGGCATTTTAGTCAAGTCTAATAATAGGGTCACTCTAAGACCCACTCACGTCTGGGAGAGCCAGTTGGGAATGTCCAGTTAACGTAACACACACACACACATCAGTGGAGATGTGGGAAACAAACACAGAGAGACATGGTGATGATATGTAAAGTCCACACAACAATGACCGGGAGCACCACCATGAATAATGCTAGACAGAAATGAAATGGATGCTGCTCTTGAGTGTACATCTCACATTGCAAAAGAAGCATGTGCCATTATTTTTTATTCTGCACAAATTATCAAAGAATGGCTGCAATAATTCTAATTTGCAGTATCTTTATTTGTCCAGTGAAGATCACAAGCCTGAATTTCATTGTCCACCACCGTGAGATTAATGTACTTTGGTTCAGGAGGTGGATTTACTCAGGCATTCATTTTCTAAACCTTTAAATTGAAATGCTGGACCGTGAAGAGTCTTATCTTAGCAGCAATGGCTGCAAAGCAGGAACCAACCTTGGATAGAACAGTAGGAATGTTGAGGCCACTTACTTCAGTCTATTTTTGACTGGCCAGTTAATCGAATACACAGACACACAGCTTAAGGGCATGTCACATGATGAGACTTTTCCAGCAATTTTCAGTCGTAGCCTTCATTTCCAGGTAATGTTAGCAAGCATGCTCCTGTGAAGTCCAGTCACAGAGTGTGACTCTATCCAGTCTACGACTCTGTTCGACATATTCACACCTGTTTGCATTTGTCTTTAATCATAGGGGTGACTCAGCATGCGTGAGATCTGACAACCAATGAATGCTTATCTAGAAGTACATTGCATATAATGTAGCCCTAAGGAATAGACAACATGGGATATTTGGTCCTCAGAAGAAAGAGAAGCTTATCTCTCTGATGTCTCATGTTTTATGTACCACGATAGAATGGAAAAAAGTAAACAGGGTTGAGATTTTAGCTGAACTCTCCATACCTGTTAATCCTTCATACAGCACTGGCTCCTTCAGGCAATACATTTAAAGGGGTGAGCATGACCGTGTTGGAAGGTTGGCATGTAGTCACTAAATTTGACATGCCCTGTGATTTTCCATCATGTAAACTGATATGGTCCAACGACAACATCCACAACTGGAGTCTGTTAGTCTGACATTTCCAGTGACTAGAAATCGAGTAAGGTCACATCGACTTTACAAAGGAGTATCCTCAAGAAAACTGATCTGGACAAAAAAAAATGAACATGCACACACTACACTGACACATGTAATGTGGGAATTTAAAGCTGGAACATTTTGGAAGCAGCACTTTCATTTAGTTTACTTGTCATATATGGGTGCAGAAGCAAACTGTATCAGACTGTAAAAAATCAAAAAGGTGTCTAAAGCCCGATACAGTAGAACCCTTCAGATTTATGTCCCTCATCCAGGATCCAGCCATTTATTTTAGTCTAATGAATATGGAATAACGGTCACAGCATTTCACAGCAAAGTGCTTTCTTTTGCAAATTTTATTTTTGGCTCTGTATTAGCGGGCTGGTTTTATAATCACCAGGGCGCCCATGCCTGCGGTAAAGACAGATGCATAGTAATTGTCATTTACTAAACTGTGTTTGGTTTTAGTATATAAATTTAGATTGATTTGCTGGGCAACCAGATTTCAGGGACTAAAACGGAAGAGAAATCCTTTTGCACGAAAATTAAGAAATAGCTTAATGTGTGCACCATGCCAAGGGGCAAACTGGGATTTCTTAATTCAGTTCAGTTTATTTTAATTAAGTGCTTCTCCCTTCAACCAGCTTAGTGCCCTGTCCATTTAAAAATCCAGGAAGCTAAAATGAAGAGCATAAACCTTCAGTAAATGTGTGCAGTTGGGGTGTAGTTAATGGACACTGACCTCCTTGAACAGTGCCAAAAACTTGTTCTATTCCTCTTTCTTAAAATGTAGAATCTTTTATCCCACCCAAACATTTAAAGCAATCGATAAAGAGAATGTGCTGGCAGGGTTTATCCTGATGGTACTCCCCTATGCCACTCGAGCTTTTACGTGTTCACTGGCAGGATGGTAAAGTGAGTGCCATTCACTGATTCTGGCTTTTCTTTCATTTGACAGGATTAGTTCTGTTAAATCATTCACATTTCTTCTTACTGTCTGTTCATCTTTAGAGGTCTTCCCTTCTCCACAATGGAGTCCCAATTCTTCTGAAAATAGATGTAGTAACACATGTGACTTAAAATAATTAGAAAACTGACTATGTGCTCTCAGCTGGAGGAGACAGTCAGACTCAGTTCAGCCGATCTGTGGTGGGAGCATTAATGAGGTACCATACAGGCCATAAATCATTTCTTTTTGCATGTAATATTTTGGTTTACATGTTCAAACTGTTGGCTTATGGGTATTTACTATCGGTTTGCCTGAATATAATATTTGTTGCCAGATATGTAATATTGTATTCATGCGTTTAAAATATATTGGTTTGTGAGTGTTTATAATTGTTTTGTATATTAATTTTCATAGGTTGTATGCATTGTGAATGTATGCCATTATTTTTTTATATGGGCTAGTAATAACACAGTAATAACCTGATTACATGTGGCACTGATTTAAATTATGAATAATAAACATTTTTATGTGGTGCATGTCTGTGGATCTCCCTCCAGGCTCATCTGAGGTGACGCCAATCATGTCCTCTTCCATTCCCTGCACAGTGCCAAGAAAATGCCCAGTGAGAGCAGTTCACTTTCCCACCTATAAATCACGGGGTCACCGGAAAGAGGCATCACTCTGTGCTCATAGCATACAGCAGGCCAGATCTTCAAAAGGAATGAATTCACTAAGCCCTGGTTGGACCTATTTTTGTTTCTTTGCCTTCTATTCTGCACCACAGAGCGCATATTTTGTTTTCAGTTAATTTTAATTAATTGGGAACGACCAGGTTGGTGACAAAACATTTATCTGCTGGACTTTTTGTTCCTCACTCAACCACAATGTATGTTTTATTAGTTTTATGTGCATACTCATGGAGGAAAAAGCAAAAAACAGTGATCACTAGAGCCCACCCTCTCAGCTGTGATGGGTGAAAATGACAATTCTCATTTCAAGCAGTATCTTTTGTGATGTGTGACATCACGGAAATAAATAAATGAAAAAATAAAGAAAGAAATAAGCAGCAAAAAACATTTTATGACACATGTACTTATGCTCACATATCATTGTTTTTTTTATTTATTCACTGTCACATTTCAAGGTACATTTATTTATTTGCCTGTTTATTTATTTTTTTTAATTTTGCGTGAAGTATTCCTCCATACATGCTGCAGTACAGTAGATCATTTTTATATGCTCATTCTAATAGTTTAATGAATGTGCATTCTACATTGGGTTAAGGAACAACACATATGCCTATATTGTGAAAGAAACACAAAAAGGCAAATAAAGAGTCTAGGGTCCCAAAGGATGCCCCCTTTTAATGTCCATAAATTGAAAGGACAAAAATAAATTGGAGTATGATTTCTGATGCTACTTACCAGTTCTTATTAGCTCTTCATGAGTAGAAAGAAAGAATGCTTCTTGTTATGGAGCTGCCTACATCTCCTTTAGAAGCAGCTCCCACAATGAATGCCAAATTCTGGGTGTGTGGAGGAAGGAAGTGGAAGAGGTAGAGCTTTTGAAGTCGGGATGGTAGGGACATCAATGTTCTTTCAAAGTGTTCTCTTCCAATCTAAGAAAAGAGACATGTCATGGATGGGCACCTGGGGGCAACCCAGCTCCCCAAACACCCAACACAAGCAGGCTCTGGAAACAAGTTAAAAAGGCACAAAGAGTCTTTTATTGTGGGAAGCTCTTTAAATCAAGCGTTTCCCACAACCAGAACCATAAGAACAGTAAAGCACAGTAATCACTCTCTTTGATTCTTCCTTTCTCTCTCTGTCTTTCATTGGTCACTGCCTCCTTCATGCAAGCTTTGCCCACCTTCCACCTGACTCTGGCTGCCAATGTCATGCAGCTAGCTCCTTTTATCTAATCTCCAGGAGTGCTTCTGGTGACATGATGCTGCAACTCCAAAGGACTTCCAGGATGAGGTAGGAGCCCTATGGAGTAGGGACTCCCAAATCCCGTAGCTCCCACTGGCGACCTCCGCAGGACCCAACAAGGCTGTCCCCTTGTGGGCACCCATACAGGGATCCAAGCCTGAGCTCGCTGCCATCTAGCGTCCTGAGGGAGACAAAGCACTGTGTAAGTTGTTACCCCCTGTCCTTCCACCTCAAGGGTGTCCCATCGGGTAAGAAAGCAGGTCATTCCTAACACATGTTATATACAAAGAAGCCCTTAATGTTCATGGTACTACTGTATTCACCCCTTCGCCATGTGTGTTTATTAAGAACAAATTAATCAGATACCTTCTTCAACCCTTTACCATTATACAAAATTAAAAGTATCTGAATGAGCTTGTAGCAGCTCTACTTTGATGAGCTCAAGTATTAACCGGGCATTAAGATCTTCTTAGATTAGCTAGTATATTTAAGGAAGCCAACATTAGCAGTCTGACCTTAATGGAGCAGCAAGAGACCCTGTCATCTGAAGATGATGGTATGTTGCTAGACACTAGTTAGTCATGTCTCTTCCAGTATGTGCTGTGAAGGGTAAACCTTTGTGGGATGGTGAATGACATCTGCCTGTTTGGACATAGGGGTTCTGAGGATGTCAGATTATTCTATCTGCTCACAAGAGTTGGTGAATATGTAATTTCTTGAGATACAGTTGATTTCTTTTATAGCAACCTAGGAGCAGCACATGGCTTTGCCTGAGTAAGTCATTTTAAGCTCTGGTCCTTTTGTCTGCTAGTTTGACTTCAGTGTGTCCTGGTGTTTCACTTGCTCTGAGCCACTAGGTGGCACTGTCCTTAAAACTCAAAGCAGCAAAAAGGACCCCTCCCCAAAATACTTCCAGGGTCAAAAGGGTTCCAAAAAAGTCTATGCTCTCTTCTGGACCAAGGGTGTGAAATTGTATAAAGCACAAACACACACATTGAGTGTTATACATTAAATGTTATGCTACAGGTAGATCACTAGAAGTCTTGACGGAGAAGAAACAAAGTGAAAACAGATCTAAGGTTGTAACTGTAAGGATCAAAATCCAGTCATCAGAACCAAAATATGCAATAAAAATCTTACCTACAATCATGGATGAGGAAGGAATGCCAACACAGTCATTATATTGAATTGCATCAACATCAGAGCCGTGACCTCCAAGGCCAAGACCCCCAGCAATGGAAGCCACGTTCTACCAATGGGACCCACGAAATGAGTCCCTAAACAACACAAAATGCTGTTGACAAGGCTTAAAATCATTCTTACAAGTTTACTGACTTATTAAATTTGAAAACTAATGCCATATTTGAATTGATTGTGCAAGAAACCCCTATATGGGTACAAAAATCTTTCCAAAACCACTATATGGGTACAAAAAATCCATCCAAAACATGCCAAAATGCTGTGTAAAAATGAATAAGGAATCCTATCACAACAACAAAGATACACTCAAAGAGAATCAAATGACTAATAATGGCCTGCAGAAATGCAAGTTAACAAAGGAAAGACAAAGTTACTTACTACAGCTCATACTGTACCTGTTGTGTCAGTGAACTGGCAGGTAATCATTTGAGCAAAAACTGGGAGATGCATGTAAAAAAAAAAAAAATATATATATATATATATTGATGAATATATATATATATATATATATACATATATAAATATATATATATATAAAGCAAAACTAAACTGAAAACCAATATGAGAGACAATAAGCATGGTCGAGAGAACACGAGGGTAAAAACTAAAAATACACATGAAAAAAGAGCACAAAGAAACTTTTAATATTTCAGAGATTTGGTATCTGCAGATCGGAATATAATTTGCACTCATAGCCGTTCTTTTATCCTGTCATGTCAATTATATTTGGGTCCTGACCTCAGAGGCCATGAACTTAGCAGTGCTGGAAGTAGACTTAACTACGGATGTAAACACTGGTGGACTTTGAGGACCCAAAATCATATTAAATCATGACAGTACCTAGTAAAATGACTCTTGCTTTCCTGAAGACAACACACAACTGTCACATATAGTGCCTTTCCTATCTATCTATCTATCTATCTATCTATCTATCTATCTATCTATCTATCACATATAGTGCCTTTCCTATTGTCGCAGGTGGCTGGGTGTGGTCACCAATCAGCCACCTATTTAAGGAGCCGCCGCCCTGCAATCAAGGTTGGAGTCGGGTGAGGAGGAGGACAAGGTCGAGGCAGAGGAGGCGAGGAGAGGCCCGAGTGTTGTGTGAAGAGGACAGTGTTTATTGACTTTGGGGAACTGGGGGGTTCGGTGCACTTAGCACTTGTGCTTTTGTAAATACACGTGTGGTGATGGAGCAAATGGTGTCCACCTGTGTGTGTCCGGGCCGTCATATTTCACACTATCTATCTATCTATCTATCTATCTATCTATCTATCTATCTATCTATCTATCTATCTATCTCATATAGTGCCTTTCCTATCTATCTATCTATCTATCTATCTATCTATCTATCCTAATTTCACACTGTGGAGACCAAGGAGATGTTTGAATATTGATGTTTTAATGACTGCAGTTCTTGAAGGATACCTAACCATGTAGGGTAACGCCCAGCCCCGCTTGATATAGACACAATGGCACAGTTTATCCACATTTCTGCCCTATACCTTAATAGACCAGAGCTTGAATCCTTGGCCCAGTTATTGCTTGTAATTCTCCATGTGTCTACATGAGAACTGATAAACTGCATACAAGGAAAATGTCCAAAAACTGCATAGGCAATGGCCATTGTCAAGATCTGAACTCAAGTCCTTAGAGTTGTGAAGCAGCAGTACTAACTACTATGCCACCAAATGATTGAGCTGTATATGAAATCTATAGAGTAATGTGCAGAATCCACACAGATAGAGACTGGGCTGTGATTTGAGCCCATTTTATTGGTGTTCAGTTCTAAATAATGTGCTGCTATGTTTCTTTAAAACTTATAACTAAAGAAATCCAACAAAGCTCACTCCAGAGACATTGACTTGGCCGTGATTCGAATCTAAGCCTGTGGAGTCGATGCAGCATTTCCAACTTATTCACCACCTCATCAGTTCATGATTGGCTTAAACAAAAACCCACAAGGATATTATGCACATTCCTTACAGACAGTGATCAGGCCGCTAACTGAACCCTGGTCCCTGCAGTTGAGAGGGAATTATCCTATCCAATGTGCCACCATCTCAACTTAAGATACATGTGTAAAAAAAGACACAGAAATAATATGAATGCTTCATTCAGAGCAATGGTGGCGTGGGGTCTCTTTACTAACTAATGAGCTGTCATGTTGTTTCAGAATTGATATACAAACAAAATAAAAAAAACAATAAGGATATTGTGGCACTACACATGGACAGTAACCAAACCATAAAAATGAAAATGATTAAGCTGTATAGGAAATCTATAGAGTAATGTGCAGAGTTGTACAAACCTCTGTACCACCGCATCATCCCATTGTTTATTTGCAAACAAAATCAAAAGGGGTCATTTATAAACTCAATGCATGAACTGCCCAGACCAGGAGTGGAACCCAGGTCCCTGGAGGCAGCTGTTTCTTGTATTGCACCCTGTGCTTAGGATCTTCGTAATTCCAAACTGGATTTAGTGGGCTTGGGAATGTTGCATTATGTTGTGCTGTGTTGTGTTGTGGTATTTGATGTTATGCTGGTGCTGGTGCTGTTACTGCGTGTTATCTTATGTTGTGTTATGTCATTTCATGCTACATTGTGTTGCTGTATGGTATAGTGAGTGGTGTTGTGTTGTGTTTTGTTATGTTGTATTGTGTTACTGTTTTCTTATACCAGCAGCCATACCACCTGAATCTAAGCCTTTTCAGGCCCAGCCAGTATGGATGGGAGACCAACCAGGAAAAGCTTCCAGAAGCTTCCAGTTTCTGTTGGATGAGATGTTGGTGAGGCCAGCAGGGGACACTTACCCTGTGGTCTGTGTGTGGATCCCAGTGCCATGACACGGACATTGTGCTGTAAAAATGGCACCAGCCTTCAGCTAAGTTGTAAAACCAAGATCCTGACCCTGACCAGTCATTAAAGATCCCTGGGTATCTTTTGAAAAGTGTAGGGTTTATCCTGATGTCCTGACTAAATTGCTCATCATGGACTGATCATTCTGGCCCCTAAATCATCCCCTGTCTCCATTTGGCTATCTCTCTCACCACTTCACCACCTAACAGCTAATGTGTGGTGAGTGTACTGGCGCAAAATGGCTGCTGTCGTATAATCCAGGTGGATGCTACATATTGGTGGTGGTTGAAGTGGCTCCCCACTGTTTAAACACTTTGAGCAGTGAGAAGAGCACTACGCATATATAAAGGTAATTAATTAATGAATGTTCTGTTATGTTATGTTGTGTTTTTTATTTTATTCAATGTTACGTTGTGTTACTATATGTTATGATGGGTTGTGTAATGTTGTATGTTTTATTATGTTATTTTATGGTATTTTGTTTAGTGTTATGTTGTATTGCATTTTTTATGCTGTTTTGTGTTTTGTAGTTGCGCTGTGTTATTTTACGTTATGTTGTTTGACTGTATGTTGTGTTATTTTATGGTATATGGTGTCTTATTTTGTGTTACCTCATGTGTTATTTCGTATTGTGTTACTTTATGTTATATTGTGTTATTATTTGTTATGTTATGTTATGTTGTGTCGTGCTATTTTATGGTATAAGGTGCCTTAAGTTGTCTTATATCATGGTCTATTTTATGTTATTTCATATTGTGTTACTTTATGTTATATTGTGTTATTATTTGTTATGATATGTTATGCAATTTTATGTTATAAGGTGTCTTATGTTGTGTTATATCATGTTGTATTTTATGTTATTTCACATTAGTTACTTTATGTTAAATTGTGTTGTTATATGTTATGTTTTATGTTGTGTTATGTTGTATTTTATGTTATTTCATATTGTGTTACTTTATGTTATATTGTGTTATTATTTGTTATGTTGTGTTTTGCTATTTTATGGTATAAGGTGTCTTATGTTGTGTTACCTCATGTTGTATTTTGTTATGTTATCTCATATTGTGCTACTTTATACGTTATATTGTGTCGTTATATGTTATGTTTTCTGTTGTGTTATGTTATGTTGTATTCTATTGTTCTACATACTGTATGATGTGTTACTGTAAGTTGCGTTGTTTTATTTGATGGTATATTATGCTGTGTTATGTTTTTAAATGTTGTGGTATTGTGCACTGTTTAATGTTGTTTTGAGTTATGTTATGGCATATTATGTTGTGTTACATATTTTGTTTTGTTATGCTGTGCTTTGCTACATATTATATATATATTATATATATATATATATATATAGTATATTATTTTAAATTATGCTATGTTGTGTTGTTTCATGGTATATTATATGTTCTGTTATGCTGTATGTTTTATGATTTTATGCTGTGTTGTGTTATATTATGTTGTGTTTTGCTGTGATACGTTGTGTTGTGATGTGTTATGTTGTTAGTTTAAGTTTTGTTGTGCTGTGTTATGCAGGATTGTTCATTAGCACAGTGGCTGACCTCTGCCCAGTTAAGGTGCCATCGATTCACTCAGTATAAACACTTTCTGGTCCATTTCACTCTCCATCTCCAGTCTCGCCCACTTTCTATACTCATGTAGTCTGAAAAAAAAAATGAAATTAGAGTGAAATATTACCAACATGCCTGGTCATCTTTATTTAATTAAGGCTGGCCTTTCACCAATGTCAGTCTGTTATTATAAAGCACAGAGGACAAAAAAAAAATGCCCACTAGAATATTACACCTTTAGTGCAAGGCTTGAAAGCCGTGGACTTACGAGTGAAGTGGCTCCAAAGCCACAACTGCAGCTGTCTTCCTGTGTGTGCAGATCTCTGAAGGCTTATAGGCCCTGACTGAAAGAAGCTTTTCAGCTGCCAAGCTGGAAGGCCACGGTGTTATTGTTGGCCGGGCTCCAGGCCTATTATTAAGTTTGTGTTTTGAAAAAGTAACCAAAAAGCAGCTATATGCTCATTGGAGAAGTGGAGCCTGGTGAAACTTTACAAGTTCTTCTACATTGCTTCCATATGCTGGGGAGGGGGAATTTGTAAAAGAAACCTCAGAGCAGTCATGCAGGACCTGTAAACCGTTCCAAGTGGTTTCTGTTAGGAATCGGTTTCATTAACTGTACAGATGGACCACAATATCATTAATCTGAAATTATGAAGCAAAATACCAAGCACAGCGTTCACCCCTGACTTCAAAGACCTGAGTTCAATCCGTGGTCATCACATGCATGTGAAAAATGTATTGGAAGCAGGATGATGTGTGCGCTCTGCTCGATCTGACAGTCTGAGTATGTGGACAGAGAGGGTTTGTTTCCAGCTGAACTCATTACTTCTTGACCCACCTGGATTTAGCCCTGGGGCTGCATACCCTCAAGGGCTCTCCTTGTCCTCGTTTGATTTTTTTCCACAACTTGTAGTTCTGTCTTATTGTACAACATCCTGTTGATAAGATGATGGCCAAAGCTGAGTGAAGGTGGGTATGAAGAGTCATGTGAAAAAGTAAGTACACCCCATTCATTCTGTTGCCTTTTCAACATATTTGAACAGGTAGACAGTGTCTACAGATACAGGTGGTATGCAAAAGACAAAGAAAGCCTTTTCAATCATTTACTTAACAGTAATATCAATAAATATAATGGTCTACGTGGGGGAAAAGTAAGAACATGCAAGCTGGCATTGCCCCCTTTAGAAAAAATGACTTTTTGTAGGCATTTTACATAACTGCCCACCAGTCTTTCACATCAACATGAAATTTTTGACCACTACCCCATGCAAAATTCCTTCAGCTGCAAGCTGTTTTTTTGGGTTTTCCTACATGTACCGCCTATTTCAAATTCCCCCAAATTTTCAATAGGATTTTGTTCAGGGCTTTGGCTAGGCACATTCCATAACCTTCCGTATCTTCTATTTGATCCATTCTGTTGGTTCATTATCATGGTGAAAGGTCCATTTTTGGTTTAACGTCAACCTTTGGACAGATGGCCTCATATTCTCCTCAAGCATACTTTTGATAGGATGCAAAATTTATAGTTGACTCAATGTTTCCTAAAGCAGCAAAGAAACCCCAAAGCAGAACATAGCTGATGCCATGCTTCACTGTTGGTTTGAGGTTCTTCACCCAAAAAGCTGTCTTCGTTTTGTGATCAAACATGTCTACTGTTACTCTGGCCAAACTATTCTATCTTTGGTTCCTCTTTGTTTCAGAAGGCCTGAGCTTTGCCTTGATGTTCAATGGCAAACTGTAGTCTTGCTCGAATGTCCTTTTTGGACTTTTACATGCAGGCACTTTGATACCAACTTTCCTAAGAGTTACTTGCAGATCCCTCAATAAAATTTTGTCATTCTTTGAGATTTCTCTTAGTAACCAACAGTCAGCTCTTGGGCTGAATATTACTTGGGCAGCCAGTCCCGGACAAATCAGCAGTCATTCGAAATCTGCACTACGTGTAGATGATTATCCTTATAGTGGAATCGTTGATTTCAAATATTCTGGTGATCTTTTAAAATATCTTGCCATATTCATAGGCATCCACATCCTTCTTTGTGAGAACCTTAGAGAGCTCTTTTGAGCTTGGCATGATGACACCACACACATCAACAGCAGAGAGAACACCAGAAACCTGGATATCTGTGGTTTAAATAAGGTGGGTTCCATCTACATAATTTATTGCATTTAGATTTCTTTTGTGAGGTTGATCCAATGCCTCAATAAAGAGCTGTGGACCACCATTTTGAACAGATTGGAAGCAGTGACATCACCTATCATGCAATACAGCAAAACAACCATTCAGAATGGCATTGCAGTGATGTCATTGTCATAACAGTGAAATAAAAATTTGAACTTAGTGTATGCCGCCCTATTTCGGGGTGTTCATAAGAAATGTAATGATTTACTTCATGACTGAAAGTCCCAAACTACTAGAGTTCCAAGAACACTTCCAAAGATGCCCACTAGAGGGGGAAATCCCATCAAAACCCAAGCTAGACACAAAAAAGCCACATAGAAATTTTATAAAATCAAAGGTTTATTGTCATAAAAATGCTTTGTAAGTACAAGAATCTCCATAGAGAATACAAGGCAAAATGGAGTTTCTAGCAAGTGCAATCTGAGATGAACAAGTCCCCACAGACAATCGAAAGATGAAGTAAAAAAAAAAAAAATTGAGCAAAATGGTCAAAAGTCCATTGAATCAAAATGGCAAAGCACAGTAAAAACAAGTGACACATACCAATTACCGGGCACATTCAAAATGAACCGCCAGGACATATGGAAGATCCTCCAGATTTATATAACAGCGGGTGGTTTCTGGCGGTGACTAGCAGGTGGTCAAGCCTCTTGGGGTACCACCTACTAAACACATAAAAAATTACACAGGCACTGAAAACAATATATAATAATAATAATAATAATAATAATAATAATAATAATATACCTCAATGACTCAGCACAGAACAAAAAAGACACAAAACAAGACTTTGAACCCCAACAAGAATTAGATAATAAACACAAATAATTCTGTCAAACCCAGGGTTCACATTCCGGGTCCTTCCTGAGTGGAGTTTGCACATTGTCCCCGTGTCTGTGACGGTTTTGTCTGGATGCTCCGGTTTCCTCCCACTGCCCAAAGACATGCAGGTTGGGTGATTTGGCGACGTTAACACTAGAATTACTAGAGCCTATGAAAAAACTCGTAGATCTGGCCCACCTTAAATCCGTTCGCACCTCTCCTCCAGCGTCCTTTGTCCTGTAAATGTGCCAATAAAGACAAGCAGCAAGCAGCCGGCTATTCCATCCCCCCACCGACGCAGAACGTGCACGAACTTCTTCCAGCTCATGCCTTGATTGATTATCTGGGAGTGAAGTGGAGTTTTAGAGTGGAAATAATAGATTGTTATTTGGAACACACGCATTTCATGTGTGTTCCGTTTCTACAATAATCTGTGTAAACACATCTTTAAAACAGAAACGTTTTTCATATTTTAGTAGTAAATGACAAAATGTAGGCATAAACTGTATAATGTATGAAGCCTGAAGTCCAAAGATCAAATAAACACTTTCACAAAAGGGTCAAGGAAAAGACAGCAGCTTCCATGGCGTAGCGTAAGATTTGCTGACTTGTACTCAGGAGTCCCTGGTTCGATCCCTACTCACTCCTATATTTGCCATTTTCAGTAGTGAGCTGCTCTTATTGTTATTATACAGTACACACATACACTTGGTTTGCGTCTGTAACACACGGTGTACATTTATATTTTTTACTTTTATTCTCTCTAAATCACGATCACGATACATACTACCGCCCCCCCACCCAGGGATCTGACGTTGTCAAGTGTCATCTCTCTTCCACTCCTCCTCAGTGGGATTCGTCCTCTTTTACCTGACAAATACTGTTCTAGTGAGGAGGAGTAACTTCCTTTATACTGGACGGATAGTACCTATAGTGATACCACATTGCATCCAGGATACACTTCCAGGTCAGCTCCTCCCCAAAAGGAGGAAACTTACTCCCCACAGCTTCCACTGATGGCTCCCATAAGACCCAGCAGGGCTGCACATTGGAACTCTAATTCCCATGAAGCCCTGCAGATGTATATATGGGAGACCTGCCAGAGAGCTACTGCCACCTGTTGGACTGGGGGAGCACATGGCCCCAGGTGCCAGTCTCCTTCCAATATTTTATTACCAAGTCATCCTGGCCAGAAACCATCCTTTCCAGCCAGGATGCCAGCCAACTGTGAGCCATGGAGATGCCAGACAAAAAAAAAAAAAAACCTCAATTGATTTCAAACTGTTCATAAGTAACTCTTATAAACACAATACAGTAAACCAGTGCAAATAAACTTATGAATGTTCTAAAATGAAATTAATTTAATTAGAGGAATCACAAATGAGAACTCATCACTGTAGGGAAGTATAAAAGACGCCCTAGTGACACAGGGGGATTGTAAATAAGTTCTGTGCAGTCAGGAAGAGTCAGGTGTTTGTGTATTTGACACTTTGTTACTCCTCATGCTTCTCCTTCCTTGTGCTCTTTATATTAGTCAATAAAATTTCCTTTTCCCTAACCTTGGCCTCCTTGGCACATTGTAGTATTAACATTTATTTTTTCATACATTTTTGCCTCTCTTGCTGTTTTTGAGCTTGAGAATTCCAGTTCTGATATTTTTTTCATATTTTTGCCTTGTGATTTCAAAGTTGTTTCTCAGTAACATTTTAATTTTGTTTATTTATGAGATGCTCTTTCGAAGGTCACATGATCTCAGTTGTTGTGCCAATGACATAATGGAAGTTCCAATTTAAATAAGCCGGTATGGCACTGTGCATTATCCCTTGGTGTTAGTGCCAGTTAGTGCCATCCACGGCTGCTGGTTTACATTTCATCTGTTTTGGACTCTTATGCTGAATTAGACGCAGCTGCTCAACTGCTTCTAGTTTTGAATAAGTGTGGCATGAATTTTGTTTTTTGGTCAGTGAGATTCTTGTTTAAAAAAAAAAAGTACTTCGTGTAGACATTTTTTTTTACCATTGACTACTTAGCGGGAAAGCCTGGGGTTATTGTGGGACATAATTTACCAGAAATTGGCGTCAGAGAAGATGTCACTTTGGAAAAGACCGAATGAGTCAAGCCTTGGGCATTTAGAGTAGAGATCTGTAAAAGACTTTCCTAATCTAGCAGTCTTATCCCATTTTAGGTAAGTGCCGAGAATGTGGCTGTGCCATGTAAAAAATTCACAGAATCTCCCAAATTGTGCAATCACTTGATTCTTACACATCTCCTTTCTAGCTGTGAGTAGACAATCATTTAATAAATATTGATGTTATTTTGTTTTTCTTTGGTGGCAGTAGTAGGATTGTTTTTCACATCAGCTGTGTGGATGACCTGCATGAATTAAGAATTGGTTTTAATTTTTTATGGGTATTTTGTATTAATTTATTGCTGTTTCATAATATTACTCATTTTTGAAGTTATTTTGTTAATTTTTTGCCTCTTTCTTGTGTCAGTTTTTTGACTGCTATATGGTGAGAAAGATGACCGGGGACCTTGCCCCACTGGGATGCCTGAAGAAGCAAAGGACTGGGAGAGGGGCAATTCCTTCCTCCAGGATGCAAGAGGGCAGCCCCCCTAGATTGTATGGTAGCCACAGAGCTTTGAAGCTCAACCCTGTGGGGGTCCATGGCTGCCGCCAGGGGGCGCCTGGA
Source organism: Polypterus bichir lapradei (assembly GCA_026402145.1). NCBI lineage: Eukaryota > Metazoa > Chordata > Cladistia > Polypteriformes > Polypteridae > Polypterus > Polypterus bichir. Next base: position 14,401,749 of record JANRMT010062825.1, read on the forward strand.
TAGTTCCAGAGACATGGACTGCAGCACTTCCGTCACACCAGAGCTGCAGGAAGGTCATCAGGGAGCACCTGGAGCATATCTGGGTGTATTATAAAACGGGATCGCCTCACTCCATTCAGGGAGCTGGAGTTGGGAGGCAGAGGACAGAGATTGCAAGGAGAGGAGTGCAGGTGGCAGAAGAAAAGAAGGGAATTAAAGTAAAAGTAAAAAGGACTGAGTAATTATGGCTGATTAGAGCACTGTGTGCTGTACAACAACAACAACAACAGCAACATTTATTTATATAGCACATTTTCATACAAAAAAATGTAGCTCAAAGTGCTTTACAAAATGAAGGATAGAAAAATAAAAGACACAGTAAGAAAATAAAATAAGTCAACATTAATTAACATAGAATAAGTAAGGTCCGATGGCCAGGGTGGACAGAAAAAACAAACAAAAAAAAAAAATACTCCAGACGGCTGGAGAAAAAAAATAAAATCTGCAGGGATTCCAGGCCATGAGACCACCCAGCCCCCTCTGGGCATTCTACCTCACATAAATGAAACAGTCCTCTTTGTATTTAGGGTTCTCACGGAAGGATTTGATGATGATGGTCACGTAGACTTCTGGCTTTCAGTCCATCAATGTTGGAGCATCATGATGCTTTGAGTAGGTGGTAGTGGCGCAGGCCGCCACCACAGAGAAACCGGAAAAAGAAACAGAAGAGAGAGTAGAGGTTAGTACGGATTTTAGAGCCACTATGAATAGTTATTATGATGAATTGAACATGCAGAGTATCCGGATTAAGTTAAAGTGAAGTTATGAGAAGGCCATGTTAAAGAAATGTGTTTTCAGCAGTTTTTTAAAGTGCTCCACTGTATTTGCCTGGCGAATTCCTATTGGCAGGCTATTCCAGATTTTAGGTGCATAACAGCAGAAGGCCGCCTCACCACTTCTTTTAAGTTGAGCTTTTGGAATTGTAAGGAGACACTCATTTGAGGATCTAAGGTTACAATTTGGAATATAAGGTGTCAGACATTCCGATATATAAGATGGAGCGAGATTATTTAAGGCTTTATAAACCATAAGCAGAATTTTAAAGTCAATTCTGAAAGACACAGGTAACCAGTGTAGTGACATTAAAACTGGAGAGATGTGTTCAGATTTTCTTTTCCTAGTTAGGATTCTAGCAGCTGCATTCTGCACTCGTTGCAAATGATTTATGTCTTTTTTGGGTAGTCCTGAGAGGAGTGCGTTACAGTAATCTAGGCGACTAAAAACAAAAGCGTGAATTAATTTCTCAGCATCTTTCAATGATATAAGAGGTCTAACTTTTGCTATGTAGAGACAAGGAGCAAAATAAAAGTGTGTGTTTGGGACTTCTGAGTCTGTGTGTCTGTCTGTAGCTGGGCTGATCTTCCACAATGGCATCACTGCATCAAATGTGGTGGCAGCGGTAGCTGCATTTAAATTATTTTGATTATGAACATTCCATTTTCTATAACTTATAGGGGGTTAAACTGAATTGCCTGTTATCTATGTTAAGTTGTATTATATTCAAGTTCAGCCTAAGCAGACTAAGGAAAATTTACCATTAACATTAACTTAAAGTGTTTGGCTCTTACAGCATCCATTGAATAGATAGATTCTTTAATTTCTTAATTGCTTGGTTCTTTAGATTCTTGAAAGGGTTTTTTTTTTTCATTGGTTCCATTTCTCATATTAGTTTGTGATTTCAGTGTTGTGTTTTTCCACTTTGTTTTCTACACCATGTTGTGGTGCGTTTGCCACTAAGATGGTTCTTGCCTTTCACTTCCTGGTTGTACGAGAATGTAGATTTTCTAGTGCTTTACTATGTGTGTTTTTTTTGTGTAAATTTACTCGTTACGATTTTTTTACTTTGTTCTATACACTACAGCTTTGTTTAGTGTTTTAGCTATAGTGTGTTATTGGGCTTATTTTGTCTTTATGGTTATGAAGTTTGCCAATTATTTCAAAATTTTTTACATCTTCTGATCCCCAAATAAACCAAAATGTCCCTCTCTGCATATTTTGTAGAACATCTGGATTAAACTTAAAAGAATACTTTTTGTCTCTGGCTCTCTGAACTTCACTTATTTTTTGACTTTGAATTGCTTAATGGGGTTTAGTATTCATTCCCGTTTGAGCTTAGCATATGGAAAAGGTGGACAAGAGAATGGTGATGGGCAAACATAAACCAAAAGGGCATTGTGTAAAAATGGAAATAACGAGGGATCCTTGCTCTACGCCTGATACTGCACTTCAGAATCCCTCAGGAGTTTGGGAAACTCACTCTAATGCTTCTTGACACTCCACCATCTCATAACATCACTGCATAAAATAACGGAACTGAGTGTCCTGACTCCTCTGTCCTTATTTTCAGAGGCGGACTGAATAAGGCATCTGCAGCATACAGTATGTATGTTTCACCAGTAGAGACAAAGCAATCAACCTTGGTGTTGTTGATAAGCTCATAAGTCTCAAGCCATACTCATATGACTCTGCGCTAGTGCAGGTATGGTAGAAATATGAAAGGAATGCATGCTGGACTGTACTGGGATATATTAGCTGTACAGACTAGAAGACACTGACTCAGTGAGTTAATTTGGAAGATGCCACCAAATAGGTTACCAGATATGCTTTTATGTATTAAGATATGTAAGATTATGATTATTCTGACCCATAGTGGTAATAGGATTGTATATTAGGGTAGGCCTAAATTTTTCATAGGTGGGCTAAATGTTATTTTTATTACTGTTAAATATAGATTCATTACATTAATATAGTAGTGCAGCAATACTAACGTACTGTAAATGCCATTTTTGCACATTTGAATGTTTTTTGTTAACACTAACTACACTTATTAAATACACTTACAAATGGTGAACATAAATTGACTGCCTATCTTTAATTGATATATGAGACATATCAGCTCATTGCAAGGTGCAAACAACCAAATGCAGTGATATATCCATTATAATTTTAACCAGTATAGCATTATATAACTAGCTGACTATCATTTTGCCATTCCTTGCAATTTGTGTTTGCAAATCTGGTATTTGCATTTCTAAACACACAAGTAAATGTGTCCTCAGATAGATTATTACAAAAATGCCAAAATCACACCTTTCAATATCCCTACTGTTATATCCCCCACACTGTTATCTGTTGTATCAATGAGTCTCAAAGCTGTGTGCCTTACCGACTGTAATAGAAATTGGAAGCTTTAATATCGGTTATGTTGGTGTCTCGTGGATATCAGACAAATCTGTGACCTGGCAGCTGGAAAGTTGTAGATTTTACAGCACCCTCAGTAATAGTATTGGTAGCACAAGTGAAAACAGCTAGTGGGGGGGTTTTCACTTGCCATTGATGCATTATGGTATTAAAATTTTCAGTGCTGATATCAGACTCTGGCACGTTTTGCACTTCTGAATATTTGATGGAGACATCAGAAAATTGGTTTGTGAGATTCCCACACTACAAGCCAGCCGAAGGAAATTTCTGACATTTTGAAAATTCTTCTGATCGTATATCAAATGTGTCCACAAGATTCATTAACGTATAACCATCTACAACAAAATGTTAATAATTTATGAGGCCAGGAAGAAATCATAAAAATATCAAAAACAAAAGCTGGATCACGGCACTCACTGTCTAAACACCTCTTCAGACTCTGTCTCTCTCCAGCTTATCTGATTTTCATTCTTGTACAGGTCTCTGGAAAAGTCCATCCAGTAATTCCATGGGGCTGGTGACGGACACGACTGCTGTGAGACTGTCTGCTGGTACACTGTCTTCAAAACTGAGGGGTATTTTGTTGATAATAGGCTGATATTCCAATTTTTGAAATGCAAATCTAGCAATATTGGATTGGCATCTTAATATTTTTCGCAACAAGCAGAATCCTGTAAATGTGCTAAACGTAGTATAGAATCATACTAAGAAGTAATGGTTGGTTTATTAATATTAATATTTATTTATTAATTTAATAGTGGTCTACCATATTTTTGACTTTGGCAAAGTGGTCCCTGGACTGAAACACATTGATGTGGAACCAGGTCAGATCATGGCAAAGGAAAGCAACCCTGACTTGAATACAAGTGTTAAATACATCCACTCAAAAAGTGCCAGTTTACCATAACCAGATTTTAGCTCTTAATTTGTCTATTATTTTTATTAGCTTTTCTGTAATAGATTATGAAATACTGTGAACAAATAAGGGCCTTTCTAATTGAAATTATCCATAAAGACTTTAAATCCAACCCTCTACAGGGGCCTATTCTACAAAATGTGCTTATGCTTGGAAATAAGTCATTTCTTGTGCAAAAGTCGGGATTTATAAATCACACACTTGGCGTGGATAATTGGCTTTATGGTATGGCAAATTCTGACCATCCGTAAATCCTCTACAGACGTTTTTTGGTGTTGGAGGCAGGAAAATAAAGTGATCAGAAGATATGATTTCATTTTGATGTGCTAGTCACATTCTGATGTTCTTAAGCTAATCATTTCGCATTTGATTGAATGTCTTCAGTGTTGGTAACAATGCAAATGTTTAATGTCAGGTGACCTAGTGTGTCTTTAAAAAGAGTGTGTTGTACAACATAACTGGCAATAGCAGCGTTACCAAGAAGGGAATCATCGTACGCAGCATTACCCTGAAGTCTGCTCCCCAAACAACTGTTTGATAAAATAAAGGAATTGTGGTTTCAGCTGGGCTACCTTGCAACATTATTATTCAGATACATTTGAGTATCACATATTAGTTGCATATCAATTGAGTGAAAGGGATTTCTGTTAACAAAAGCAAATTCATTCTGTGACAGTGCCTTTATCGCACCATGTACACAGCAAATTGCACTGAATACATTAGGAAAAGCGGCCTTGCTACAGATTGTCTTTTGTTCTTGGCCTACACACCCTGACCATAAGGAAACTGGATGCATCTGGGTAGCGTCTTAACACCGGTTCATACTTCACGCTCAGAACACGTACGCACAGGCATCCCGGCTGCAATATGTTCCCAGCGTTCTTTTGATTCGTCCTCTGGGCACTTCCTCAGAAATCAACACAATGCATGTGTGAGTTGCAGTACCAGAAAAAATACAAGTGGCGTGTGTGTGCAGGTTTTGGTACATGACATTAACATCATTGTTTAGTATCAACGTGTGACGGCAGGCTTGCAGCTCCAAAAGGATCGATCTGAATGCTTTGATGTTTGATGAATTGTTTGATGCAGTGAAGCAAATCATCAAATTTAAATGCTGACATGTGAAAGCCTTCATGGTGCTTTTCTTCATCCATTTCTTGTGTAGGCAATACAAGTGTTGCATATTCCCCATCATAATGATGTGATACATTTACAGGTATTACATACTGTCTCGACATTCTATGTTGCTGTTGCCCTCTTTTTTTTTGCAACAGCATTCAGAAAGCAAATAATTTCTTATTTTTAACATCTTTCTTCCCTCAACTCACAACACAGCAAAAATGGACGTTGTTTTCTCCCTGTGATGATTTATCATACTGCCACCTGGTGGAATCTTCCAGATTTCCTTTCAGTATGTGTGCAAGTATAGACAGTACACTGCTTGCATAGCTCATGCATTACATACAGCAACAACAACAACATTTATTTATACAGCACATTTTCATACGGAAAAGTAGTTCAAAGTGCTTTACATAATGAAGAAAAATAAAAGACAAAATAAGAAATTAAAATAAGACAACATTAGTTAATATAGAAAAAGAGTAAGGTCTGATGGCCAGGGAGGACAGAAAAAACAAAAAAAAAAACTCCAGATGGCTGGAGAAAAAAATAAAATCTGCAGGGGTTCCAGGCCATTAGACCGCCCAGTCCCCTCTGGGCATTCTACCTCACATAAATGAAATAGTCTTCTTTGTATTTAGGGTTCTCACGGACAGACTTGATGATGATGGTCATGCAGACTTCTGGCTTTTAATCCATCACTGTTGGAACATCACGGTGCTCTGAGTAGATGGTGGTGGCGCAGGCCACCACCAGAAGGACACTGGAAAAAGAAACAAAAGAGAGAGTAGGGGTTAGTACAGATTTTAGAGCCACCATGAATAGTTATTATAATAATTTGGATATACAGAGTATCAGGATTAAATTACAGTGAAGTTATGAGAAGGCCATGTTAAAATAATGTGTTTTCAGCAGTTTTTTGAAGTTCTCCACTGTATTAGCCTGGCAAATTCCTATTGGCAGGCTATTCCAGATTTTAGGTGCATAACAGCAGAAGGCCGCTTCACCACTTCTTTTAAGTTTTGCTCTTGGAATTCTAAGGAGACACTCATTTGAGGATCTAAGGTTACGATTTGGAATTTAAGATGTCAGACATTCCAATATATAAGATGGAGCGAGATTATTTAAGGCTTTATAAACCATAAGCAGAATTTTAAAGTCAATCCTGAATGACACAGGTAACCAGTGTAGTGACATCAAAACTGAAGAAATGTGCTCGGATTTTCTTTTCCTGGTTAGGATTCTAGCAGCCGGATTCTGCACTAGTTGCAAACATAGTATTAAGTATATCCCTGGCCTTAATTATACCACCCCAAACAATGACACGACACAGCTTAGGGATGACTGTCAGATTCCTGACTTATCAGCCCATTCACAATGAAATACCCTATGGTTATTAATAACTGAAACAGAACAGGGATTTCATAATATCTGTGTGATGGTCTCTGTAATGTAGTCCCCAGTTCAGCACAGAATTCCAAGAGGATAGATGTAGGACGTCTAAATTGGCTTATATGCCAATCATCATCATTAGTCAAAAAATCATTGTGATCCCTGAAAATTAGCAGCTGTAAATATTAGAGGCATACCCAATGTAATTGAATGAAAGCAAAAAGGTTGATAGAACTGTTGTGAATAAAAAAGAAAAATGTCCTGGCTCAGGGGTGGTGGTACATTTAAGGCTTCTTAGACAGAAGCGGTTGGTCTAAGTCCCCAGTGTTGAAAGTGACGTTATAGCTTCACACACCATCGATTTTATAGTCTGAGGACAAAAGGTGAGGAGAAGCAATAAGTGGCAGCGCCAACCCATGGAATTACCAATACATGAGCCCTGAAGTTGTCTCCCAAGTGCACATGTGTGAGACGATAGCCTCCAAAAGAGAGACTGCTGCCTTTGCCAGTAATGTCGTACAGCACATAGCACAACTGGTATAATTTTTCTTTCAGGTGATAGTGGGTACCCCCTTAGACCCTGGGCTCCTTATGCCATTCTCCAACTTGCAAACACTTTAAGAAAAGACAAAAAAATAAAAGACAATCCCTCACACAGTAAGTGCTACCATTGGTTCATTAAAAGGCAGATAGTGGTATTAATACTCTTTAGGTGGTACACTGATGTACAGCCCCACAAAGGTTTGCCACATTGTGACAGCTTGAGCACTACTGCACCACAGAGCACACCAAAATGGACTGCCCCTGCCACCTGAGATCTATCAAGATAAGAGCACGGATGACTCAGAACCCTGTTCCTCAGGACATTAACGCAATGGCAATTTAAAGATGTTTGGAACCTGTACATCAAATTCAAAGAGACTTGTACACAGTATATTGCAACACTGACATTTACTTGTCAAACTGATTTTATTTTTGTACAAGTATGATAAAAAATATTCTTAATATCCAGCAGTTCTGCACATACAGACTATTCCAGTTCACGCTGTGTTTGTGTCTCCTCATACGTCTCTTCAGGAAGTCCTCATGCTGCATGATGGTGCACTGCAGTTACACTCTTGGTCTTTTTCTTTTATTTGTGACAGCCGCAGACAGAATGTTTTTGCAGTTCTGCATTTCCTTCAGTAATACCTCAAGTTCACATTGAGTGAAGCTTCCTTTTCTTTCTGATTTATATATTTAGCCGATGCCTTTATTCAAGTAGACTTACAAAACAAGTTATAATACATATGAGAATGAAGGTGTAAGCATCAGAGCAACAGAGAACAAAATAAAAAGGTGAGCACAAGAGAATAGAACTGCTACATAATTATACCTTCAACTGGACTAAGACAAAAAAGACAAAGATCAGCGTCCTAAACTCATCGTTAGTACAACAGGAGAGAAGCTAAGCAGATCCAAAAAACTGAATGAAAAGGTACATTTTCAAAAGACGTCTAAACCCGAGTATATTGGGTGCAGTACGAATAGATAAAGGGCGATCATTCCACATCTTTGGAACAAGTACAGGGAAACATTGTCCATTTCTGACATGCCTGGCAAGAGGAGGGACAGTCAACTGACAGGCAGAGGCAGAACGGAGACTTCTTGAAGGGACATATGGAGAGACCAAGGATTGGCGATCGGGAGAAGCAGTTCCTACCATGGTTTGTAGTAAAGATGTCACATTTATAAGGAGGTTGGGTCATCAATATTCAAATAATGCATTTATTTAAGTCATACCTGGTTACTGGCTAAGTAGCTAAACGCCACCAGGTATATATATATATATATATATATATATATGTATCTATAATAATAAAAGGCAAAGCCCTCACTCACTCACTGACTGACTGACTGACTGACTGACTGACTGACTCATCACTAATTCTCCAACTTCCCATGTAGGTAGAAAGCTGAAATTTGGCAGGCTCATTCCTTATAGCTTACTTACAAAAGTTAAGCAGGTTTCATTTCGAAATTCTACACGTAACGGTCATAACGGTCGACAACGGTCGACAACGTCCACCATGTTGAACTTTCTTATTTATGGCCCCATCTTCACGAAATTTGGTAGGCGGCTTCCCTGCGCTAACCGAAACCGATGTATGTACTTATTTCGATGGTATGACGCCACTGTCGGCCGCCATATTGAACTTTCCAACGTCACCAATTTTCAAACTTCCCGTGTAGGTAGAAGGCTGACCCCATCTTCACGAAATTTGGTAGGTGACTTCCCTGCGCTAACCAAAACCGATGTACGTACTTATTTCGATGGTATGACGCCACTGTCGGCCGCCATATTGAATTTTCCAAACGTCACTAATTCTCCAACTTCCCATGTAGGTAGAAGGCTGAAATTTGGTGGGCCCATTCCTTACAGCTTACTTACAAAAGTTAAGCAGGTTTCATTTCGAAATTCTACGCGTAACGGTCATAACGATCAACAACGTCCACCATATTGAACTTTCTTATTCATGGCCCCATCTTCACGAAATTTGGTAGGCAGCTTCCCTGCGCTAACCGAAACCAATGTGCATACTTATTTCGGTGGTAGGACGCCACTGTCAGCCGCCATATTGAACTTTCCAACGTCACTAATTCTCAAACTTCCCGTGTAGGTAGAAGGCTGAAATTTGGCAGGCCCATTCCTTACAGCTTACTTACAAAAGTTAAGCAGGTTTCATTTTGAAATTCTACGCGTAACGGTCATAACGATCAACAACGTCCGCCATGTTGAACTTTCTTATTTACGGCCCCATCTTCACGAAATTTGGTAGGTGACTTCCCTGAGCTAACCAAAACCAATGTACGTACTTATTTCGGTGGTATGACGCCACTGTCAGCCGCCATATTGAATTTTCCAACATCACTAATTCTCCAACTTCCCGTATAGGTAGAAGGCTGAAATTTGGCAGGCTCATTTCTTATAGCTTACTTACAAAAGTTAAGCAGGTTTCATTTCGAAATTCTACGCGTAACGATCAACAACGTCCGCCATGTTGAACTTTCTTATTTATGGCCTCATCTTCTCGAAATTTGGTAGGCGGCTTCCCTGCACTAACCGAAACCAATGTACGTACTTATTTCGGTGGTATGATGCCACTGTCGGCCACCATATTGAACTTTTCAACAGTCTTTGTTACTTATGGGCCCATCTTCAAGAAATTTGGTACACGGGTTCCCAACGCTAACTGAATCCTATTTACGTACATATATACGTCCATAGCCTGCAGCTTGGTCACCATGTGAGGCGGCGTTGGGTCTCCCATCCCATCACCTCCCACGTTGTTGGCTGCCTGCCTATATAAGGCCGTCCGTCGCTCCAGTCTCTACATTCCCTTCCTTGCTTCGCCACGGGATTCACGTCTCCCTGCTGATAACTATAGCCTTTTTGTTTAATCCACGGCTTCTCCGCTGTTTTATTGTTTGTTTATTACAATTATAGTTATTGTATAGGTATTTTACACTTACTTTACATTACTCAGGTACCCATTTCCTTCATCATTCCAACCCCCATTACCATGTCTATCGAGGTAATCACCATCGATCAAAGAACTGTCACTTACCGAGTGGTTTCCATGCCCGGAGATGGCACCTACCTTTTCCATTCTCTGTGTTACATATTGAACGGCCATATCAGGCTCACTCTTGATATCTGGAAGAACATTGTGTCTTATGTATTGAATGACTGGGACAGGTTCAAGGTGTGGACTGATGACGGTACAGGAGATAATTATACTACACAGGAGCACTAGAAGAGTGAAATGCTTAAGCCCTTCACCTACGGTTCTGCATGTGAGTTGATGGCTGCCGCTGAATTGTTCGGTTGGTGCTTTCAAGTGTACCGAAATGGCCAAATATTTTACACCTTTCGACAACCGCCAATGCCTCTTAAACATCTTACATTCATAGGTGACAATTTCAGTAGTGGACACTTTGATGTTTATGAATGTTTAAACTCTCAAAAGCTGGATGTGAAGTTATCGATGAAACCGGTTGTAAGCTTACAACGCTTGACAGATGCCGAATGTCACATCAACACAAGTCCTGCAAATACTGCCGTAATTGAAACAAACCATGAAACTGAAATTGATTATGACAGCAGCAATCCATGCTGTGAGATTTGAAACAAGATTACTGTTCACATGGCCAACTGTAAGTTGCATGCTCAAGAGTAAGCTCAGTGCACAGCTTGGTCATGTTACAACCGGAAGGCCGAACTGACAACGTGGTATACAAAGAGATCCTTAACAAATAATTATTGCCATATTTTCCCTCACTTTAAAAAGGTTAAATTTTCTTCTTAATAAAAATTTTAATGCAGTACTTCGCCGCTGCGAAGCGCGGGTATTTTGCTAGTA
>JANRMT010062825.1:14416256-14461118 GCA_026402145.1 Polypterus bichir lapradei
CCCCCCCCCCCCCCCCCCCCCCCCCCCCACCTCTGAGATCTTAGGTTTCTTTAACAGCCCAAAGGCAATCTGGCATGGTGTGCATGTCTGGATGTGTTCTTGTGCCCTACAATGGGCATCCCAGTCAGGTTAAATTACAATGAATGCATAAAGAAGTGATGGAGAATAAAAGGACCAATTTGATTCCAGAGATGGTTTGTTGAATTACATTCTGGAATGGGGAGCACCATGTGGGAGGAAAATGGAGGGGAAGCCAGCTTTTTGTGTGGTAAGCTGTGTACAGGCTGGCTTTGTTAGAGAATGTTTGCTTGAAGATGCAGTTGTGAAACTGAAGCAGCAGCTGGAATATATAGGCCTCCACTGGGAATTGCAGAGGAAGAGGAGGATACGAGATTTATTTTTGTAAATAGCTTTAATTCTCTGATGTCTATACACTATCTTTTATTTATTTGATTTTTTTTTCATGTAATGTTTCAGTCCATTCCTTTCATCATGAATATCGCATTTGTTTTCAAGTAAAAGCCGTTTAAAAAGTTCTAATCAAGACTTTTTATGATTCTGCCTTAGAAACCCCAGGCTTATGAACTAGTGAGCAGTGCCGAGGCTAAGTACAGAATGAGCTTCTTACAGAATACCGTGTTCGAGTCCAAATTTCAATATAGGGTGAATGCATTTTAAAGTAATGAGTGTTTGTTGCAGTATATAGTGTACTTGATTCAGAGTGGTAGATACATGTTCAAGACGTGTAATACAAAAGCATATGTCAATTTCAGTCAGTCAGTCAGTTATTGTCCAACCCGCTATATCCTAACACAGGGTCACGGGGGTTCTGCTGGAGCCAATCCCAGCCAGCACAGGACGCAAGGAACAAATCCCGGGCAGGGCGCCAGCCCACCGCAGATGTCAATTTCATGTTTAGAGTATATGCATTAAAGTGTATAGTATGCATGGTGATGTGTATATATCCCTATTTTAAAATAAAATCTTGGAAAGAGACGAGACGTGATTATCTTAGAGAGACTTTCACATCCCGCAAGATGATAAGAGCTTATGCGAAGTGATTTGGAAAAGTCCTGTGTGGTTATGTCAGACACATTTCTTGTAGAGAGAAAGAAACGATATTCACTCACGGGCAGTTATACGCTGCGTTGTCACAATGTAATTCCAAACATGGAATCAAAATTCATTGCAATATTGATGAAAAGGTAAAAGCGAAAAGAGAATGAATATATGGACATAGGTGATATGACAGAAGTGCGCCGTGTGAAATGCATGTCACACGGCACGGTAGCAGCAGCAGCAGCAAGCCAGCAGCTGATCAAGCAAAGAGGAGGTAAAAAAACACTGTATGTGTTTCCCATTGTATCACCGTTTAAGAGTGGGTGTCGGAGGAGCAACTGTGTCTCTTTGGGATGCGTTCAGACCCCCTCTTCACAACATGAGTGAAGCGAGCAGGGGGCAAAGCCCCTTAGTATATATATAAATATAGAGTGAATGCCACGGAGAACAGACAGGCATCCCAACCAGCAAAGTGGGTGGTTTCTTATCCAGACAGGAGGCCATAAGTGAAGACCGACATCCTGGTCAGGGTAGTTACGGATATCTTTCTTGACCAGGAAGATATAACAGAAGGACAGGGAAAGCCTCTTTCTTGGGGACATGTAGTCCCCCAGTATGTCAGATGATAGCACTGCTCATGTAGCGCTCCCATTTGTACAGTAGCAGGGTAACTTGGCAATTGTAGTCTTGAACAATAACAACAACAGCAACATTTATTTATATAGCACATTTTCATGCAAATAATGTAGCTCAAAGTGCTTTACATGATGAAGAAAAGAGAAATAAGAGACAAAGTAAGAATTAGAATAAGACAGCACTAATTAACATAGAATAAGAGTAAGGTCTGATGGCCAGGGAGGACAGAAAAGCTCAGAAGGAGAGCCCTGTCACGGTACGTGGGTGCCGCCAGAGGGAGCTGTGGGGAGAGGACTCACAAATTTCAAGGAGGATCCGCCTGACCTGGAAATGTTTGCAGGGTGTAATCATGTGACACTGGAAGTGCTCCTTGATCTGGCTTAAAAAAAATGCTGCTCAACCTCATGCATGTGAGCTGGAGTTCGGTGGAAGAACAAAGCTGACCTGGAGGAATGGAAGGAGAGCGGAAAAGAGAAGGAAAAGAATTCTATTGAGATTATGTTTATTAAAGGAGCCTTTTTGTAAGGTATTTGTAAGGACAAATCTTTTTATTGTATTGGGACTTGTGTCATGGTGGTTGTTTTTGACGCTTGGGGTGCTGCGACACCCCCTAGTGGTTATTATATGTATACATGTTGTGAAGGACAGCCGGGTCCCATGCCCGGCAGGGACGCCCCTGCTGCTTATGTTCCGGGGGAGCCTCCATGGACAGTCCAGTACCTCCCCCGGGACACTTGGTGGCAGCCTTCCTGGCCGACGGTGTTTTCCCAACCACCCGCAGGGCTCCTTGGGAGATGGAGTCCTCCACAGCTTGGTTGGGGCCCGGCGTGGCAGCTAGGGGGAGCTGCCTGTTTCCCACAGCCCGGCTGGACGAGCCTGCAGCCCCACCCAGAAGTCCAATTAGGACCAGGTGGTTAATCACCTGGAACGCTTCCGGGTGGGCTATAAAAGGGCCCAGCCACCACCACTCGATGAGCCAGAGTTGGGAGGAAGAAGGAGACAAAGCTTGTCTGGGAGGAGTGGTGGAGAATTGTGGTTTTGTGCTTTGGGACTGTGTTTGGGCTGTGTGGCACGGGGAAGACGTGTCACACGGCTGAAGAAAAAATAAAACCTGTGTGTTTTAGTACACGTGCCTCTGTGTGGTCTGTGCCGGGTCGGGCGCTATATAGCGCCTTTTACAATGTATATATTCTAATAGGTCTGAATCGCAATCTGATTATTTGGATGGTTACCTACCAGGTAACGCTTGTGGTTGGTCACCCAGTAGGCAAACATTTGCCATGTCCTCTGAGTTGCGAGAAGCAGATCATAGACATGTGATACAGTACCTGCCCCAGCCGCTGATGTCTGAGGTTCGATCCCCATAAGGGGAAGCAAAGGTTTGTATACATGATGAGCCCCAATTAATGGTGAAACACGTGTTGTGTACTCTTGTATTGTTTGGCAGGTACTTTTTCACATATATACAGCATATATTTAAATGTATGTATTTCAAAATACAGTAAACTGTATACATTTCATAACAGGAAATGAGTCTGGTGAATTTTTTTTTCATGAGAGCTCTTTGTTTAAATATTGAATGATACACAAACGCATGAAAATTATCTCAGACAGGAACTATACTTGTTTCTTCTTGTGTCAATGGCACAGATTTCCCAGGAAGTGAAATGTGATTTATTTTGCAAATTTTGTTTGCAAAGTGAAACACTGATTTTCACTGCGTATTCAGTTTCATACAATACAATACAATACAATACAATTTATTTTTGTATAGCCCAAAATCACACAAGAAGTGCCGCAATGGGCTTTAACAGGCCCTGCCTCTTGACAGCCCCCCAGCCTTGACTCTCTAAATAGAAAAGGAAAAACTCACAAAAAAAACCCTAGTAGGGAAACAAAATGGAAGAAACATTGGGAAAGGCAGTTCAAAGAGAGACCCCTTTCTAGATAGGTTGGGCGTGCAGTGAGTGTCAAAAAGAAGGGGGTCAATACAATACAATACAATACACAGAACAGAACACAAGTAATCTTTAATACAGTATAATAGTAAAATAAAAATCTTACAAGTGCAGAACAGAATTTAACAGATGATATCACATAATATGATTTGGATTTGTTCAGAGTCCTGGAGACCTCAGCCATCAAGCTGCCTCCCCCTATTGGCCATTCCACAGCTGAGCCAGCGCTGGGCCAACCAATCCGATGTGAATCATTTTTACTCTTCAGCAGGTGTAAGCATTTATCTTTAAAGTGTGTATGATTCAGATCAGCGTGTACACATTCCTTTATAGGTTATCTGTGTTGCAGAACCAAGTGTATTCCTTTAAGGAAAAAGTTTATACATTTTACAATCAAAGATATGTATTTGAAAATACAGCAAACTGAATACATTTCAGCAGAAAAGCTCTTTTACTTCAGAGTGTATGTGTTTCAGGACAGTGTGTTTGCTTTCTACCATATCATGTACAAGTGTTAGCACAGAGTGTGTAAGGCATATGTGCTTAGGTATGAAATGTGTGTACTTCGCTACTATGTATATGCTTTTCATTATAAAACGCATACTTTTGATTAGAGACTGCCTGTTGCAAGTAATAATTTCACTGTACTTTTCACTTGTGACAATAATGACCCTATGAACCTAAGTGTTTCATTGTAAAGCATTTACTTTTCAGAACAGAGTATAATCATTTTGGTATGGACTATATGTGTTTCAGCATAAAATACACCAGTCAGCCACAACATTAAAAGCCCTAACAGGTGAAGTGAATGACATTGATTATCTTGTTACAATGGTACCAGTTGAGGGGTGAGGTATATTGGGAAGCAAGTGAACAGTCAGTTCTTTAATGTGATGTGTTAGAATATATATAGAATTTTCTATATTTCTGCATAAATATGACCTAAAACATCATCAGGTTTTCACTCAAGTCCTAAAAGTAGATAAAGAGAAACCAGTTAAACAAATGAGACAAAAATATTATACTTGGTCATTTATTTATTGAGGAAAATGATCGACTATTACATATTTGTATGTGAACCTTTGCTTTCAGTATCTGGTGTAACCCCCTTGCAGCAATAACTGCAACTAAACGTTTCCGGTAACTTTTGATCATTCCTGCACACCGGCTTGGAGGAATTTTAGCCCATTCCTCCGTAGAGAACAGCTTCAACTCTGGGATGTTGGTGGGTTTCCTCACATTAACTGCTCGCTTCAGGTGCTTCCACAACATTTCGATTGGATTAAGGTCAGGACTTTGACTTGGCCATTCCAAAACATTAACTTTATTCTTCTTTAACCATTCTTTGGTAGAACGAGTTGTGTGCTTAGGGTCATTGTCTTGCTGCATGACCCACCTTCTCTTGAGATTCAGTTCATTGACAGATGTCCTGACATTTTTCTTTAGAATTCTCTAATATAATTCAGAATTCATTGTTCCATTAATGAAGGCAAGCCATCCTGGCCCAGATGCAGCAAAACAGGCCCAAACCATGATACTACCACCACCATGTTTCACAGGTTCTTATGCTGGAATGCAGTGTTTTTCTTTCTCCAAACATAACGCTTTTCATTTAAACCAAAAAGTTCTATTTTGGTCTCATCTGTCCACAAAACATTTTCCAATAGCCTTCTGGTTTGTCCACGTGAACTTTAGCAAACTGCAGACGAGCAGCAATGTTTTTTTGGAGAGCAGTGGCTTTCTCCTTGCAACCCTGCCATGCACACCACTGTTGTTCATTGTTCTCCTGATGGTGGACTCATGAACATGAACATTAGCCAATGTGAGAGAGGCCTTCAGTTGCTTAGAAGTTACCCTGGGGTCCTTTGTGATCTCGCCGACTATTACACGCCTTGCTCTTACAGAGATCTTTGTTGGTCGACCACTCTTGAGGAGGGTAACAATGGTCTTGAATTTCCTCCATTTGTACACAATCTGTCCAACTGTGGATTGGTGGAGTCCAAACTCTTTAGAGATGGTTTTGTAACTTTTTCCAGCCTGATGAGCATCAACAACTCTTTTTCTGAGGTCCTCAGAAAACTCCTTTGTTCGTGCCATGATACACTTCCACAAACATGTGTTGTGAAGAGCAGACTTTGATAGATCCTTTAAATAACACAGGGTGCCCACTCACACCTGATTGTCATCTCATTGATTGAAAACATCTGACTCGAATTTCACCTTCAAACTAACTGCTAATCCTAGAGGTTGACATTAGGTGTAATTCGTGAAAGTAAAAGTGACTGGTGCAGCCCGGTCATATTAGCAAGATAGTTCGGTTCGCTTCTGTATCGATTTCAGATGCTTGAATAAGGTCTCTAAATTCAATGCTTATCCAATGCCCCGTGTTGAAGAACTGTTGGAAAAGCTGGGTCAGGCGAGCTATATCTCCACGCGAGATCTCACGAAAGGTTATTGGCATGTACCTTTAGAGGCTAGCAGTTGTGAGAAAGCAGCATTTGTGACTCCTGACGGACTTTATGAATGTACAAGACTCCCGTTTAGTCTTCACGGGGCACCTCTAACTTTTCAGCGTATGATGGATCAGATCCTGCGTCCTCATTCTGATTATTCCGGGGCATACCTTGACGATGTCGTGATTTTCAGCAATGATTGGCAAACACATTTAGAGCGACTTCAAGCTGTTCTTGAAAGCTTGAGACAGGCTGGCCTTACTGCTAACCCTAAGAAATGTAAACTGGGCATGTCCGAGACTCATTACTTAGGTTATTCTATGGACAAGGGTTTGCTTAGGCCACAATTAAGGAAAGTAGAAGAAATGCTTGCTTACCCGAGGCCAAAAATACAGAAGCAGTTACATGCTTTTCTGGGGCTTGCTGGTTACTATAGAAGGTTCATCCCAAACTTTGCACATAGAGCTGCTCCTCTTACAGAACTTACTAGAGGCAGGAAAAACCGACCTATCTTATGGACAGAAATTTGTGAACGTTCCTTCAGAGATTTGAAAACTGCTTTGTCTTCTTATCTGGTTCTAAGGAACCCAGATTTCACAAAGGATTTCGTCCTACAAACAGACGCAAGTGCGTTTGGTATAGGCGCAGTCCTGTCACAGATTTTTGATGGAGAAGAACATCCAATCACATATTTGAGTAGGAAATTACTTCCTAGGGAACGTAATTATTCTACAATTAAGAAAGAATGCTTGGTGATTAGGTGGGCTGTGGAAGTGCTTCGTTATTACTTGTGGGGTCGAAATTTCACTTTGGTAACTGATCATGCTCCACTTCAATGGTTATACCGACAGAAAGATACAAACTCTCGCCTCATGAGATGGTTTCTGGACTTACAACCTTACAGTTTTATGGTAAAACATTGGCCAGGCTCGGAACACGTCAACGCAGATGCATTATCACGGCTGCATGAACCTGAACCTGGTACAGAGAGTTGATTGATTCACGAGAATGTGAATAAAGCTGAGGGGGGTGTTTGGTGTAAGCAGGAGGGGTGATCGCACCCCAAGAGGACACAGACGCCCCCGGGAAAACCCCTGAAACACAGTCTACCTTTACATTGCTCCTTACCTTTTTCACTTGCGCTATAATGCGTGATAAACCCCTCACGTGGTACTCCACTTACTTAAAAGCCTTGTGCAGCGCCTGTCAGTTTTGGAATTGATTGTTTTGCTTTTATCTCTCTTTCTCTCTCTGACATTCTCTGCTCCTAGCGGAACTGTCATCTCTGAATTGTCTTGGAGCACGTTTAAGCTTTTGAAAAAGAAACAAATGTTTGTTTGCAGTGTTTGAATAAAATTCCTGTTTTCTACAACATCCTGTGTTTCTGTGCAAATCTGTGACCCAAGCGTGACAATATAATATTAATATTACATATTATAGCAGTATCCAAGAGCAGACACCTCACTTTGAGACTCCATTACATAAATGATGTCTCCCATGGTACCTTCTCACTTGGGCTCCAGAGTTCCCTCGGTTCTCTATGCAGATTAGGGGATAGTGTACAGAAACGCTGAAAATCATTTAATGAAGCAACACAGTTTGGTAAAATGAGAAGTGCTGAAGCTCAAATGTTTACATGGTCCAAGTAAAGCAGCAAAGTAGGGCATGCGGGACAGACACATGAGGATGAACAGCCTGTGACTACTTCTTAACATTCAGCGGAGTGACAGAGCTGAGGTTCAAAAAGTCAAACGCTCACAAGTCTGCCTTGAGTAAGTGATCTGGCTCCAGCACAGACTCCCAGAGCCGGTGTCCCCTTTCCTAATCTGCTGTTTGTTTAGTCTTCAAGTTAATTAAAGTTCCAGTTTACTTTTTTTGGGTCCATGACTTGAAGTACCCCTAGAGTGGAGGAGAGTGACTTTGCAAGTCATTTACCTTAGCAGCATTCGTGTTGTGCAAATAAGGAAACAAATATATTACACTTGATACTTGAGGTGATATTTCCTACAGAAAGGCACTAGAAATATTGAAGTTAATTCTTTATAGTAACCTTCATATCAAGCTGTATTACAAAATGCATTGTGGGACTGAATTACTCGTTCATTTTTCAAACCTGTTTATTTGTGCTCATTGGCACAAATACACAAGCAGAATTTACCGTACCTTACATATACAGTGTGAAATGATGCGAAGGGCACAACAAAAAGGTTTGGGGTAGCCACCCCATATACGTGAAAAATTGTCCGTAAGCAAAGAAAAAAAATCAACAGTATCTCTTTACAGAGCTAAGCCCCCAACTGAACTGATTTGTAGTAGACAAAATGGTGTTTTCAAAGCTGGGTAGGGGAAGTGATGTCATCTGGGCCTGAAACAGAAGTGACTTCATCGAGGCGACATCACCTAGCACCGGCAGAATTTGTCATAGTTGGTCTGCATAAGTAAGAGAGAAAGGGTCAGTGCACTCCGCCACTCCCTGGTCTGGCATGGAATTACCGTCTTTCGAGCCCTTTAGCTGCCTCCCATGCACACGTGTGTGACAACAGCTTCAAGAAGCAAAACAGATATACAAACCTGCTGCTCGGCTCCCTGCTCAGTCACGTCTACTGCTACCCAGCTACCCTCCTTCGTTTCAAAAACAGGATTGCTATGGGCAATTTAAAAGTGTACATACACTTTCAGACTGACCAATGACAGCTGCTGTCATTGGCTTAAAGGTTCGAAACAATATGCATTCAAGTTGCTGGTTGCAATCCCGATCACATGTTGCTTGCTGAATGGATTAATAAACCTGAATCTGTGGGAGGATGGGGTCTGGGGTCTCCTAAGGCTCAGGGGCCATGGAATTTCCTGCTCACTCCATACATTTGCTAACCCACTGGTTGTTGGTATAAGCTTAATTCTCAGCAACTCTCAATAGCAAAAGTTAGTATAAAAATAGATAGTTTATTTAATAAAATTTAGTATATATAAAATTAAATATACCTATTTAATAAAATATTAAAAGGATGAAATCTTTTACTCAACAAAGTGTCCGACTACCTCAGGTAGGGTGCATTTCAGAGGGGGTCTGCTGTCTGCCCTGTGTGTTAAATTTGTAAAGTGATAGATGAAATGCCAAGAAGTGTCAGCCATTTGTATTACTGGCAAGGTGTTCTAGTGACCCCACTAGTTTAGGATTAGTGGAGCCTAAAGAGTCATAGCAGAACTATTTCCAGGAGCTCTTATATCAGAAACACATGGCAGATTAAACTGAGCAAGCTTGCAGCAGATGAGACTGGTATGGATGCAGAATCGCAAAACTCTCTGAGGCTAAATGGCATCTTAATAAAGATAGTTTTGTGCAGGTTTAACATTTCACAGCTGGCATTTGCAAGAGCATTAACATATCATGTAAAATCTGTCACCTTGCAGTGCAATTGCAGAGAGCCCTGTGCTAAAAGAGCTGGCAAGGTGCCATCTGGGTGCCCTGATCACCATGGCAACTGCCCTAACAAAGTCAGCCATGCAGCTGCTTGGCTTAACCAACTCCTTGTCAAGTATTGCACAATTGGAGCACTAAGCCAGCCAAGGGAGGGTGTTAGATGCCTGTAGCTTGCGCCCAGTGTGGGCATTTTGATAGCAGCATTGGCTTTCTTGCCAGTGTGGGCATTTTAATAGAGGCGTTTGCTTATTTCAGATTTCCAGGTCTGTGATCGGGGCGACTCACACTGGCTGCTTGATCAGGTTACTGGGCTTCATTTTTCTGTGCTGGGCTCATTAAATTCTGCTCTTCTGTACCTTGCCATCTGGCAGGTAATATAAATAATCACAGTTATTTTCTTATTTTAAACTGAACCACCTGCTTGTAACCCAGATTTCCTCAAGCATTATCATATCACAATATGCCATCCAATAAACAGAATATCTGTGGAAGAGCCAACCATAGAAAGTTAATATTAATGTTAAATTCACATACACGTCTGTTTTATTTCATTAGAATATCCATTTCTCATAGGTGTTTAGATTATGGTATATAGTCTTTTACCCTCTGTAAGTTAACATGAAATAGAACTTTGTTAGCTATATCTGTAAAACTGAGTGTTGTCACAAAAAACAGACGCAAGGCTTGGGGCAGCCACCCGTATAATATTTCCTGGCTGCAAAAGGATAAATTGTTCACACCGATGCGCTCAGAACGGAGTCCAAAACAGAACTGATGAGTTAGGGTAAATATGGCGGCTTTAAAGGCCAGCCAGGGAAGTGAGGTCATCCAGGGCGGAAGCTGAAGGGTCATCTTCCATAGTCTCAGACCAGGACATGACGTCATTAAAAGGGTCGGAACCTGAAGGCTCTTTGTTCATAGGTTCTACACTGGACGTGACGTCATCAGATGGCCCTGTAAGCGATTTTTTGCAACTTGACAGCAGGCGAGAGTTATTTTTCTTTCAGTTCTCCTTTTATTTCAGAGTCACAGAAAAGCAGAGGTACAGATCGCAGCAAGAGCCGGCTAATCTGACACCCCGATTAACAGATGGGGGGAGTTTTTATACCCCTTTATCTCATGATTAGTTAGACAAAAAACATCCCTATCATCAAAATTTTAAAGTTGAGCAATATATTTAAGCTAAGCAACTTTTATTTATGTCCCCAAGTCTGATCACAAAGCAGACACCTCGCACTCTGCAACCTCATGACCTCATTAGTCTGAAACATTCAATTTGAGGAACTTAACAGAAAAACAGCTTAGGACATCATTATGCGGCAACATATTTTTGTTAGTTCATAAATCAGGCTGTCTAAAAGAAAAAATGACAACACACAGGGTACGTGGTGCTGAGGAGAACATTCTTCTCCTACGGCCCGGAAACGGAAGTGATGTCATCAGAAGGCCCGGACGTGACATCATCAGGGCCAGACAGGATTTCCCATGAATGGTCTGCAGGAAAGTGAGAAAAAAGGTCAGCGCACTCTGCAAACCCCTGGTCTGGCATGGAATTACTCTCATTTAGACCCTTTAGCTGCCTCCCATGCACATGTAATGGGGCTACAATTCAGTATTGTAAAGAAAATGACATTTCTGTGTGTTGATTAGGGTAATGGGCTATAAACCAGTGTTTTAAAGAAAAGGCAGAATTTCTGGAAAATTCTGCTACAGGTTATTGCTGATGGCTATCTACAAGACATAAATATTTACCTGTCTTGCTAAAGAGTCACCTGCTTTGAACAGTCAGACTGCTATGATTTAGTATCTCATCTACACACAATGTGGGGATACAGAACTGTCTGCTTCCTTGGAAAATTAACGAGTTCTGGGGAAATTGGTTTCTAATAAAGTACTCAAAGTAAATGTGTTTACACTATTTGTTATGCAGAGGAAATTAGCTTGCACCATTGTTTTCACTGATTGCCATGTTGATCTATGCAGAAATTGAAGCATGCGAGTATATTTCTGGGAAAAGGAGAATAAAAAAAGAACAGAGAAGTATGGTCTGAAACTCGGGATTGTTGCCTGTTTCTTTTATGCTTTTCACCATATCCCTGTGGCTACACCCTGTAGCAACAGTGGCTTGTACCTGGCCCAGATTCCCCTAGGCCTGAGGCCAGTAACACACACGTGTTAATTAAGTCTGTTAGAAAATAGTCTCACTGCTGCTATTGTCTGAACTGTCCTATGAAGCAAACTAAAAGCTGCACAACTCTGGTAAATTTGAACAAACGCGGCTGCAATATGAAACCTAACTTCCTCCATGTTTAGTGTTAGACGTTTATTTTTATTTTAAGATCTATTGTCATGTGTACAGAGAACAGTGAAATTTTAACTTGCACATGTGACCAAAATGCAACATGTTGCCACTGTCTGATGCCACGTTATGCAAAAATGTATAAAAAATACAGACCTCCATTTGATTTAGAAGAGATCACAAAGCAGCGCTGATTTACAGCACTCTGATGTACTCCCTACCTCAATTCTGTACTTCTGAACATCAAGTGGGGATTCAGAAAATATTCAGACCCTTCACTTTTTACAAACTTTAATTTTGAATTAATATATTTGTCATTTTTTGCTCCTCAATTTACACTCAATTAGACACATATAAAAGAAAGACCTATAAGTTTGTATGTGTGTGTGTGAATGGAGCGGTCCACTCTGATCACGTTCAACCACAGCCACTATATGGCGCATGCATGCACTTTTACATTTATTTTCAGCACTTGCATGCACCTCACTTCTCACTACAAAAGACGTGCGTGTGTGTGTGTGTAAGTGTGTGTTTGTATGGAGCAGTCTGCTCTGTTCATGCTCAACCAGAGCCACGGGAGTTGGTGTGAAGATGTAGAAGCTTATACAAGTGTGACTTGCATTTGGTGACATGGTGCAGGCATGCCCTTTTAAATTTTTTCAGTGATTGTACGCACCTCCCTTCTCATTCAGCCCAAGCAGACAAACTCAGCTTGGTGGTACATGCACGATGTACGTTCACACAACGAGCTACCATACGTTTTCCTGAGACAGATTCCAGCTTGTCCTGCTCAATTTTTTGCCACAGCTGCACTCAACTACATGTCCATCTCGACAAGATACAACCTGTCCGGCCCACTTAACTGACGCCTCTGAAAGATCATCAATATAGTAAAACTGCTAGGGAGTCGGTGGGTTGTTTTTTGTCCCAAAGACCACATGCAGCTAACTCATAATGGTAAAGTGAAAACATGCTTTCAGAAAGGTTTGCAAATTTATTAAACATCAAAAAGTGAAATCTGTCATTCCTATCTATATTCAGGGCCTTTGCTGTGGCACTCCAAATTATGGTTAGGTCCATCCTGTTTAATTGAATCCTCCTTGAGATGTCTCTAGAACATCAATGAGTCCACCTGTGGTAAACTGAATTGTCTGAAAATTGTTTAGAACAGGGGTGGGCAATATCGGTCCTGGAGGTTTTGTTTCAACCCAATTGCTTAATTAGAAACCAATCCGTGCTAATCTCAGACCTTATTTAATTTTATGGGTTGTTAGTTTGAAATGGAACGTTCTTATATCTTAGATTTTTTTTATTCTCCAAGGAAATCTTCCAAATGATTTGAACCCTAAAACGGATGAATGATTTTCAAGCCGTCACATTTTTCTCTTAAGTGTTTTATTAAACCAAATAGTGCATGATGAATCCACACAGGTGTAAATGGAAACTATTTAGATGGAGAACTGCTGGCTCCTTTGCCATTTGCATCTTATTGCCAATAATAAGGAGCCAGCTGTTTAGAACTGAAATAAGCAATTAAGGGTGGGAAACCTTAACAAGCGAGACCACTAAAATGAAGCATCAAAATGTCACTGATTAATAAACGTTTCATCAGCAATAATTGACTTCTCATTAAGAAACTAGGTTGGAACAAAAACCTGCAATCACTGCGACCCTCCAGGACCGACGTTTCCCAACCCTGGTTTAGAAAGACACACACCAGTATATATGAGGTCCTCCAATTCAAAATGCATGTCGGGACAAAAACCAAGCCATAAAGTCTAAGTTCTCTATAAACCTCCACAATCAAATGTGGTGAGGCATAGATCAGGACAAGGGTATCAAACTGTTTCTAAAACAGCACAGTGGCCTCAATAATTGTGGAACTGAAGATGTTTGGAACCAGCAGGACTCTTTTTAGAGTTGTGCATCTGGCCAAAATGACTAACCGGGCAAGAAGAGCCTTGGTCAGGGAGGTGACCAAGAACCAAATGGTCACTCTAGTAGAGCTTCAGAAGTCTTCTGCTGAGATGGGAGAACCTGCCAGAAGGATGACCATCTCAGCAGCATTCCATCAATCAGGCATTTATGATAGAGTGGCTAGATGGTTGTCACACTTGAGTAAAAAGCATTTGACAGCTTAATGTACTCTAAGAGCATGAAGAAAAAGATTCTCTGCTTTGATGAGAAACAAAGTGAACTCTGTGGGTAGAACTCCAAGCCTTATCTCTGGTGAAGACCAGGCACTGCTCATCACCTGCCTACTGCCATCACTATAGTGAAGTATGGTGGTGGCAGCATCAGGTTGTGAAGGGTGCTTCTCTGCAGCCAGGACAGAGAGACTGACTGGTTAGAACTGAGGGAAGTATGCATGCAACGTAAATCACAGAGGTCCTTGAAGAAAATCTGCTCCATAGTGCATGCAACCTAACACTGGGGTGATGATCCAACTTTCAGGAAGGCAGTGACCCAAAGCTTACAGTCAAAACAAGCTTACAGTGCTAGAATGGCTTTGAGACAAGTCTCCGAGTGTCCCTGAGTGACTCAGCCAAAGCCCAGACATAAACCCCCGAGAGACTTGATGGCTGCAGTTTACAGACACTTCCCATTCAATCTAATGGAATATTAGAGGATCTGCCTCAACGAAATGGGATAAGTGTCCCAAATGCAGATGTGCAAAGCTTGTAGAGACTTACCCAAGAAGACATTAAGCTGTAACTGCTGCCAAAGGGGCTTCTACAAAGATCCAAATTAAGGATGTGAATACTTATACAGTATAAATGAGAGGTTTCAGTTTTTGATTTTTAATAAATTTGCAAACCTTTTTGAAAACATGTTTTCACTTGTTCCTTATGAGTTATTGACTTTAGATTGATGGGTAAAAATGGCAAAGGTATCCTTTTAAAATTAAATCTACAACAGAATAAAGTGAGCAGAAGGTGAAGGGGTCTGAATACGTTATGAATCCACTGTAAATGACAGCAGCTCTACATATTGTAACTAGTAGGGACACCACTAAGCGTCCAAACCCCAGATATTGTAATGCTCAACACAGTCCTGGGTTCAAACAAAGGACTTCATTTGGACATATTTCCAGTCAAGCACCAACCAAAATCAACATAAAAATGTAAAAAGCAATTTCTTCTCTTCTTCCTTCTTCTAAATGAGTTTCACTTGCTGTCTCCCAACTCTGCCTCCCAATTCTGACTCCCCGAGGAGATGCGGCAGACTTCTATAAAATCGGACCTGGGAATGCTTCCTGTATCGCAGCGGTGAACATCCGGAGCACTCATACGGAAATTAGATTTGTCTTCCTCTGACAGCACCCTCTTGTGGCACCCAAGTACCCCGACAGGGCTTCTCTTCTACATCCCAACTCCCATGCAATCATGTGGAAGTCCTAACTGGGACTAGCCTGGAGGGACAATGCCACCTATCATGTGATGGAATGAACTGCTTCTGGCATCCATGTTTGTCCAATCCATCCATTATCTTTTTACCCAGACTGGGATAAGGATTGTTACTAATGCCGGCTGGGTTACAGTTCCTTCCACACTGTCCCTCCATTATGGCCTCCCGGCCATGTAAGGAGTCACTCTCCATTCCAGTCAGGATACCAGTCCATTCGCCTTGGCACCTACAATACTCAGTTGATTTTAGCCATCAGTAAATCTTAATTTGATATAACACTTTTCACAATGCTCATACTCATAATACTCTTTTCAGGTTTTCTCCATCAAGTAACTGGCTTTATAACAATAACCACTCAGTAAAGGTTTGCTCCCTCTTCTTTTTTATATTAATTAGTAAATGTATAAACTACAGTAGAATACTGGTACTGTGGTTTGTGCTAATGGCTCACAGACCCAGTGCCCAGGGTTCAAATCTGGCCTGCTCTTTATCTGTATGGAGTTTGCATGTTCTCCCCTACTGCATGGGTTTTTCTTCAGCTCCTCCAGTTTTACTCCAGACTTCCCCCAAGTTACATGTTGGGTTCATTAAAAAAAAAAAAAAAAACAGACCATAAGACATATTCTGAAATGATTTCACAGAAGGTCATATATCTTCTTGCAGATGTATACTGTCTTGGTTGTTTTTTGCTCTTAGAAATCTGCCTTACCACTGTACCCCATAGCTAAGACAAGCTAACTTGCCACCACTTGTTCTACATCTCTACTTTTGGCTCCTCTGGTGAGCTTTCTCCTTACCCTAACATCCTTTTTTAGAGATGCCCCTATCATTGCAATGACCGTGCATTTCCTCCATGTCTATATAACGACCTTCACCATGTTCCATGGTGTATGTAACCCCTTCCTGCTTCTTTTTAACCCTCTGTTGATTTGTACATTTCAAGAACAAGACGGCTGTAGATCTTCTGCTAACTCTTTGTGAACCACAGTTATCACTGCATTCTGCACCCAACAAACTTAAATCCTGCAGGAATGGCTGATTTCACTTCAGGCTAACCGGAATCAGTTCAACTGACATCAGGTCAAGGCATCTTAGCTTTGAGAGTGATCTGCAGTGGAGCTGGTTAAATCTGAACGCAGTTACAACTGTCATGATACAGGTTGTTCACACTTACATAACTAAGGCATTAAATTAAAAGTTTACCTTTTTATTTTCCAAAAATGCTTCTATTGCTTTCCCAGTAAAGTTTATTAATTGCAAAATCTTGTTAATGGTAGAAAAATGTCTGGCATGAAACAAAAGCTGTAGACATTTAAGGCATTGGGCTCCTTTTCTCGCAATATGCTTACAAAAGGACATATTAATGGCAAACTACAATACAATGTAGACTAAATCGATAATGTCTAGTCAGGAAGACATCCAAATGTGTGGTAAGGTGCTGTGTTCTCCAGTCCTGCTCTTCACACTCAGTACAAATGACTGGAATCCATCAGGCAAACTGCTGGCTAATCAGATTAGTTCATGACTCAGCACTGGTGGGCCTCTTCTCCGCAAATGACATGACACCTCGAGAGCAACAGCAGAGAAGCAATAAAGTCAGAACCAGATGGTGCACAGGCAGTTCAAGCTTAAAAAGTGCAAAGAAATGGAATTTGATTTTAGAAGGTAACCTGAAATAACCCTGAGCCTGTCACACCACCACAGAGCAAACGTAGTTTGGGTTTCTAAAAGCTAAGTCACAGTAACTCCTTGGATCCCTATGATTCTCCCTTTGATAATGTTTATGATAGCTGCAATAATTTTTCCCTTTAATTTATTCATTTATTTTTGCTTTTCCAGGGGAGACTCACAATGGCAACACGCCCAGCTGGACCGACCAGCACTGCTCCCTCTAATTTATTCTTTATTGCTGAGCAGATTTGAATGACACACGTGCTGCTAGTTACCATTTAAGACCAACTTATGCAATCTGGGGGGTGGGGGTCTCCTTTTGAAATTCAAGCACAGAGAAGCACCAACACATACAGGTACATGTGTGGTACCTATGGAATTTCGCTTGCTACAAGTTGTGATGGTCCAAGTTGGCTCCACAGTCTTAGGCAGTTTGTACCCAAAACTATTGATAGTTGTAAACTGAGATGAGCCAGTGCAATACTGATGTCTACCTGGACACACTGAGTCAGACCTGTTTCATCCTTCACCCTATCCCAGCAGTTTTTGAATCCTTGAAAGGCTTTGATCCCAGTCCTTGCTTTAACACAATTGCTCTACAGGGGCACACTTCAGAGCTCCATGGCTTCGTTCCTCCCCAGGGACACGACCACACTGCTTCCTCACATCTGCCTTTGATCACTTGCCTGATCATCCTTGACTTCTCTGGTTTTCTTACTAAAGCCTTTTTTTCTTCTCTTCCTGCATTGCTCCTTTTAAACTACCTTTGCTGGTGCAGGTGGTGTAATAACAAACCCCAGGGTGCAAATGGGGCACGTTAATGCTTTGCCAATGTTTCACCTATGCCCTGCAGATGCTCCACTTGTCTACCGCTCACCAATGCCACAATCAAAGCAAAAATGAACCACATTATTTTAAAACTTGCACCGCCTGGGACCTCTCCTTATCACACAGGTATATAATGGACGAGGGTTAACAGCTGAGTGGCAGTTCTAAAGTGCTGAGCGACACCCTAGAAAGAAGGTGTGTGGCCACGCAGTAGCACAGCTTAGCACGACCAGGCCACCTTGTCTTTAAATGTTTTATCCAACTGCTGCTTGGAAACTCCCAGAGAGCCTTAGGTCCACCAAAAGCATGTCTTGAGCTTTATCCTGGGTTTACAGCTTAAGCTGGCAGCCCTAACTGTGAGCCAGACCACCTCAACTGGCTTTTTTAAATCCATTGATACAGTGCTTCTCTTCTGGGGCCCCTTCTTCACAAAACTGTGCAGTGTGATTATCTTTATTCACTGAGTATTGAGAGGGTGTACTTACTGTTCATAATATATATATGTATATATACATATACAGTATAAATATATACAGTATATATATACCGTATATACTCACGGATAAGTTCTCCCACGGATAAGTCCGGAGTTGATTTTAACGTATAATTTCTGGTATTTTATAACGTTGGTCGTATAAGACGAACGCAGAAAACTCCCGCTATTGGTACAAGGGATTATTATATGCTAACATCCACCTGACAAGTAACCACGGAGCAGACTGCCTTTTTATTCTATGTGGGTGCGGCAATGCGCTGTATCAGCACGTGCTCCTCACCTCTCTATCGCTCACTCTCTCGCTCTATTTCGAAGTGATGTTTGCACTGTTTTGTGTTTTTTGATCTCACACCTTCATACACCTTTATCGTAAGAGCATCTCTTATCTACAATGGAGCGTTTGATCAGAAGAAAGTCAGGGTCTGATTTTATGATTGATTATTGACCCGACTTATACGTGAGTATATACAGTATATATACTATACTATATATACTGTATATATATATATACAGTATCCTTCTATATAAAAGCGGTCGGGATTGTCCTTTCGTCCCATGAGTGGAAAGCGTAGCGGTATTCCGCTTATCACAGACTTACTACTTGCAGCTTGCGGTACGAAGCGACATGATGTGAGCAGAGTTCTGGTGCTCCCATCGTTCCCTTGCTTTTGTGTGCGATGCGCTGGAAAAATAGACAAAATTATGTCTCTGGAAATAATTAATGTTGATGGAGTACAAATGCCTCACCGCATAGTAAATATCAGGGGGGTTCAAAAGGGCGGCCTCAATATAGAAAAAAAGTTTAAATTTCATCACAAAAATAACAGAAACTACGAGTATTAAAGTAATACAGCTCAAATACAATATAACCAAATTAATGAGTTTGTATAAAATATCAAATTGATCTACATATTGAATTGCCTTAAGAAGTGGTCAGCTTAAAAGGCGGGTCAGCCTAGTATATATATTAAGAGACAGCAGCACACTCTTCTCTGCTTGGCTGTGTGACTGAGCCCTGAAAAGTTTTGGTGCATCGTCGAGCCTCACACCAAGTGCTGCTGTGATAATCACTGGCTCCTGGTGACAGAGAACTGGGCTGATTAAATTTACCCTTCAGCATATACTGTAGCAGGAATAAATATATATGAATATAACATATGTTCAATTCTTTTGAACATATATAGTATCTCCTTCCTTACTAGCTACTACCAGATAACCAGAAGATGTTGCACCAATAGCATCAGGCATTTTTTTTTTGGTGAAATAGCACTGTGATTATTTTTTTCACATATCACTATTTACGTGATTATCAACACCCGTGTCTATTCCTGGAATTTTTCAGGATGCTGTCTGCTTCACACAGAGTCCAGAGTTGTTCTCTCGACTTCTTTTACTGCAGAACAGGGTGTACCCAAAGTGTGAGATCACAACAGTGACAACACCTGCTCTTCAGTACTGCAAAGACTTTCTGAACACACCACAATCTCCTCGCAACCTACAAAATGGAGATGATGTCGATCACATTTTTCCTGCAACAAACTTCTTTGAAAATGCTGGAAAAACATTCAAAAACGCCCAGAAAAGCTTGAGAATCGTGAAAAAGCTATGAAAAGCATAAATAATAATGAACAAACACTGGAAATGTACAATGTTCAAGTATGAATGGGTCCTAAAGCTGTGCACCACCACGATCCATTAATGTACCTCATCACGGCATCTTTGTGCCCTCAGGTAATTGCTGGTTTAACTCAGGATACACCTGATGGCCCTAAATGACTAGAACTGTTATGATAGTGCAAGAGTTTGTAACTTATTGATTTTGTATCTCATAGCAAAATTACAACCAAATATTACTTTGTTTTAGAGTCTTTTTTTTTTGTTGTTCTGGTTTTGGTCACTATTTTGACTCATGTGGTGTCAATCATTTTGTGGTGCCCATATTTGTTGATAGTAACAGCACATTGCTATTCATGGGACCCCAAGAAGCTGTATGTTGTGATGTCACAACCAGCAAATATAAAAAGCACTGATGGGCTCCTCCTGGCATCCAAGTTTTTAGATTCTTTCACTAAAACCAAAACATTGCGGTTGTGGGAGGAAGAGCTTCAGATTTCTATTTAGGGCTCACCTTGTGGGGCCTAAAGTAATACTAAACAAGAATACACGTCTGGGAGTAACCCATTAACAACTGTGTAGTGAATAGCAGTGAAATCCTGCGCTGCAAAGGCTACAACCTCAGGGCTTCTTCCTAAAACTCCTGCCCTCAGTTCCTCCAGTCCAGGCATTTTAAACCACCATTGGGGTTTCAGGGAGAGAGAAAAAAATACTGAACAAAAGCCTTGATACTGAAAGAAAATAAAAAAGCTGAAATTGCTGTTATCCATTCAGGAGTTCAATAGCATGAGGTACTTGAGACCAAATAATTAATTTGCACGTTCTAATGAGCATTTTGACTATGGAGACTGACAGATAGACACACACATGTAGACCACTGCAGCTACTGGGCTTCACACGTCTGAGAAGAGTTTCTGTCTGTTATTTCAACTATTGGATCAGTATATGGCATAACGACAGCAAATAGATTTTAGATAAGCATTGTGGTTTATAGATATACAACATGTTAAAACGCTTTAGCTGTTTTGTCATGGTATGTTTGCATTTCTGATTAGAGAATAATGTCAAATTTCTTTAATAAGTTGTTTAGAAGGTGGGTGCTCTTCAGCCTGTTGTTGGGCAGATTTGTTGATTTGGATATTTTGAGTACTCAAATCTGCATCACCTATGGCTCTTCATTATCATCTCTCTTAACGGCAGTCCTTTTGACAGAGTTTAACACTTCATTTACCTCAGATGCATATTTTGCGGCTCATATTTTTGCAAGCATAGCTATCAGTTTTTTCAAACTCACATCGACTCCTACACCATCATTGTAATGCTGAACAACAGAGAGCACACACGGCACCTGTGACATCATATCATTCACATTGACCATTGATCCATTGATGTCTTCAAATGCCAATGTATGATCTGATGCTACAGAAGGGTTTTTCCCTTGCATCAGGCTATATTATATATTTTGATTTGCTTACAGTATGTTTCTTTGTGAAACATGCAATGTGCTCTCTGCACACACAGCACACATTTATGTGTCTAATTTTTGAGGAAATTTGTCAACTGTAGATGGTTAATTGCAAACAAAAGCTTGCTGCCTGTCAGACCAGGTCAATGAGAGCACCTCTGATCTTTCCAGTTAAAAATCACCACCCTTACTTTGAGGGGATGGATTGGTTTAGAAATGTGTCACTCGGCAAGCCGTCTATTTGTTCCCACCCAGTTGTAAGCAAAATTGACTCATGGTTGTTTCCAGACATATACATTATACATGTTGCATCAGTGAGACTAATTCAGGGCAAAAGTCTGCTGGTGTTTTATTGGATTATTGATTTTTTGTTATTGGATTTTCAATTATTATTTGTAAGTGCTTGTTTTGATTCTCTTTTCTGAATTTTTGATTGATATTTGGACTTATGGCTTTTGTTTGCCCTGAGGTTTTCCTTTTTGTACCTCTTTTGTTTTGGTGTGGATGCTGTTTTGCAGAGACGTTTTTTTTAAATATTAAAAAAGACTGTTTTGTTATTGTGGTGCCAGTCTATTATCTTTTTGGTTCCCCTCTCTCTTTCTGAGTTTTTGGAATATTAAGGCTTTAACCCTTGTTTGTTTGGCATATGATGGATGTTTTTCAAGTTCACAGTAAGGCTTACCTTGCCCCCAAGTCCCATAGGAGCCTTGAAGCCTACTTTTGGAGGTGTCACGCACATGCGCATGGTAGCCAGCTACATGGACCAAAAGAAGGGAATTCCACACCAGGCCAGGGGGTGGCAAATGCACTAAACCTTCTGATTGTATCCCTGCAGACCAGACACTGAAAATTCTGCCTGACTCCGAAGATGTCACTTCCAGTTCTGCTCTGAAGACATCACTTCCGGCTCTGCCCCGGCAACATCACTTCCCCTGACCTGCCCTTAAAACCTGACTTCCTCCCTCCATTGATCAGTTCTGTTTTGGACTCAACACTGTGTTCACTTGTGCCTTTTGCAGCCATGGTCAAGTATACGGGTGGCTGCCCCAAACCTTTTTTCGTGTGTCGAGGCTATTCATTTCACAGACGCCAAATCTTTCTTGAGACGTAAAAGACCCCACATAATTCAGGAGCTAACATCATTTGGTGTGCCAGCCCATCTCAGGGCACTCCCACTCACAAACTCACACTGACTTAATACCAACATTTAAATCAAATAAATGCTCAAAAAGGCTAAGGTCTCTTTTAGTTTTTTAACGTCAGGCTTCAATTACCTGGTGGGTCTGAAGGTAATATCTTAAAAGGCCTTGAGTGTAGAGGATTTAAAAAAAAAAATTAACATGAAGGCAAACAGAGTTCATCCTCTTTGTGTTTGGCCGCTTATTCATCTTGTCCTTCAGAGCACCAGAAAATCCCTTAGGAGAAGACCAAGGAATCTGAGATGCCTCAGAGTACGCTCTTCTTTCTTTTCAAGAGAGGACACAAAGTGAACAGAGGAAGCCATACTTAGTGAAGTCCAAAAATACAGGAAGTGGTACATCCCCAGAGTGTGGAGTTATTCTTCAGGTCAACTGACTCTCACAGCCAAATAAAAGAAGCCCAGCATTAGGAGGCACCAGTTGTGAGCCATAAAGGAAGGAGGACTCCATCCTGAGCTGCACATTGGGCGTTTTATCAGACATTGTGCTTTATTCGCTTGATACAAGCATCTCTAGTTGGACAGGATTTTGAAAACCTACTGAGAAAATGTGTGTATTGTTTAGTGAAGTGCCGCCATATTGTCACTATCGTTCAGTCATTAACAAGTATACGTAGCAGAGGAACACACCCTCAGCCTGCCCTGTACAGTCATTTTGACCTTCAACATCCTCTGTACACTGAGCACCACTCCTTTCCACTGCTTAGGAAGACAGTAACAAGCTCTTTTTTTTTTGCGGGATTAGATATAACATTATTCTTATTATTCTATCTGTATAATACTACAGTATATTTTTGTAACTGTTCACTGCTGTGTAAACTCTCAAGCAACAACAAGGAGAAAAGGCCAGCTGCAGGCCTCTCCATGAAAGCACATGGGATTCTTAGCCGTATCTGGTTTTGGCAGACAATCCTGAAAAGGCTTCCTACATTCCACACTGTGGGAGAAAAATTGCTTTCCAGCATAAAATTGCAAAGTATAGGTGACAGAGGAATGGATGGAGATGAGATGGGGGAGGCAGAGAAAAAGTTGAGTTTTAATTAGCGTCTACACAAATCAAGAATGTGCAATGGACATTTTGACCCACTGTGGAGCAGGAAAGGCACCGTTATACTCACTACTGGATCCCTGCTGTTTTCCTTGGCATTGCTCCCAGGAAAAGAGTCTTTCCAAGGTGAAGTGGCTTAGTGTGGGTTCGTTACAGAGGCTAGTGTGCAGAGGCTTTCCTCCCCCATATCTCTCCCAGACACGTACACAGCCAGGCTCTGAGATGGTTAACTTTTCCATCTCACAGGAGCTAACATTCTTGCCACGTTCTTACTCTGTGCCTGTTGTAATATATTTTTTGTGCCTCAGTGCAACATAATGAAAGGCGCTGTATAAGGTAAGAAAAAACTTCATCTGAGGTAATAATCATTATTTATTAGGCGCCAAAAGCTGTCTGGGCCATTGCTGTGTGTAACCAAAAACACTCCCATCCACACCCACACAAATGTGAGTGGGCTGGAAGTGAACTGATACCTGTTTAGCACTCTCCCCACTTGCTTTTGCAAATGATTACACTGCGAGATGATGAAGGTTTTGGATAATAGAAATGAATGTCAACAGCTCACATTACATTCTTTCCATCAGAATATATTACTTACCCGGCAGGTCAGTTTTAGTTCACGCCTGACACACTGCATGCGAGCGCCTTGTCTTTAATATATTGTGTTAACTTGTGGATCTCGGCACTTTGAGACATAAATCAAAGAGCCTGGACTAATCAAGGCTAATGGCTTTGAGGTTTTCTTAACTTCCAAAACAATCACAGCAGAGAATTCAATGCTGTCAATCTGCATGCCACAACTAATCCAGGTCTCAAATCTGCAAAGCCAACGATCAAGTAACAATGCAAAATATTTATCTTCTTGACAGTTTAAGTAAATTGATTATACATGTTTAAAAGGCTCTTTTTCGATCGAGTTAATTGGGAATTCATAATCAAAAGTAGTGAAATGGTTAATTGATTAGTCTTAGGCTTGACTGTAAATAGGTATTTCTTCCACCAATTTTCTGAACTTTCCTTAACATTTCACAGTTAGGACAGAAGAAGCACCGGAGACAAAACTGGAGCTAATTCAAATAGGAGGCTGGTTTATCACTACAAAAAAATCACACCGTCTGCCCACAGGTCCAATGGAACCTCATCACCAGCCCTTACATTTCTATAAATGACTGGTCAAGATCATTTTTTTTCAAGAAACAGCGGACAGTACAGTGTCCTCATGGCTCCATGCACCTGGGCCCACTTATCTGGCTCTCATCGTCCTGGAGGAGTGTAGATGTCCTTTCTTCCTCCATCTTCTTGAAGAACTCTGGTTTCCTCGCACATTCTAAAGCCACAATTCTTGTCATGAGCTTGGCGTGTTGTGCTCTTTTTGAATAACTTCCATATGTTATGATACAGCTGCTTTGTTGTTGGCAATAGTGTGGCGCTTCTCATTGGATGCAATGAGGTGTAATGTCACAAACACGCAACTAAATGTCTTGTCTGGAGAAAAAAAGCAGATCTTTATGGAACATTTAATTGATTGTTTAAAGTATTTATGGAACATGGTGCCACAGGCAGACTTATTTCTCGATAGCACCAGATGACCCTGAGGCTCTAAATCCTCTGAAAAAGTGTCTTACCAGCATCAATAAATGGATCAGTAATGATTTCCTTAAACTGAATAAGGAAACAATAGAAATTTTAACGATTAGAAGCAAACAAAAAAGTGAGAACTTCTGAAATAAACTAGGCCATCTGCCTTTAGAAAAAAGAAGTAAAGATCCTGTGTCATTTTAGATTCAGAGCTAAACTTTTTGAAGGCATATTACAAAGACTACATTTGTTCAGTTAAGAAACATTGCATGAGTTAGATCTTTTACATCACTACAAGGTGCTGAAAGATTAATGTATAATTTTGTCTAGATTATTGTAATGCATTCCAATCACTAGGAATACAAAAAAAAGATATAAGTCAGCTGCAAGAAGAATTGTAACTAAAAAGTGAAAATCAGAGCACATCCCGCTAGTCTTAGCATTAGTTCACTGGCTGCCTGTGTCCTTTAGAATACTTTTAATTGTTTATTAAAGTCGGAACAACCTAGCTGTCCACCTAGCTCTTATTTTGGACTGCTTGTCCCCCTAAATTCTCAATTGTAATCTTAGATCCTCTAACTGAGAGCGATGCATAAAAGAACTGGTGAGGTGTTTCTAAAATAATTTACCATTGGAAAGCAGGGCCAGTGCACTAGTAGACAGTGTGGCTTAGTGATTAAGGGTTTGGACTTCAAACTCTGAGGGTGTCGGTTCAAATCCTATTACTGACACTGTGTGATAATGATCAAGTCGCTTTACCTATTGGGGGAAAAAAGCAAATGAAATGCAACCAGTTGTATCTTAGATTATATAAGTTGCTATGGATAAAGGTGTCAACCAAATAGCTACTAATACCACGTCTTTAATCCGTTGTCACACATGTGCCAATGGGACGCACCTAAAGGGCTTGAATGAGGGCCAGACTGGGATGTGGCAGAGTGCACTGCAGACCACTCACGGGAAACTCCGCCTGACCCTGTTGACGTCACTTCTGGGTCCAAACCTATGGATGAAGACCTTTCTGGTTCTGGCCTCAATGATGTAATTTCCAGGCCTGAGCCTATGGATGAGGACCCTTCAAATCCTGGTCCCTTTGATGTCACTTCCTATACTGGTCTTTAAAAGCCTCCACCTTTCCCCTATCCCCTCAGTTCTGTTTTGGAATCAGTGCTATCACTTGCTTCAATTTTGTAGCCAGGAAAATAATATACGGGTGGCTGCCCCAAACCTTACTATGGCTCTTGGTCGAGTTTGTGACACTGGCTTTCTCTTGATCATTTAAATTATTAGCATCATCAGTGTTCGTTCATACTTTGTTTTCATTCATTTCATTAAATGCTGTTCTTTCTGCTGTTTTACGGGCAGCTCACTAGTCACTACTTTTGTGTGTTTTCTTTTATTCTGGTACTCTGTGGTGGCACTATTTGCCACTGCCCCCTGCACTACGTATACTGCAGCCACCTGAGATGTTGGAAAGATGAAAAGGAAAAGAGGTCTTCAAGAGTAACCTGTTAATGGTGACACATTCATAGACTATAGTGTGCTCTGAGTGGTCTTGGAGACCCACACGTTTATTTTCTCCAATATACTGGAATTTTATTTGTCCTTTCCTCCCTGGCCATCTGACCACAGATAGCAATCAAGCTGGACATTATAAATATTGTCTTCATTGGGATAGTTTATTGGGCAAATTCACTGTATAACCACAAGGGGGCACCACTGAGCCCCAAACTTCAGACACATAGTTACCCAACACAAATCCAGGTTCAAATAAAATGGCTTTTAGTTTGCATCCATACTTTGAACACAAATGCCAGCCAAAATATTTCCAAATGAAATACTGTACATCTCTTCCTCCTTCCACCTCTAGTTGAGTGTCGCCTGTCGCCTCCTGACTCTGACTCCTCTAACGTGAAATGACAGACTTCTTTTCAAACTGGGAATGACATAGCGTGTCTTCTTGGAATCACTTCAGGGTCCTATGGAAAGCAGGGAGGTCCTCTCCTGACTCTACTGACACCCAGGGACCCTGAAAGGGTTGCACTTCTGGAGTCCAACACCCCAGCACCCTGTGGGTGTCCAGACTGGGACACCACAAGAGGACTACTGCCACCTGCTGTATGGGGGATGGAACTGCTTCTGGCTTCGGCCTTCTGCTGATGCTTCGACGTGGCTTTTGAGGAGGTTAGTTTAGGTTTGTTTAAACTAGGCATTGGGGAAGAGAGACCACATTTGAAAATTCAAGAAAGATATCTGAACTTTTTTATATTTTGAACTTACTAGCCAGCAGAGACTGGACAGTGCATCTGTAATGAGCTAAAACAGCTTACTTTAATGCTATATCTAAATAAATAAATAACTACAAAAACTATTGCTGTATAATTGCTGCACATAAACATAGTGTTATAGCAATAACTGTCATGATCTCTAATATGTTTTTGGACTAGTATATTGTATTTCTATTTGCCTAGTTTTTTTTTTTTTGCTTTTTTTTATTCTTTTGGCTTCATAATATCATCAGATGTTGTGTCACTTGTAGTCACTATGGCTACTTCCTTGTTGTGATGCTGAGCTGAGATCCTCAGCTCTTTAATGATCACCAAGCTATTTCACGAGGATAGCTCACAAAGTCTCCTTTGTTTGAATTTTGAACATCTGAGAGAAAAGACTTCTTTGGAAATAAAACAAAAAGCTTCATTTTGTTAAGAATTTCAAGTTTCTGATTTGAGCCTACTTTGTCACCATAATCCTTTTCTTGTCTGCAATGCCTTAATCCTCGCTAAGCTTTGGTTTTGATTTTTAGTTCACATTTCAATTTCTGTCACTCAGATCAGATGGAAAATAATTGCAGCATCATTTAATGAACCTTTTATGGTCTTAAATAGAAACTTGGGTGGATCCTCAATATGGGGTTGAATATAATAAAAATGGATAGATATGATTCACAAAAAACAGGAAGAATTGAAAAAAGATGTGGGAACATCGGTTGAGAATTTTAACATACATCCTCTTCAAATTAGACCTGAGCTTCATGGTCTTAGTGAAGACACTTGGGTTTGAACACACAACTGCAAGGTGTCAGGCTGCAGTCCGGATGCCTCCCTAAATTTCTGTATTTTTTCTTATATCTGTTTTTCTAACTCTGCTTTTTTTGTGTTTCTCCTTAGTTGTGTCCATTTTTTCATATTTGGAAGATTAAGGATGAAGACTTATGGGCCTAGGTCTCTAAGTGATAATTGCCCTACAGCTTTATCCTTTAACTAGCTGTCCTACCCTTATAAGAAAGGTTGACATCTAAGTAAGATAACTAAGTTATCAACGTAAGCCTCAGCATCAACATTTGCAGTTCACAATCTATTGGAATGTATTTTGTAAAGCACGTAGAAATAAAATGCAATGTTTTTTTCATTTCAACAGGTGGTGCATCACAAACATTTGTAGTCATAAAATGCATTACTAATGTTTGTGTTGCGCCAATTGTTGGAATGAAAAATGCAGTGCATAAGTCTCTGTTATATGTTATTTGGTTTGAGATTCATTAAAGCAGTATTTATGTTTGTGACGAGCCACCTGTCTGAATAAAAAATGCAAAGTGTTTTATTACTGCAAATGTTTGAGATATGCAATCTTTTGGAATGACAGAGACATAGCAACTGGACAAAGACACAAGTACACAGACACAGACACTTATCTTTTTTATTTAGGTGTAAAAAAGTGCAGTTAGCTAAAGGCCTAAAAGAAAATAAAAGCCTGATCCCTGCGTTTTGTTATTGCCTTAGCACTGAGCTCTCTCTTGCTGTGGCCTCCTATGTCCACAAGCGAGGTTCTGATATTATTAAGAGTATTTATGGTTGCTGTCTTGTTTATCGCTAAGTCTTGTTTTTGTTTATAGTCTTGTTGCCCAATTCCTTCCTTTGGATTTACTATTGCCTCCTTGTGCGTTTGGATATACATTCCTTTGGATTAAATCTAAGAACATTAAAAATGACAGTATTAGGTTATGAATTAGTTTTTGGAAATAGATTGTCAGATTTTGTCTTTTGCATTGTGACGGATGGCCAGAACCCTTGCCTGGCCAGGATGTCGCTGTATTGGAAGGACCGGAGGAGAGACTGTGTTCTGGACATTACCTTCCCTGGGACACTAGAGGACAGCCTCCCTGGCTTGCTGTACGGCCACGGGTTTGGAGGTTGGAAGCTCCACCCTGCTGGGGCCCATGGCCGCCACCAGAGGGCGCTTAGACTGTGTTGAAGTTCTGTGTTGCAGTACTTCCGCCACATCCAGAAGTGCTGCCAGAAGCCGGTCAACGAGCACCTGGAGCACTTCCGGGTGCCTTATAAAAGGAGTCAGCAACCTCTACTCCAGAGGCTAAAGGCGGGTGGAAGAGGATGAAGCTTGCGGGAGGAGGAGTGGTGGTGTGTAAAGGCGAAGGAAGAAAAGGGTTAGGGGGTGTCGCAACTCTGGTAGCAGAAACGGCAAGCAGCTGTGGGCTGGAGGTGCGCGTGTTCAGCATGATGGGAGGTTCATGGTGTGCAACGCGAGTTGACCTGGCTGCAATGTGCAGCACGTCCAGACACCAAGGTACCTAGCTGCGGGTAGAAGAACGAAAGCGTAGAGATAAGAAAGGGGCCTGAGAGAGTGAAATGAGTAGTGATTATTTACTGGATAGTGATCGGGTTGGTATGGTTGTGTGGTGAATGGTTGTAAATATACATGCTAGTATAGTGTAACTGGCTTTGTAAGTTTGCTTCCAGACTGCAGCATGTAGAACAGATTAAGGGGGCGTATGTGGTGATTGGTGGAATTTGGGCGAGGTGTCTGTCAGGATTGGTGGCAGAAATCTGGAGGATGTATAAAAAAGGTATGGCTGTAATCAGAGAAGCAGGTAATAAGCCGGAGAGCGTGAGAAGTTCAAAAGTAGCTGTTGTATTGGAGAGTGCGTCATGAATCTCTGGAATAGCTGGAATGAGCATTTGGGAGAGATGCACTTCCCTTAGTTTATTCCCCTAGATTTTTTTTGGGAGCATGGGAATAAATGTTGTGAGCTGGACTTCATTTGATTTGGGTGTGTTGTGTTGTAAGCCATCACTACCCCGACGGGACCCGAAAAGAGGGTAAAGGGGCAAAGGATTGGTGTGTAGGAGTGGACTCCGAGTGCCTTAAGGAGAACCTTTTCTGAATAGACTGGATAAGGAGAGAAGGGGAAATAGGCTGAACAGGCCAAGAGTACCAGTGTTTTTGTTTGTTTCTTTTTATTTTTAATTTTATCAACTTCATAAATATGAACTTTGAACTTTATTGAACTTGCACTTTATTTGCTTCACTGATGAATTTGGGAGACACCAGAAACTGAAACTTTTATATCACTTGCTTTTAAAAAAGAATTGTCTGTTGTCACATACATGTGATTGGGAGGCAGCTAAAGAGCCTGAATAATAGAAGTTCCACATCAGACCAGGGGGTGGTGAGGTGCGCTAACTGTCTCTCTCAATCCTCTGCAGACCATCCACGAGAAATCTCACACGGTTCCGGCACCACTTCCATTTTTTTTTCCCGACTCCACGGATGAAGTCACTTCTGGGTCCGCCACCCACTGATGACGTCACTTCCAGTTCCGGGCCCACTGATGACATCACTTCCTGTCACGACCTTTAAAGCTGCCATCTTTGTAACCTTAAATCAGCTCTGTTTTGGACTCAGACCTGTGAACATCTCACAACCTATTTACCAATTTGCAGCCAGGGCACAATATATGGGTGGCTGCCCCAAACCTTTTTGATGTCTTTCGTTTATACTTGTAACACTATAGGCTATATTTATTTAACATCTTGTCAGTGTTTCATTTGCTCACCCTGATTTAGGCTCGGACATGACTACTTTATTCCCTATGTAGGAGTCATTGGAAGGTTTGGGGTGAGCACAGAGGTAACACACTATCACTCTGATCAGGTTCATCTTCGTCTCATCTGTACCAATACCTTTTTTACAGAATTCTGCAGTGTCTTTTAAGTCCTATTCCATTAAGTCAGAGTATCTCTGAGCACAAAGTGAGCTACCACAGCTATGCAGATGATGCACTACTCTATTTATCAATAGTGCCTGATGACCTTGACACTCTTGGCTCTCTGATCCTATGTGTGCTTGTATTTCCGAAAGGATGAGCAGTTACTTTCTTAAACTAAATAAGGAGAAGACAGAAATCTTATTGACTGATTAAAAGTGAGGGTATTAGAAATAAACTTAATCTCTTAGATTTAAAAGTCAAGTCGGAGGTAAAGAATTTAGGGGTAGCTATTGACTCTGACCTTAACTTCAAATCACATATTAATCAGACTACAAGGACTGCATTTTTCACTTAAGGAATATAGCAAAAGTTAGTCCTCTTATAACTTTACAAGATGCTGAAAATTTAGTTCACAGTTTTGTTTTCAGTCGACTAGATTACTGTAATGCACTCCTTACAGGACTACCTAAGAAAGACATCAATCGGTTACAGTTAGTGCAGAATGCAGCAGCCAGAATCTTAAATAGAAAAAGAAAATTTGAGCACATCACACCAGTTTTAGCGTCGTTACATTGGTTATCCGTATCATTTAGAATTCACTTTAAAATACTACTAATGGTTTACAAAGCCTTAAGTAATCTCTCCCTGTCCTATAATTTAAAATGTTTGTCCCCTTACACTCCAAGTCATAACCTCAGATCTTCAAGTGAATGCTTGTAATTTCAAGAGCCAACCAGAAATGAAGTGGTGAGGTGGCTTTTTGCTTTTATGCGCCTAAAATATGGAATGCTTTATCAATAGAAATTTGCCAGGCTAATACTTCAGAACAATTTAAAAAAACTGCTGAAAGCTCATTATTTTAAAATGGCTTTTTAGTAGCTACATTTTAGTTGTATCCCTATTACACTTTA
Source organism: Polypterus bichir lapradei (assembly GCA_026402145.1). Classification (NCBI taxonomy): domain Eukaryota; kingdom Metazoa; phylum Chordata; class Cladistia; order Polypteriformes; family Polypteridae; genus Polypterus; species Polypterus bichir. The sequence continues at coordinate 14,448,304 of JANRMT010062825.1, forward strand.
TGGGCATTGAATTAACATTGTCCCCTGGGTTCTGCAGTTCCCTACTAATCTGTACTATTCTGTGCTGTCTTTTCTGGTTTTTCTACAGTGGCGATCTGCACCACCACCACCTGATCAAAGTGCCAGGCTGCCCACTGTGTTTATGGATTGAATGGTGGGTATCCCAGATGTCCACATGACTATCATCATTAAATTCTTCCATGTGAAGCCTGTAATCCGTAAGGACTGGTTTAGAACGTCTATGTTAGGTAGAATGCTCAGTGTGGGATGGGTGGTCTTTTGGCCTTGGAACCCCTGCAGATTTTGTTTCTTTCTCAAGCCTAACTGAAGATTTTGTTCTTTTTCTCTGTCCTCCTGGCCATTTGACCTTATTTTTTTCTTTGTTTCATATTGTATAATTTTATTGCCTAATCTTTTTTGTTGATGTTTAATATTAACTTCCTTTTATTTAATTTTGTAAAACACTTTGAGCTACATTGTTTGTATGAAAATGTGTTATATAAATAAATGCTGTTCTTGTTGTTGTTTTTCACAAACTAATCTTCCAATCCTGTTTTTGTAACTAACTTGCAGTGTGACCTCTGTGTTTCTGTTCATGAAGTCTTCTGCTGATACTCGTCTCTGACACACTCACATTTGGCCCTAGAAGAAAGTTTCTGATTTGTTGGACAGGCATTGGGGGCTTTTTTTTTTTTTTTTGCATAATGTGAGGATTCTTCTGTCTTCAGCAGTGAAGGTCTTCCTTGACCTACTGTTCCCTTTGTGATTACTGAGCTCACCAGTGTGGTCTTTCTTCTTCATGATATTCCAGATACTTGATTTAGGTAACCGTAATGGTTAATTGTTTTTCAGCCTCATAATGGCTTCTTTAACTTTCACTGGCACAGCTCTTGTCCTCATGTTGTACAATGGTGACTACAGACTCCAAAGTGTAGAAGCTGGTCGAGTTATCTTATGAAGCAATTGAACCCACCTGAGGAATCACAAACACCTTTACGCCAATTGGTCCAAACATTATGGTGCCCTGAAATGGGGGGATCATGTAGAAAAAGTTTTCTAATTTCTTCAGCTTGTGACTGAAATGTATTCAAATACCCTTAAATGAAAGTCTGCAACATGCACTTTAATCACGTTTCTGGGTTGTAGTGGTTAAGGCTTTGGACTTCAAACCCTGAGGTTGTGGGTTCTAATCCTGCTATTGATGCTGTGTGACCCTGAGCAAGTCATTTGACCTGCCTCTGTTCCAACTGGAAAAACAAAAGAAATAGGATCAATTGTATCATAAATGTTGTAAGTCACCTTGGATAAAGGTGTCAGCCAAATAAGTAAATGTTTGATTGATAATTTTAAACTGCAGAGCAGAAGGGAAAATGAAGGAGAATTGTATCTTATGGATGGATGGCTATCAGTAGATGTGCTAAACTGCAAACTGTTTCAAATTGGAAATATGTCAGTAATTCTTTTCAATTACCAAAACAGGTTAAGTCCTTATTATGTTATGAAGTCAATGACATCAAGTCCATTTTTTCATGACATATAACTTGTGATTCATCTGGAATCTTTACTAAATTAATTTAAATTTAATTTCAACATATAGACTTTGATTTATAGTTTAATTTCTTTTTTTTATTTTTCCCCATTTATTTATCAGTTTTCCAATTAACAGCAACATACATACACATCTCTTCAAATAAATAAAAATGCCAAAAGTATCGACAAACATATTAGTGTTAACTATCAAACGCAAACAATAAATCTATAATGCCTAAACCCCATATCCCAACCATAGGCCCACAAAAAAATAGATAAAATAGATAATGAATAATTAAATAATTAAAAAAAACCCTAGTTTAATTTCTTTTGATAACTAGTACATATTTTGTATATGCTAAAGCAATATATAGAGAGTAACTTCTGGATTTCAGGCATCTGAGAATAGTGCATTTTTTTGCTTATTTTTTTATTATAATGGTGTGTTTTGTGTTTGCTAAGATTTTTATTTCTACGTGTGTCTGGTATACATTTGTCTGTTTACTACACCAATCGATCTGTGTCTTTTGCTGCTTTGCTGACCAGTTTCTGTCTTCATTGGGAGTGTTGTTCTTTCGCTTTATTTCACTTTGATACTCTGTAGGGTCTACTTGAAATAAAGGCAAACTGAGAATAAACTAAAGATTCCTGAGGTGGTTATTATTAGAGCTCTGCAAATTATATTAAGACCAAACAAAGTGTTTATTCAGATATTATTACACAAGCGTCACTGACTTGTAGACGGATGCTCTACATCAGGGGTGGGCAAAGTCATTTCTGGAGGGCCGCAGTGGCTGCAGGTTTTTGTTCCAACCCAGTTGCTTCAAAAGAAGCCCTTATTGCTCAAGTAACACTTCTGCTACGTTTTAGTTGTCTCACTCGTTTAGATTTTGAACCCTTATTGCTTATTTTAGTCTTAAACAGCTGTAGTCTTGGTTTTTAATCACCTCTTATTAGTAATCAGATGCAAATGACAAAAGAAATTCAGCATTTCTCCATTAAGCTTGTTTCCATTTACACCTGCGTGTGTTTATCATGCAATATTTGGTTTAATTAAATACTTGGAAAGAAAATGAAGAGAAAAAAGTGAATGACTGAGAATTACTCATCTGTTTTAGACTTCAAATCATTTGGATGATATCCTTAGAAAGGAAAAAAAATCTAGGATATGAGAATGATCTGACATAGCAGAGTTAAAGCACTAACAAGCCCTGAAATTAAATAATTGACAAGGATTTTTTTTTAATTAAGCAACTGGGTTGGAACAAAAACCTGCAGCCACTGCGGCCCTCCAGGACTGACTTTGCCCACCCCTGCTCTACATCAAGGTGGCTGTATATGAACGCTCCACACAAAGCAGCCAGCAGACTTACTTTCTTTCTTTCTTTCTTTCTTTCTTCATATCCCAGTGTGGGTGTTCATTTCTTTGATTGTTTAAATTCCTCATCCTTTAAACTTTTGGCTGAAGTTCACCTTGTCCAAATATAAAGGTTTATTTGGCTTCAAGAGCCTCTCTACAGTCAAGCCAGTGAATGTTCTTTCTGACAGTATCCAGATGCACACCCGTGTCGGTGCCCAAACAGCAGGAGTACCCATCTGAATTTATATCTTCTGCAGCCCAGCACTGAAAGTGAAAGCCAAGCATGCAGATTGCTTTAGCAGACTAATTGCATTCTGCCAGGAAGGTATGACAACACCTCCTCGTATTTTTAGCTGTTGATCTGCCTAGTTTATGAAAAAGCGCTCCTTCCAAATCCTTAAAACCATTTTAAAAACTGATCGCAATCCAGGGCTCGTCTGCTCGATCCAGCAGACTTTACTCTCTCCCTCTTTCTCTCAGGTGTCACTTTGGCTGCACACTTTGTTCAAAGTTCATCCATGTCTCATCTCACGCAGTCTTCACAAATATGTTGATCACCTACACCCTCCTAAGTAATATGTCAGCTGAAGAATGCAGCCCATGGCAGAAGAACAGAAGCTGAAATTTCTACCAAACCTGCAAGACAAAGAAATGCTTTATATTTGTCTTTTTGTGTAGCATTTGCATATCTTGTAAGTGAGTCCAGAATCTGAAGTATGTGGTGATCTAAGTTCACATTTCTTGTAAGATTTTACAGATGATATGCAATGGCTGTCATTTATGCTCATGACTATTATAAAGCAGACTGGTGTCAAGAAGTCCATCTGGCCATAAAATGCCTTCTTCTTGAGTGATCTTAGGTGAACCCAAGAAATGGCCATTAAACTAGCCAAGAGATTCAATGACTGATATGATAAAATGGCCCAGACCTTTCACAAAATTTCAAACAACAATCTTCTTCCCCTCCAACTGCCTTCAGGAAATGTCACCAAAATGACAAACATGCATTGGCACACGTCAATGGGCTCCTCGCCCTTTTCACTTTCACATTCATACTTCTGACTTTTCATGATCTCCTCTCCAGTCCATCATCTTAGCTTTGGAACTCCAGATTTTATCTTCCCCCTTTTGTCCATAGTTCCATGATCTAAATCCTCCAATGGGGGTTCTGACCTGCTGACAAGCTCTTTCCATAAGCCTGTGGAGTAGCATTCCATCTTTTTCCAGGACAGCTGCTGTCACTTCAGGTTGCTGGCCCCATCCTGTTGGTAAGCACTTAGTCTGCCAGCCATTATAGTGTGTTACATAATAACATTCTGCAATATCTGTGCTATCTATCCACTGTATCAACTGCTCGGTCCAATTAAATAATGATGCCTGTCTTGGCAGTACTGGGCACAAACCACATATACTTTGTGCCACAGACATGAATTATAGATATTGCTCTTGAAGATATTATCTTTAGTCATCTTTTAAAAATAGCTCTCCGCATTAAAAATAGCATTATGCAGAGCTGTGAATTGGGATTTTGTGGTGGCACAATGGTTTGTATTGTTGTTTCACAACTCCATGAACCTGGATTCAGTTTACAGTTTGTGGAAACTGCATGTCCTTCTTATGTGTATGTCAGTTGTCCACTCTCACCCCAAGGAAATATATTTTAGGAGTGTATATAGCTGTGTGATGGGAAATCTGATTCTCTTAGTTGGACCCACTATGAATGAATGTGAAGTATGTCTAACAACACATTGGTTTGCCATCCTTTGTTGGATCGGGCCTGGTTTCCAGTGATTCCAGGGTAGGCTGTAGCCCTAAGTGACCATATGAAGAAGAACTATGATGAAAGACAGATGGATGGATGGATGGATGAATGGAGCTACCTAGCCTTAAGTCCATCACTCTCCATCAGTATGTCATCTTTCTTAACACAAACCAGTTGATCTTGCTTCCAAAACTCCGCCAAGCTTCACACGTGGTGTTAGATTGGTCACATCTCATTTGCTTTGCCTTGTGCCAGCTGTTAATAAAGTCATCTCCATTTATAAATGCCAGTCATGTCCTGAAACGTTATGAATGTGAAGAAACCAGACAGTTACTCTTATTTAGTGTTCCTTATATGTCATCCAGACATGTGTTAAAAGTTGTCAGCACCCTTACAGTATTTCAAATACAGATTCCCAGAACTTGTGTGAAGGAGTGCTTCATTTTCAGGACTGGCCATTGTGTCCTCACCACATGTCCATTGAGCTCCATTTCCAAAAAAATACAAACTGATCCTAGGTTCTGTAATAAGCTTTCAGCTCAGTTGGCATCTATAAACTGCAGCAGGGTGCCATGTCATGGATTGATGTCCCATCTAGGATGGTCTGTGCTATATCAGACCCTGCTGAAGTGCACGCCACCAGCCATGAACTAAAAAGCTGAGCAGACAGTTTTTGCAAGCCATTTTATGGATTAGTAGCAGTTTGTGTAAGTGGTCCAGCTCCCTGGTATGTTGGATCAAATTCCACTTTCTAAGGTAAGTGTGTGTCTGTGGGATGCAGAGTCATTGTTTTGTAAGTCAGCAAATTCCGTTTTGAAAACTGAAAGATATTAGAAAATAATATGCTGGCATTAAATTATGCAACTCTGTAGGCACCAGGCAGGACTATAAGTCAGGACAATTGCAAACCCTGCAGTTTTGTAGCATATGTCAGAGGTCAGCAGCCCCATTTCTCTACTGCCTTCTCAGCATTTGTTAATTGGTAGAATCTTATACAATGCTGGTGGTAAGAGAAAAAATAAGGATAGGGTTTATATTCTGTCTTTTCTTAATTAGGTCTCCTTTATCAGTGAAGAATATAAATGACTAAATAAAGCAGGCATTCTGCTTTCAGCAGTGGGAGGATCATTTTCTGGCATGAGGGGGAGCCAAGTGCTAAGGTCTACTCGGCACCTGTGAGCGCCGTGCTGCTTGATGTTAGGCCAGGTTTTTTTTTTTTATTCCTCCCTATTCTTCATCTATAAATGCATGAATGCCATTCTTAAAATTCAGTTCAGGCCTGGGTATAATGGGCCCCTTGCAAAAGGTGAGCCAAAGGGAAAAGAGCTTGGCTGGGCAGTGCGGCGTAAAGCGGTTTCCTAGAGCTTCCAACAGCCTTGGACGTCCTTTAAACCTGACGGCTGTGAGAGTTGGATGCCATCTTCTCAGTCTGTGTAATTTCAGAGGACGAATGAGAGGCAGGAAATGGCCGTGCTTGGAAGCAGCCAATGGCATGTCAAAATCCTGTTCGATGTGACGTTCACATAGCGATGTTAATCCTTTTCTGGATATTTACTCTATCTCAGGCTTTCTTTTCATTTCAATAAATCCTCTCATTCTATGAACCTTCATAGCCCATTAAAGGGTTTCAGTGAGCCAAAGCCTCTTCTTTTAGCACGCAGTCCAATGATCAGTGCTGCCACCTCACATTTCCAGGAGCCTGAGTTCAAACTCTGCTCTGGTCAATGCCTGTTGTGATCTCTCTCAGTGTCTAGTCTCCTCAAATGTCCTAAACATGTGTAGGTTAATACATTTTTGTTTGTTGAACTAATATGAGAGCATGTTGGTTTATATGTAGATAAGTCCTGCAGGGCCAGACAAATATATTATATGTATGGGCACAACTGTGAATGAATTTGCCTTCAATGTGGGTGGAGATGATGGAGTTGTGTCTCTGAAGCTAATAATCTGTGCCACTATCCATTGGTTGCTGGTTCGAATCCTGTTACTGCCAGAAGGTACTCCGTTGGGCCCTTGAGCAAGGCACTTAACTTGTAATTTCTCAAGGGTACCGTACAATAGCTGACCCTGTGCTCTGATTCCAAAGGGTATGCGATAACTGCATTTTGTTGCACCTATACAATGACAATATAACTGAATCATTATCATTAAATAACTACCATATACTGTATATTCAAGTATAAGTCAGGTCTTGAAACCAGAAAATTCAATCATAAAATCAGCCCCCAACTTGTACGTTTGTTCAAAAATATGACACTTTTTTTTTTACATCTTCTTGCCTCCTCCAATCTCGCACCAGTTTCTTAGACACATCGAACTTTGTTGCAGCAGCGCAGTTACTAATTTCTTATGCCACTTTAACTTTTTATTTACAACCAGCTTCAGAATTTCTTCTGATCAAACGCTCCATCTTAGATAAGGGATGCTCTTACGATAAAGGTGTATGAGGGTGTGAGATACAAAAAACACAAAACAGTCCAAGTGTCACTTCAGAATAGTTCGGGTATTACCGTGTGGTCATGTAGGCACAATACATAGAAAAAGAAGGCTGTGTGCTCCTTGGTTATTCTCTCAGGTGGGCGCGTTAGCATATCATAGTCTCTTGGATCAATAGGGTGAGTTTTCTGCATTTGACTTATTGTATACGACCGACATTATAAAATACCTGAAATTATATGGTAAAATCAAGCCCTGACATATATGCCGGAGAAATTAAATGAGAGTATATACAGTAGATGATTCACTGAGTGTGAACTTTCCAAACCAATCCAAAATCTTGTAATAGTGGATCTCAAAGTAGGTGATTAAAGAGCAATGCTACAACTTATTACACACTTATGATAATGATAGATAAAATGTTCAGGACTGAGAAGTCTCCCAAATATGCAAATATGCAAGTCATCCAAGGGAACAAAATAAATGTTGGGGCACCAACCCGGCCATCCCTGTTTACTACAGACAATAATAAAGAAAATAAACATGGCATAAAATCTGCAGCAAATGATAGCCTCCTTCAAGACTAAGGCAAAGTTATTCCACTTTTAGGTAATAGAGGAGCTCTATCTCTTCGGTTTTTATGGCCCAGGGAGAGTAGGCAGTCGAGTCAGTTGCCCTCACTGGGCTGTTTCTCGGTACTGTGGGAGAAAAGGAGGACAACATATTTAGAGACACCGGAAGGGGTGGATCTACATACCTGGGGGGAACTCGGAAGGTGACCCTCTGAAGCACATGAGTGACACCTATTTCAAGGAAACAATCATTCTGTAAAACCTGATCATACTTTGTCATTCAAAGACATCACTTGTCTAGTGGTAAAAGTGAATGATGGTATGGATGGCCTCTGTCACTCACAGTTAAAATGATGCAGTTAGAGTAAACTCTAGAATATTCATTTCGAACTTAACTTTGCGTCTTCACACCCAGTTTAAGAAGGTGAACAGAACTCCTGTTAAAGGGTAAGTTCAATATTTTTCGTTGAACATGGCAAAAATGCATTTTCCATTCAAAATTGTGTTGTAAACTTAAGTGTTTTCTATGCATTTAAAAAAATATCTTGACCTCACTGGCGCTTTACAATATGGGCTAATGGGGCTAAGTGGCACCAATTTGAAATATATGTTTACAAACTTACTGGATGCGTCCAAGACAGTCGCTGAGTATTGACTCACGTTTTGCAATTGCACACACATTGTAAAATAGTTTATACATGTCATCTTTGAATAACGAAACACCAATATTATGAGATTCGTCCATTTTAGAAGAAGGCATATGTCTTCTTCTGCAATAATCTGACAGCCTTCCTTAGCTTGAATTCATCTCCAGAGACCAAACCACAGTAAATTTTTCATGCCACATGGCTGCTTTTTTCTTCTTTTTTTTATGATTAATTTCCGTTACTCTGTGAAAACTCACATTAGCTATCTTTACCACAAGAAAAATATTATTAGAAATATGAGATAAAATGCTTACTTCCAGATCGCTTTTGTTGTCACAGACATGTATCGGGAACACAGAAGGCATGTTTTCATATATTGAAACATTTGCCGCTTCATCGGTAAGTTTTTAGGCTTATATTTTTCATTGCCGCCAGATGGTCTAAGAGCATCTATTACAGAGTGCAATGAGAGCAACATATTTTTTACCTTTCTAGAAAACGGTTAACGTTAGAACACAGTTTTCCATGGCAAATGCGTATTGGGTTTTTGAGTTGCACAAAAGACAGGCAGATGAGTTCTAGGTAAAGAGAACATTATTCTGGGACTAGCCATACCAGCATTAAGACTTTATTCAGTAAATAAGCTTTCATTCAAACAGTTGGCAAAAGCAGGAGCTTTGTAGCCATCCGCCCTGCTCCAGCCATTTCCTTCACTTAATAAGAACTCATTCTTTGGGTGAGTTCACATGCCAGGAAACACTGGGTAGAGAAGTTAGAAAGAAAAGCCAAAAGGGAAGTGAGTGCTAAACTTTAAATGTTCTAAATATCGTGCAACAAATACGTTACAGTACCCGGTAACATGGGCTAGCTAAGAGAGTTAGCATGCAACTGCCAGTGGCAGATGGGAAGAAGGCACAGCAGACTATCTAATGGATTACTTCCATAAAGCTGCAGTGATCACAGATTACCACGTTTGTGGAAAAAAAAAGTTTGATTTGAAAAATTCTGAAATTCTCCTTTAAATGTGATCTTTTAGCTGTTGATAACAAAGAACTATGAATGTAATCATTACATCCAAAACAGTAAATGTGTTTAACGATTCGGATATCAGCAAGCTACAGATGTGGTTGCACAGCATGCCTGTCTAAATAAATAATGACAGTAAGTTAATACTACTGTCTAATTGTACATGCCAAGCATGCCATACCAGAATATATACAGTACACCACAATGCTGAATCGAACATTATTCTTAAGTCTTTACTGTTAATGTTGGCTCAACAAATTCAATTAATTTTCCTAGACATCAAGATGTTGCTTCGCTTGTATTTTTCGGCTTTACCCCGGAATTTTACAGCTTACAGACTGGAAGAAATTAGGACTGTTTTTTAGAAAGAACCCCTGTGGACGTAACCTTTTCAGCTGCAGATTTTGCTGCTATTCACTACCAAGATTTTAAGGGAGCGTCCACAGACGTGTGCAATCTCATTCAGAGAAACACTTTGGCCCAGCGAGACTTATATGTGGGTGTATACTTTGAAATGGACTGTCACTTCATCTACAGTTCACAACTAATGCTGTGTGAATAGGCTTCTTCTGCATATCTTGTGGAATAAGCATATTTCAAAAAAGAAGTATGGATTGTTTTTATTGAAAGCAAGTAACATTCCATACAATAAAGTCAAACTTAGCAAAACTAAATTCAATTCATCCCCCACCCAAGAGAAAGAAAGGAAGGCCTACAGCCAGAGTAAAACTTTAAGTGTAGAAAAGAGGGAATCCTTTTCCCCAATATAAATGTTTATTCTAAAATGTTATTGATTAGCTCCTGCCGGGTTTTTAAAAGTTTTGAAGATTCTCTAAGTGAAAATTTTATTTTTTCCAATTTCATACAGTATATAACATCAGTTACCAACTGCCTTAAAAGAGGTGGGTTAGAATTCTTCCAGTTGAACAAGATAACTCTACGAGCTAGTAGTGAAGTAAAGGCAATTACAGTTTGTATGTCCTTCTCCACTTTAAACCCATCTGGAAGTACCCCAAACACAGCTGTTAGTGGATTAGGATTGACTGTAACACCAAGGCTGTCAGACAGATATTTGATTTGTTTTGCCCAGAATTACATTGATTTGGTACACTCCCAAAACATGTGGCCTAGTGAGGCTGGAGCTCGATTGCAACATTCACAGGTTGAATCTTGCCCTGGAAACATTTTAGAAGATGTTAAAAAAGATAGATGTGCTCAATAAAAGATTTGAATTTGAATAATTGTATGTTTTGCACATATAGCGCTAAAGTGTATTCTGTACATATTTGCCTTCCACTCCTTTACTGAAATGTTGAGTAAGAGATCCTTTTCCCACTATACTCTGGGATATTTGAAAAGAAGGGACTTTAAAATGTTTTGATTTGAAGCTGTGTCTACCTTTAATAAATCCAGTTTGGTCTTGTGATTTTGCCAAAGGAAGCACTTTCTCAATCTCTCCAGCTAGAACATTGTTATTCAGAAGTGAGATTAGTCATTACACATTGTGACAAGTCCTTAGTTTTCTTATTAATGCTTGGTGAAAAGTTAAAGGAAGAATTATATTGGCTCTGCCTGCTATAAATATTGCTAATAAAAGGAGAGCTAACTTAATTGAAAATGTTTTATAAAATTCAGAAGGGTATCCACCAGGGCTTGCTGCTTTCCCACTCTGAAGTGAGTTTTTAGCATCTAGTATTTCTGAGAGTGTCAGAGGTTTATCCAATTCCTCTGCTGTGGTATCTGTAATGCATGTGGATTTAAAATACAATCAAAGTCTGTGGCCATTATAATTTTATGAGTGCTCACTTTGGGAATGGATGGAAAAATGTTTTGGATGAAGTCTCTGTCATCCACAAACTCACTTTACAATGAAATAAATTACCCATCACCATCACATACTGCCCTTCCGGATCATATACTACAGTATATCTGATATTGCAAATGAAATTGTTTTAAGAAATAAGATTACCACACCTCTAATTTTCTTTGTAGACCTGGAGTGGAATATTTGGCCAGTCCAATCTCTTTGCAACAGAAACTGATCCTTGCTTAATAAGTGGGTCTCCTGTAAAAATACTATCTTGGTGTTTAAACCTGTTAGGTGAGAGGATATGTTTTTCCTCTTTAATTCATGATTAAGACCTTTGACATTCCACCTCACAAAGTTCACTGTTTAGTCATAAAGACATTGCCTCTGAACTTTTGTTATTTTATAGCCTTAAATTAAGGTAGTACATATTTTTAACCATAATGAACAATTTTGCCAGGAGTTATGGCTATGAAACCTATTGTTGTGTTGGCACTTACAATTGTGGGGGGGAAAGGGATAGATTAGAAATAGCTTGCTATGTTTACACCCTCGCCCCAGATTTTTGCCTCTCCAAGAGTGGCTAGACCACAATCCACAGAGTCCCAATCCTCCAACATACCAAGAAGTATGGATTTTTTAAATATTGTACTGTATTTAAATTTTTATCTGTACTGCAAATAGAACCTATTTTTCTTTTCCTCAAATTATTTTCTTCAAACATTTTGCAGTAGTAAATAATTTAATAAATTTGTGTGAATTCTTATGTATGTACGTATATTTATGTGGAGTGATTCTAGAAGAGCTTTTGGCCATTCGTGTATCTGAGTGGGACAAAATGAGTTAGGTAAGGTTGTGTCATATTTTTCTATACGTATACATATTGTAACACGTGCAAGTCAGAGGATCTCCTCATGGGCTCGACTGAGATATGTAATAACCCACTTGGATGAGAGTGGGCACTGTTGCTAATATTGTCTTTTCTCTCTCTCTCCCCCCGCAGCACAGAGAAACCGCCCACTGGGGGCACTTAAACCTGCCCCTTCCAGTTCCCAGTCTATAGGAACCCCAGCCGCCCAGAAGGAGGTGGCTTTTTGGCAAGAGTGACTCACCGGACAGAGCTCCCAAGCAAGCACACCCTGAACCTGCGGCTAGAGCCAAACCTTTTTGTTTATTTGAAAGTCTGAGGGCAAGACGCCTAAACATCATGAATCTTTTATTTTTGTTTGAACGTTTTGTTAAATTGAATGTAACAACCTGGTTGGCACCCCAGCTTTTATTTTGAGACCTGTTATTCCTGCATCCTGGCACAGTGTCAAAAGTAGGTTTACAGTTGTGAGTACGCAAAACACAGAGTTTATTCTTGTATTATTATTTATTTATTTGTTATTGTATTATTTGTCTTCTTATTATTATTATTGTTATTAGTTATTGTAATAATCATAACCTACATGTGTTTTCCATATGAACAGCTGCAAACCCACTATTCAACCATTCTATGATTTGCTTCTCGCAACTGAAAGAGGGCAACATGCCGGATATTTTCCTACTTGCAGGTCAACCACAAGCGTTACCTGGAAGGTAAGCACCCATACAATCAGATTGTGATTCAGACTACGAATGCCATGAATATATATATATATATATATATATATATATATATATATATATATAT
>JANRMT010062825.1:14469284-14500064 GCA_026402145.1 Polypterus bichir lapradei
TTGAACTTTCCAATGTCACTAATTTTCACAATGTCCGCCATGTTGAACTTTCTTATTTATGGCCCCATCTTCACGAAATTTGGTAGGTGGCTTCCCTGCGCTAACCAAAACCGATGTACGTACTTATTTCAGTGGTATGATGCCACTGTCGGCCGCCATATTGAAGTTTCCAACGTCACTAATTCTCCAACTTCCCGTGTAGGTAGAAGGCTGAAATTTGGCAGGCTCATTCCTTACAGCTTACTTACAAAAGTTAAGCAGGTTTCATTTCAAAATTCTACGCGTAACGGTCAACAACGTCCGCCATGTTGAACTTTCTTATTCATAGGTAGAAGGCTGAAATTTGGTACTTATTTCGGTGATATGATGCCACTGTCGGCTGCCATATTGAACTTTTCAACGGTCTTTGTTACTTATGGGCCCATCTTCAAGAAATTTGGTACGCGGGTTCCCAACGCTAACTGAATCCTACTTACGTACATATATACATCCATAGCCTGCAGCTCGGTCACCGTGTGAGGCGGCGTTGGGTCCCCCATCCCAACGCCTCCCACGTTGTTGGCTGCCTGCCTGCCTATATAAGGCCGTCTGTCGCTCCAGTCTCTACATTCCCTTCCTTGCTTCACCACGGTATTCACGTCTCCCTGCTGATAACTACAGCCTTTTTATTTAATCCACGGCTTCTCCGCTGTTTTATTGTTAATTTATTACGATTATAGTTATTGTATAGGTATTTTAGACTTACTTTACATTGTTCAGGTACCCATTTCCTTTATCATTCCAGCCGTACCCCCATTAACATGTCTATCGAGGTAATCACCATCGATCAAAGAACTGTCACTTACCAAGTGGTTTCCATGCCCGGAGATGGCACCTGCCTTTCCATTCTCTTTGTTACATATTGCACAGCCATATCAGGCTCACTTTTGATATCCGGAGGAACATTGTGTCTTATGTATTGAATGACTGGGACAGGTTCAAGGTGTGGACTGATGACGGTACAGGAGATAATTATACTACACAGGAGCACTAGAAGAGTGAAATGCTTAAGTGTACCGAAATGGCCAATTATTTTACACCTTTGGACAACCGCCAATGCCTCTTAAACATCTTAGCTTCACAGGTGACGATTTCAGTAGTGGACACTTTGATGTTTAGAAATGTTTAAACTCTCAAAAGCTGGATGTGAAGTTATCAATGAAACTGGATGTATACTTACAAAGCTTGACAGATGCCGAATGTCTCTTCAACACAAGTCCTACAAATACTGTCGTAACTGAAACAAACCATTAAACTCAAACCGATTATGACAGCAGCAATCCAAGCTGTGAGATTTGAAACAAGATTACTGTTCACATGGCCAACTGTACGTTGCATGCTCAAGAGTAAGCTCAGCGCACAGCTACAGCTTGGTCATATTACAACTGGAGGGCCGAACTGACAACGTGGCATACAAAGAGATCTTTAACAAATAATTATTGGTATATTTTCCCTCAGTTTAAAAAGGTTTAATTTTCTTCTTAATAAAAATTTTAAGGCAGTACTTCACTGCTGCGAAGCGCGGGTATTTTGCTATATATATATATATATGACAGCAACACTCATCACTCACAACAGTGACAAAACAATTACATTGACAATCATGTTACGTTATTTTCAAAATGTTTCCTTTTCTTTTTCATTGCTTCTTTAACACACTACTTCTCCGCTGCGAAGCGCGGGTATTTTGCTAGTTAACAATATGATGGATATCCACAAAGCAAAAAATCCTTGATTAACAATTTGGCAGATATTCAGAGAACAGCAGGGTTTTCAAACACTTCTTAAGTCAGGAGTTCATATGAAAGTGGATGTAATAAGAGTATAAGTTTAATATGTCACTGTACTCTCTGCAAATATATCTTATAAATTTGCCTGTTTCTACTTATATGCACAGTTGACACAGAGCCAGATTTAGCACATATAGAACTGCTAGGGAAGCATTATAAGACAAGACAGATAGACACAACTGGAAAATGGGCAGTCAGAATGAGGACCATTGTATACTATTTTTGTCTATTGTGGACTGGGACCCGGACACAGACAGACGGACAGCATATCTCACCCAACACATGTTTATTCTTGCCAGTATTTACAATATGTACAGTGCACAAACCCCAGTGCCTCTTGCACCGATTCCCCAAAGTCCAGGCCTCTCAGTCACTGTGCCTCTCTCTCTTGGCCGCCTCCCGTCCTCTCTCCAGCTCTGTCCTCTTCCACCCGACATCCACCAATGACTGGAGGGAGATGGACCCTTATATGGGAACCCGGATGGGCTCCAGCTGCTTCCCGGCAATCAGTCATAGCCACACCCCAGTGTGGCGGAAGTGCCGGCTGCGCACTCGGAAACCGTCCGGGTGTCCCCTGTCGTCTTCCCCCCAGCACTTCCTGGTGTGGCGGAAGTGCTGGACTCCAGGGTTCCTCAGGCACCTGGGCGCCGCCTGGCGGTGGCCACGGGTCCTTACAGGGCTGGGCTTCCAAGCCCTGTACCCGAGGCCCCCAATACAACCAGGGCGATCGCCCCCTCGCGGTCTGGAGGAGGCACAAGCCCTCCTCTGGTCCTCCTGGGCGTCCCAGCCGGGGACCACACTATCAAAGTCAGCATGAAACTGTATCCTCTTTTGCCTTGTTTGGAATGGCATGTTTCACCTAAGTGGGTGGCCTGCATGTGAAGAAAGAGTATAAAGCCTTGGAACACACCTTTGAAGCAGACGGACAAATGGGAGATAATGTCATTCGATCCAGAAAATCCTTCCACTGCAGCGGTGAAAATGGCAAACTCTACACATCGGGCCCCCCACTCCCAAACTGGGTTCTTTTCTTTAGCTTCCTTCATCTGTTATGCAGCGTAAACCGTCATTAAACAAAGCTGTTATTTCTCCTATATGATTTTTTATCGCCATATCACTAAGGGAGGTGTATCGCCTTTTTATATCATATCTACATAGTTTTTGGGTTATGTAACATGCCACAATTACAAAAGAACTCATTCCAAGGGAGCTAACACTCTCTGTTGGATACAGTGGGCAGCTAATTCCACCAACTAGTAGCTACATATGAAAAGAGTCTACATTGAGAATTGATAGCTTTTAGAGGCAGCATCACCAGACTTGCAGGTGTGAGTGGGCGAGAAAAAGCTTTGCCCCTCACTGGTGTCTCCATATACTCAGGTGCCAATTCATTGACTACTCTGTAGACAACCATCAAGGACTTGAACTTAATGCATACTGCTACAAGGAGCCAGTGTAGTGACCTGAGGAGAGAAGTGACATGTGCCTGTCTTGGCTGGTTGAATACAAGAAGGGCCACTATGTTTTGGATCATCTACAGTGACTTAAGAGCACATATGGATCCTCCTACTAGTACTGAGCTGCAGTAATCCAGACGTGATAAGACCAGCACCTGGACCAGAAGTTGTACTGCATGTACTGTCAGGTAAGGTCTGACTCTGAGGATGTTATACAGAGTGAAACTGCAAGAACAAGTGGAAGTTGAAATGTGGTCCAAGAAAGATAGATGCTCATCAGTCACCACTCCAGTGTTGTGTTCTGACTAGGCAAGGGTTAGTGACAATGAGCCAAGCTGTACAAAGATGGAGAGTTGACCAGACTGGCTGGCCAGAATAACAAGAAGCACCATCATTGCCATATTGAACTGTAGATGGTGGTCCATCATTCCAGGCATAAATATCATTAAGTCATGTTGCCCTCGGGAGGGACTGACAGGCACAGCTGTATATCATCTGCAATTGCTATTTTATGAACCTACCAGAATTATTACAGCAAAGCTGTGTCAGAGTGCAGCTGAGGAAAGGTTTTGTTCCTGGTCCAATCACTGGCATGGTCTCCCTGTGGTCATATGACCTTCTCCAAGTATTTTGGTTTCTTTTCATATCACAGACTTGTGCCAATCTAACCAATCAGAGTGGGTGTGTGGAGTAGTGTGGTCTGCAGTGAACATGTTGTCCCGTCCAGGACTGGCTCGTAAAATATATCCAGCTGGGGACCACAATAAGCCTGAAGAAAGGTGTGCAAAAAATGGATGAATGGATGGACAATGTTTCTGCCCTCATCTAGTCAGAGAACAACGAAGTAGAAATCATTAAAAATGTATAACTCAGGCCCTGACTTGATGGGTTTGGTCACATCACATATATATTTATATCTCTGGCAAACCCAATTTATGCTAAAAGTGGCCTATTTGGCACACTTTCTATTATTAAAACCTTTTAACAGCTTTTCTTCCCCCGCACATTCTAATTAAATGACGTTTTCCATTAACAGCAACAGTTAGCTCCTAATTGCAGCCTCCTGCGATCCCCGGGACAGAGATTAAGTCCGGCTGATTTAAATAATTCAATGTCATTTCAGGATGCTCATGGTCAGATTTTGTGAACCTCAAGATTTTAAAAAACTCTTTTTCTAATTTGGAGCATTAACCATTTACTGCCTGGGGTCTACTCCCTGAGCAATTGCGTGGGCTGGTGGCCTTCTTCCCACCACCCCATCTAGGCAGAAAGGGGCTCAAGGTGGTTGCTTAACCTGAATAACGGCTCACTAATGGCAACTGCTGAGGTATCACTGCTGTATTCTTTATGCAGCTGTCAGCCTAAGGCTTTGTGCTTTCCATTTGTTGCTGTAAAATCCTTAGTGTAGGACTTGAATGGCCTTTCCTCATCATTATGTTTTTAGTTTAATTACATGCAGTTTGATGTTTACCAGAAAATAATTTATTTTTTTTCATATTCAGAATCCATCTGCAAAGGCTTAATAGCAGCTTAGTGCTTCAGTGAATTCACACAGGACATCTGAGCTCCCAAATTCACTCTGGATGACTGCTTCAATAACATTTTTTTCCTACAAAAAAAAAAAAAAAAAATTGGAAACTTATCCCAGATTTTAAAAAGAGAAATATAACTGCCGGGCACTCATCCAGCCTACACAGGCATTTTATGTAACTGCCGGGGAGGTGGAGAAAGTAGCAACATGACACACTGCACCCTGGGCCTTGCTGGAGTGTCTGCTTGCTGTAGTGCATTTGGAAGACATCTTCTTATTATTACTTTGACTTTTTTGCTATATTTACACAAAGATCTAACCTGTAAGACAAAAAAAGTGTGAGCCGCCTTTTAACTCCTGGGGGCTGACGTATGAGGGCTGCCAAGGCAGCATTGGGGGACACTTTACTCTGTGGGCCTCAGGAGTAGCAGGTTTTGATTTTAAGATTGTCTTTCTGAAGCGTGTCCTGAATTGCACAAATAAAACGTTTATAAGTAGTCTTTACTTTAAAAAAATTAAATGAAATATTAAAGTGTTGTCAGTGCTTCTACTACTATTTACCAGTATAAATAAACTGGTCAGGCAGAGTGTAACACAGTAGATGTGAGGAAATCTGTATATACTGAAGCAGGAAGGCAGGTAGTGATGTAGAAGATCAACAGAGGTCACTACGACATGAACACAGTTATGCAGACTTCAGAGAAATGCAGCACGAAATAATTGATAATACAAGAGAGATCCACTAGAGGGCAGTATGGGCTTTCTTTGCTTTTTTTTATACCGGCTAATATGGATGACAGGCTATCTGGGGATTGCCTAAATCTTTTTGCGTTTATTGAGCTCAGACGTGTAGAAGCATCCATGGAAAACGTGGCAGTGCAATTATTTGAAAACCAATAACCAGGCCTAAAATGTAAATTATAAATTGTAGTTATAAGGTAGAACCAGAATTTGTTAACAAGAAATATGTCAAAGGAACAATCGATTATTGGTTTGCATTAATCCAACCAAGGTGCCATGATCATAGCACTAAACCTTTCCAAGTCCCAGCTCTCTCTCCAGCCTCTCTTGTCTTGATAATCACTAATGGGTAACACACCCATACCTAATCTCAAGGTACCCACATAAGCCAGGAGACAGCAGATCCAAGACTCAAATCCTATGGATAAAGACTGCTGCCAATACCTTGACATCACTTGAGGCTCCCATTGCATCTCTTTTAAGTTTTAAGCTCTGGGGCTAGCCAGAAGCCATATGACATGCATTTCAAAACAGGTAATTCACCTGAAGCTAAGCACATTCAGGCCCGGCCAGTACTTGGATGAGAGACCAACTAGGAAAAGCTTGGGATGCGGCTGGAAGAGGTGTTGGTGAGGCCAGCAGGGGGCACTTACTCTGTAACCTGAGTGTGGATCCCAATGCAACAACAAAGTTATGGGGACACTGTGCTGCAAAGATGGCAATGTACTTCAGATGAGACGTAAGACTGAGGTCCTGACTCTCTGCGGTCTTAAAAGATCCAAGACATCTTGTATCCCGATGTCCAGGCTAAATTGCCCATCACAGCTTGGTCATCCTCCGTCACTAATTGGCCAACTATCTCTCTCACCTCTTCATCCTCAAATAACTAATGTGTGGTGAATGTACTTGTGCAATAATGGCTGCTATTGCATCATTCAGGTGGATACTGCAGATTGGTGGTGGTTAAAGCGGCTCCCCCTTCTCCATGTAAAGCACTTGGAGGGTCTTACAAAGCACTTTATAAATGCAATGTCTTCTTCTTATTTGGGGCTGTGAATTTAAATAAAGGAATGACCAATCCGCATAAGCAGCCCTATGAGGCCATTGACTGAGGTGCCACCCTTTACTGATAAGATGGGCACCAACCAGAACTGCATCCTATTGCTGAACTCTTCGACCACCAGTGTTGGGAAAAGCTTAGAAACCAAACTAACGAGTTTCAGACCTTGCCCCCAGGTTTGGGGATGGGAGACTCCTTCTCACTGTTCTGTTGATTAAAAGAATCTTTAGTTATTATTTCAGATAGACCAGTCCAATATGCAGTAATGCCTATACTTGGATGGAAAGTGGGGCACTACACACTTATTCCAAGCAGATGGTGCTGTTTTAATAAAATTGGCTAAGTAATAAACTTGTCTCAATAATGTAGCATATTTTTATAATGTTTAACCAACTTAATAATCATTATCATTTTTTTCCACTCCATTATATGTTGGATGTAATTTCTTATCCATCCATCCATTATCCACCCTGCTATATCCTAACTACAGGATCATGGGGGTCTGCAGGAGCCAATCCCAGCCAACACAGGGCACAAGGCAGGAAACAGACCCCAGGAAGGGCGCCAGCCCACCGCAGGGCACTGTAATTTCTTATTTAGAAAAATATTTCTTTTGAGACTTTGAGAAATGTTCTTTTGGTCTCGCGCCACTAGCCTGTTCCCGTGTTGCTCAGGCAGGCCCTTGGACTTCATGGTGTTTCTTTCTGCCTTTGCTTATATGAACATGCGCACCTTGAACTTTCAGTTCTGCTTTAGGGCTTGAAGGATTGAGCCCTTTCAATAGGCTTTTGTTTGAATTTTCTTATGATGCAATTTAAAGACTATGTGAACTTGTGCATTTTGCTGTATTTAAATAGTTGTCATTGGTATTATCATGTTAATTATTTAAGTTAAATATGATTCAGATGCTTATCTATTAAACAAGTAACTAGAAATAAAATGTTTAGGGCCACATTGGATTGAAGAATTATATCTTATGTTCTTCGATTAAAATTATGATTGCGTTGAAAGTTATGTATTAGCCTGCAATGTGCCCTTTACTGAATGAATAGTCAATTGCATTTATGCCCTCAGTGCTGAGTATTTAAAGTATGTTGAAATATATTCTACTATCCTTCAATGGTTGTACTATATGCCAAAATTATTTGGTCATAAATTTTCATTTTGTCTTTTTTTCATATCATTAGTACACTGACATTTTATCATTACTGATGCTGATATCCTAATACATTGTGAAACACATGCATCTCGCGTGAGGTTTACTGAAGGCCATTTCTTTGAATGAGTGCCCAACAACACTGCTACCACTCCAATCTTCCATGGCTCTTTCCATGAAGCTCTAATGATCTTCTTGCTAATTTGTCTATTAATGCACATTCATGTTCCTTGATTTGCCTCTCAGCGAGGTCAGAAGTAACACCGTCTGCACTCACTTGCCCCAACTCTGCAAGTTGATCCAGGCCAGGATGCTCCCCGAGACTCACCGGCGGCCAAGTGGATTTAAGTGGAGGTGTGGATCTTGTAAGAGTCGTAAATACCACTGTTTAAATGCTTGATCATATCCCTTGTTTGTGCTTGCTTTCTCTCCTACACACACTCCCACACTTTCTCCACATGACTCCGTTTGTGGTCAGCTTCTCAGGATGGCTTGGCTGCTTCTCACAGTAAGCCCCACCAGAATGTCATGCCAGATACGCCACTGCCAATATGTTGTACTATTTTCAGTGATTTAAGTCTGTATATTCTGAACAGATTTCAGTACAATACATTGGTCCTACTTACTGTATATCACTTCTCCCCACTCAAATAAGAAAAAAATGAAAAAACAACCATGATAATACCGTGGAAGTCGCAGGCTAAAGAAGGCAGCTAGAGACTTTAAGGCTGATTAGTATGATGAACAGCTTTGTTGAAGTTTCATCGGTTAAGGACGGCATTGACAGAAGGCTGCCAAACACTGCATTGCTGTATTTTGGACTAGTTCCATGCTGAGTAAAAATTGATTTTTTATCATTTCAAATAAAAACAGTGTATCTTGTTTCCATTATAATCACAGATACATAATCAAAACCGTGAGTTAGTACAGTTAGAAAGTTATTACAGTAAAGGACTTATCGAACAGTGGTGTTACACCTATATTAAATTGAAGACGGCTATTAGATGGTGAGGGTCCATGGTGATAGACGTGCTGGATAAATACTGAAGGTGAAGACAGTAGTAGAGTATTGCTTGAGGGGAAAACATTGAAAACACATGTGAGCTTGAAATATGGGCCTTGATGGCATTTATAAAATTTCAAGTCCACTCTTGGGGAGATTTTTGACAGTTTAAATCCAGTGAGAGCTGCTCGACATAGAGTCTTGACCTGACTTAGGCCACAGCTGGCACATATACAGTAGAAAAGGAGAGGATTTTTTTTTATGGGTCACTTCCATCTGTCATGTGGAAACTGAGTTGTAACATTACCTGTTTACAACATTGTTTCAAGTCATCTAAGCATGTGTGGTTAAGGAGGCATCAGAAAAGTTTTGGCATCATTTCTTGATTAGTGGTGGTTTGATGCTTGTTTTTCTGATTATGTCTATTATTCTAATTATTTAGTTTTTATTCCGTTTAGGTGAGCTCCAGCTCTGTATGACACTGCATTCGCTGAAATGAGATAAACTAATCCTAGAAAGGATGGATTTAGATAGAACTTTATTTGCCCCCAGGGAGAAATTTGGCTTTTTACAGAAGCTCTTTAAATAAATAAATGTATACACTCACCTAAAGGATTATTAGGAACACCATACTAATACGGTGTTTGACCCCCTTTCGCCTTCAGAACTGCCTTAATTCTACGTGGCATTGATTCAACAAGGTGCTGAAAGCATTCTTTAGAAATGTTGGCCCATATTGATAGGATAGCATCTTGCAGTTGATGGAGATTTGTGGGATGCACATCCAGGGCACGAAGCTCCCGTTCCACCACATCCCAAAGATGCTCTATTGAGTTGAGATCTGGTGACTGTGGGGGCCATTTTAGTACAGTGAACTCATTGTCATGTCCAAGAAACCAATTTGAAATGATTCAAGCTTTGTGACATGGTGCATTATCCTGCTGGAAGTAGCCATCAGAGGATGGGTACATGGTGGTCATAAAGGGATGGACATGGTCAGAAACAATGCTCAGGTAGCCTGTGGCATTTAAACGATGCCCAATTGGCACTAAGGGGCCTAAAGTGTGCCAAGAAAACATCCCCCACACCATTACACCACCACCACCAGCCTGCACAGTGGTAACAAGGCATGATGGATCCATGTTCTCATTCTGTTTACGCCAAATTCTGACTCTACCATTTGAATGTCTCAACAGAAATCGAGACTCGTCAGGCCAGGCAACATTTTTCCAGTCTTCAACTGTCCAATTTTGGTGAGCTCGTGCAAATTGTAGCCTCTTTTTCCTATTTGTAGTGGAGATGAGTGGTACCCGGTGGGGTCTTCTGCTGTTGTAGCCCATCCGCCTCAAGGTTGTGCGTGTTGTGGCTTCACAAATGCTTTGCTGCATACCTCGGTTGTAACGAGTGGTTATTTTAGTCAAAGTTGCTCTTCTATCAGGTTGAATCAGTCGGCCCATTCTCCTCTGACCTCTAGCATCAACAAGGCATTTTCGCCCACAGGACTGCCGCATATTGGATGTTTTTCCCTTTTCACACCATTCTTTGTAAACCATAGAAATGGTTGTGCGTGAAAATCCCAGTAACTGAGCACATTGTGAAATACTCAGACCGGCCCGTCTGGCACCAACAACCATGCCACGCTCAAAATTGCTTAAATCACCTTTCTTTCCCATTCTGACATTCAGTTTGGAGTTCAGGAGATTGTCTTGACCAGGACCACACCCCTAAATGCATTGAAGCAACTGCCATGTGATTGGTTGATTAGATAATTGCATTAATGAGAAATTGAACAGGTGTTCCTAATAATCCTTTAGGTGAGTGTATATGTGTATATATGTGTGTATATGTGTGTGATATAATAACGACTCACAAAGTCTTGGAAACAGTTATAAGAGAATAATGTCCTGGACAAAAATGTTGGAAAAAACTGGCAAAAGGATCAAAAGTATAGACATTTGACAGAAGCGGTTTGAACACAATGGATTTTTATACAAAAATGGTGACAGGAAACAAGATTAACAGGAAGTGACATCATCTTGAATGCACAGAGTGACCTCATCATGGAGGAACCCGGAAGTGACGTCATTGCTGGAATACGGATCCGGGATTATTGAGTGGAAGCCATTTTGGGTGACCGGAAATATGGATGGTGAGTTATGGTTTATCTTCTTTTGTTCTTTTGATGAAGAGAGAGAGGCATTAGTACATTCAATCAACCCTTTGTCCTTTGTAGTACCACTCACCTTAGGGCTTGTTGGTTGCCTCCTAAGCGCATGTGTGTGACAATATATACCAGGGGTCCTCAGTCACGGTTCTGGAGGGTTGCAGTGGCTACAGGTTTTTGCTCCAACCCAATTACTTAATAAGAAGCACTTATTGCTCAAGTAACACTTCTGCTTCGCTTTAGTTGTCTTGCTCGTTAAGATTTTGACCCCTTATTGCTTATTTTAGTCTTAAACAGCTGTATTCTTGGTTTTTAATTGCTCCTAATTAGCAAAAACATGCAAACAACAAAAGAGCCCAACATTTCTCCATTTAGCTTGTTACCATTTAGACCTGTGTGTATTTATCATGCATTATTGGGTTTAATTAAATACTTGGAAGGAAAGTGAAGAGAAAAAAGTGAAGGACTGAGAATTACTCATCCATTTTAGCCTTCAAATCGTTAGGATGATATCCTTAGAAAGGGGAAGAAAATCTAGGATATGAGAATTACCTGACATAGCAGAGTTAAATCACTAAAAAGCCATGAAATTAAATTATTGGCAAGAATTGCTTTCTAATTAAGCCACCAGGTTAGAACAAAAACCTGCAGCCACTGCGGCCCTCCAGGATTGTGATTGAGGACCCCTGATATATACAAATATATATATATATATATATATATATATATATATATATATATATAGTAGGGGGCTTTCCCCCTGCTTGCTAAGCAGCCCCCATCTGGGGTGCACCAAGAGCCTGCCACTTCGCGTCTCTGCCGCTCGTGTTGTGAGGGGGGTTGGGGGCTGAACGCATACTTTAGAGATGCAGACAGATCACCTGCTGGCTTACTGCTCCTCCTTCCATGCTACGTATTTTTCTTCTCGCGCTGCACGTTGATCATTTAAAAGCCTGTACAGCAGCTGTCCTTTTCTCTCGCTGCTTTGTCTTACGGGATGTTAAAGTGTCTCTCGCAGGACATCGGGCTGATTATTACTTTCCTTATTTTCTGAATTTGCACATAGATTATTATTGTTCCCTTGTGCATCCTTTTTTGCCTTCTTTTCTCTCCAATGCTTTCATATCTCTTTTTGATGCACTGCTCTTTTTTCTTTGCTTAGTCGTTCACGTGCTATCTAGAATGTATAACATTTTTAAGAGCTGGGAGCACATGAAGTGTGTCTGCCAAGAGAATTCTAACAACTGCGAGGTTAGATATCCGTGAACTTGTTTTAAATTGTTTGTAAGTAGGGCGTGACATGCAAAAGTCACAGTCTCATGGGTCTTGCTTCCTAAGGATGTAATGTATAGTTTCGTGACGTCAAAGTGTCTCTCCAAGATGATCACATCTCTACCCAAGATTTTTTTATATAGTAGAGATATATATTTAAATATATACACACTACGGTCTGAGCAAGTACCAGAATGACCAAAAAGGAAGAAAACTTAAAAAGAAAGGAAGGAAAACTTCTGACTTGGCTGTCACAGTCACAGTGAGGCATTATGCAGAAGTATTACTGTAGTGTTTTATTGTTATATTATATATATTAATATTATATATATATATATATATATATATATATATATATATATAATATACTTATTATATAAGTATTACTGGTAGTGTTTCTTGACACACTTCTGCTGAATTATTTGTTGACTGAAAGTTCTCAGTGTTTGTGTCTTCAGAGAGGATTGTTCATTATGGCACTTGGTTTTGTTTCAATCCTTTTCTTTGTTATGATCTCCAGTATGGAAATAGATGATCCGCTGTGGCAACCCCTAACAGCCAGAAGAAGAAGAAGCTATGACCTCCAGGGGGTCCACAGTGTGTCCCTTAACTAAGCTTGCCCTTTTAGTTAGCTTGTTGATTTGGTGGGCCTCTCTTGAAATGATGCTACCAGACCAGCACACCCTAGCATAGAAACCAGCACTCACCATCACAGATTTATAGAAGATGTGAAGGGTGTCACTACTCACATTAAAGGAACACAATGTCTTAAGGAAAAGTAGCCTGCTCTGCCCTTTCATATATGGTTCCTCTCTGTTTTGAGGACAATCCAAACTGTGTGGATCCCCAAATACTTGTAAGAGTGGGGCACCTGTACATTGTGGACGCTAGGGGTCACTGTTGCCCCGTTGAACCCACCAGACAGACATCCAGGACACACGTTTAAAACACCAAGAATAATTTCTTTAATATTATTCTTCCAATAAAGTGCATAAAGCACCGCACGCTCCACAATTCTCCAACAATACAATAATAATAATAATAATAATCAGTAACACAATCCTCCACTCCCAGCTGCTCCGTTCCTCTACCATCCAACTCCGGCTCGATCTGCTGGGCTTCCCATTGTCCTTTTATAGTCCCTGACCCAGAATTATTTCTTCTCTGGGTCAAATGCCACATCGTTCTTCATCAAATGTCCTGGAAGTACTGCGGGCTTCCGTCCTCATGACCCCAAAGTACTTCCGGGCTGGCTTAACAGTAATAGCCTCCGGGTTCTTGGTGAGCTCCCCCTGGCAGCACCCACAGTACCCAACAGGGCTGAAGAGACGGACTCCATGTCCTATCCTGCCTTGCGGGAATCCGGGGAACCATTTCCATCCAGGGGAGCTGCCATCTAGCGTCCCGGGGGATGTAGTACCCTGAAAAGGCTGCTTTCTTCTGTTGAGGGATGTCCCGGCCAGACTGAAACACTGGCTGTCTATCACAACATCAACTTCCTGAATAGTGACTAGACATAGTGGCTCTTTGGTGTGATGAAAGTCAATTACCAATTCCTTTGTTTTGCTGATGTTAAGATGCAGACAGTTCTCGCTGCACTCAAAAACAAAGTTCTTCACCTGACTCCTACACTCTCTTTCATCCCTTTTATCAATTTATCCTATAAGTGCAGAATTATCTGATAACTCCTACAAATGACAAGAAGTGGTGTTATATTTATAGTATGAGGAGTGCGGAATGAAGAGAAAAGGTGACAGGACTGTTAAAATCCACACGGTCTAGCAGTCTACTTCATGTTAGATCACAGTACTCTTTTGGGCTGTAGAACTCCTTGAGGTTGGCTAGAAATTAGTACCAGTGTAACCCATGCTGGTGAATGTTAGTGAAGTTTCATTTCACATGCAGTTTTAAGAAGTTGTCCCTCAATTTGTCTTTTGCAGTCAGCTTCACAATTACTCAATATAATGAGATGTTTTGGGTGTGGAAAGCAAAAGCAATTGCTCCCTAAGGATTATTCTGCATCCAAAACCACTGTGTTTTTCCTTGGCCACCCTCCAATGCCACCATACTCTTCATGCAGTTTCACACCCTCTAAGTGGACTAACTCACTGCCTGACTGCACACCTTGCACTACTTGTTTGGGTCAGAGATAACACCATCTGTACTCCTTTTCCTCAGTTGTGTAAGTTAATCGAAGTCACTGGCAGCCACATAACCACCCAGGAGTTCTATAGCTTCTGCGTGCACCTTCAATGCTATGAGACATAATAGATTTTTCCCCGCTTTTGTACATGACAAAAAGGAATACAGATAAGATGAACATAAATGTCCTAATGGTGCAAAGTTTGGTCGTGAAGAGACATTTTTGTTCACACATTCTTTTGTGACTATAAACTTTGTTTCACTGCAAATTTAATGTCATGTGAATCACTGCAGTTATCATTAGTGTATGTAACAACCATGCAGATGGGCTGCCATTGTTTATTGCTTTTTTGGAGACTCCAGTGACATCACCTTTTTGTTTGGACTGGAAAGTGGAGCATCTTTGTATGAAACAAACAATACAGGCATCTGAAGAGCCACAAACTGCGTTAGTGTTTTTCCCAACCTTATGTAATGTCTATAGTGTGATGAGAAGATACAATGAATATGTGTGCAAAACAGGGATGGGCACGGAATTACAGAGGAAGAGAATTCATGGATGGCCAAAGTGGAGGTGGATGGATAAAACAAAAGAAGATATGAAGGAAAAGGGTTTGACTGGAGAAGAGGTGTAGGACTGAGCTAATTGCAGAAGGATGATCAAACACATTGACCCCTCATAGAAGTGTGAAAAGAAGAAGAAAATGATAGCTAATTTTCTACTAAAAGTGGCCGTGAGTATGTCTGATGCTGAAGTGTAAAATCAATGATCGCAGATTCAATTTGTTGAAGTGTTCAGACTGCATAAAGAAAGTCTTAAGTGTTGATAGGGCCCAGTGCTTTGTTGTCAACAATCCTGACACCATTGTTCACAATACATACATATAGTAATATGCAGGCTCAAAAAACTTTTGTTATGGAGCCAGTCAGACTTTTTACTACTGTGCCTGTTCTCACTTCAGTACAAGAACTCCCTCAAAGCACAGGCCCCTCCTCATATGCATCTCATAAAAGGGACCTCTGGGTATTCTAGGTCATCATAAATAAGCAGGGTGTTTAATTGTGAGACTGACAAAAGAGACAGAGAGAAGGAATGGAGAAGAAGATTGCAAAGACCAACTCACGTCACTGAATCACCTGCCATTTCAACAGAAGCTTTCTAGGAGAGGAGTAAGGTCAGTGAAGTGCATCTCATTATACTGTAAAACAGATGTGGAGACTGTGTTTTTTCCAAATCCTTGGTTGCCCTCTAAATATGTTCCTACAACGACATACACACACACACCCACAAAGACATACACAATGCCATGTTTACCCAGTTAGCCAATTTGGTCTTTCATACTCTCAGGGTGACTGGGTCAGATTTACATTCCTACCCCCATTATAAAGTGGCCACCATCTCAAGAACAATCTTGTTCTGTCCCCAGTGTGAGCATTCACACCATCTGTTTTGTTTCCCAGAAATGCAGATACGATAGAGAAATGGCATTTGGTGACAGATGACTCAGCTTGAGGTTATATGGGAAACAGACACATTTTTCAACAGTATTTGAACTGCAGCCATTTCAGTGGACCAATAATGAGTCAGCAGTTCACACTACTTCTAGCTCTTTTTAAATCTGGGATTAGTTACCTCTTCCTTCTGGAGAAGGTAACAGCCATCATTCTAAATCCAAAACTTTTTTTGAATCCCCAGTGAAGACATAAACTTGTACTTATAAATTATTTCAGAGAGACATGTTGGCATATCGGTTGCTTTTTTCACTGAAAGAGCAGGGGCCCTCTTGTAGAGAACAAGCATAATGAACTCATGCTTTCTGTTAGAAGTCAGTCACGAGAAAGAAAATAATTACACACATCATGTGCTAAATGAAGAGAAGTCCATGCCTAAAACAGCATTCTGAATAGGGGGATGGAATAAAATGAGCAAAACTTATATTAATGACCCCTAATGAACTTGCAGTTTAGCTAAAGTGTGAGTCACTCAAAGAGCAGACCACTTTTTGGGGTTTATTTTCAGGGTCCAACCCTCTTCATCTAACCTGAACAGAACATGCTTGTTTGAGTCAACTTACTGCACTCTTAGCCCTCTGAAACTAAAGATGGAGTCCAACTACACTACCCAACAGAATTTCTAGTTACAGAGCATGTCAATTTTAATAACTACAGTTCTCCTATTTTTCTGCCTCAGAGGGATTCAGATGACATGACTATCAACTGCAGTGGGTGAGATTCTACAGTTTCATTCGTGACCTTTCATCAAGACTCCAAGTCTCCTACTATGTCATAAAAGTATTGTGAGATCGCCCCATTTTGTTAATGTTAAGGAATAGTCAGAATTTATTTGTATTTTATGTTTTATTGTCAATTATGAATTATTATTTTTCATATCTTTATGATGCTTCTGTTATGTTTGTAATTATGCCCTGTAATGTTGAGTGTGTCTATATGCCATGTTCAGTGGGTGGAGCCCCAGGTGGCGGGTCACTCTGACATCAGCACTCCTAAGCCCCTCCCTCTGACTATTTAATGTCAGAGAAGAAAAAGCTCAGGTAGTGAATCATTACATTTGCAGAGGAGTTCTTTTGTATTATAATTTTGTTGGATTTTCTGTTTTTATAAATTTGTTTGCTCCGGTTTTGTGGATTTTGATAAATCAATTGTGTTTTGGACTTTTTTGGCTTGAATTGCCTTTTTAACTTGGATTTTCCTCTCTTTGGACTTTTGTTACATTTTTCTATTTTTGTGTTAATAAATCCTTATTTCTAAACTTCCTTTGCTTGTCAGTTTGTTATAAGCAAGATGTTTATGGTTTTTTCTCTCTTGTGTGTGTGTGTTTTTGTTGATATCTAAATTAAAATGGATTATATAAACATTATTAATACAATAGGAACTCCAGATGCATACAGCAGCAGAAACATAAAAAATAATGATACAGACTCACAGGACAGATAATACATTCAACCAATCAATCAATCAATCAATCAATAAGTAAATAAATAAACAGAAATAAGCTTAACAAGTACAATTCTCAGAATTGTTAAAAAAAGAAATACTGTATTATAAAACTTACAGTAATTCCCTTTTGGTAACCTTCAGGATACTCTCCTTGAGATTCAATATATTTGTCCCGGCACTTTTTCCATTCCTGTTAACATTTCCTATACTCATCTTTTATTATTGTCTCCAGAGCCTGCTGCGTCATTTCCTCAGTTTATTTCACAGTTGAAAATTGTCCTCCTTTCGGTCTCAATTTTAATTTAAGAAAAATAAAATCAAGTCACAGGGAGCTAGATCTGGTGAATATGGAGGATGTGAAAAAGGTATGTACACAAGTTCGTTGTCATAGTGTAAAATTCAGTTTTGGGTGCATCACTTCTTTGGACTTTTTTTTTTTCCTCAGCACTTAAATGTAATGTCACCGATTAACAGTTTGTCAATGGGAAGCAAACTCTGTATGAAAAAGTCTCTCGATGTCTAAAATGAAATTATTATCTTCATGTTCTTTTTGACTAGATGCAAAAGAAACTGCCCAAGTCACGTGCACGATTGTAGAATAAACACCAGAAAGATACTCTCAATCAACTCAGCACAATGTCATTTGGCAGACTGATTAACCAGACTGTAATCATAAGATATCTAGTATTATATTCGAGAACTAAACCCTATCTCTGTGCTATCGACCTATTCTGGGAACCTCTGGGTCCCCCCTGTCCCCGCCACATTTCTTTATATATTTGTATGAATGCAATGAGATGTGAAGCAAAATGACGCCTTTTATTGGCTAACTAAACAGTTTACAATATCCAGGCTCAGGATCCTTCCTCAGGAAAGGTTTGCTATATTACCAACTCCCCACATTTGGGGCCTGCTAGGCCGAAGCCTCAGGTAAGCAGTTAGGGACTGACTGGCTCTGGGATGAATCTCTTCAGGCAAGCTGGTGAAGTTCCTGGTCTGCTTTTTATGGCACTTTTGGACTCCTCATAACCATTTTGTCATGTTTGTGACACCTGATCACAGCAGTCAACTAATCAACATGAACTTCCATAGCTAAGCTAAGTGACTGAACAAACGGTACCAGCTATTTTGATTTCAGCTTCAACTCAGTCTATCTTTTCTTTTTCACATTGACTCTGCAGTTCGAAGACCCTGTTCTTCATTCATTTTCTGTGAACATAATATGCATTGCACTTCTAATTAAGTGTTTAATGCCTGCTAATTCCCAGACACACAAGTCCTCTCTTATGTCTCATGAATCACTAAAATAAAATCAAACACAGAGTTACAGAGTGGTATTAAAGACTCTCTGGGGGTTTCACACTACATGAGTGATGGTCATGGGTATGTGTTGCAACTGTTCATAACCTACTGTAATACTTTAAGATTATATGATTGAAGGTTATGACTGAAAATTAGAGTGACATCAGCTTAAAGGCTGGTTTATACTTGATCCATTATTGAGTAGAAAATGACGTCAGACATGGAGGCATGACGCTGGATATTCGTCACAATCTTGCGCAGAGTTTTTCCTAACCACGCAGCAATGAGGGAATGATGCAGTCTATCCAAAATAGTGAATTTTGAGAAGAGGCTGGTTACGTGGGTGCCAGAATGATGAATAAAGTGCAGAGTATGAAGAAACAAGTCATCAGAGCACAATAAGGGCATTCAAGGGCACTTCATCTTGTAGGTCCCCCACTCACAAGAATAATATAAATCACCCTTCCTTCGACCACTTTGGTCAATAGATCTGACACTTTGCTTTCTTCTTTTTCCTCTGAAAGCCAGCAGTGACAAGCACAACTCTTCTTATGTCAGAAGAGTCTCACTTCCTCTGATGTCACATTATTTGCTAAGTGACACTGACTGCATCTTTTTTTCCTTGGTCCTCAGGCGACAGTGTAGTCTGAAGGATGTCTTCATGCCAGAATTGAAGAGTCAAGTCAGATTTGCTGTTAAAGCTCTTACTTCAAGCTGACGATGATGGACCTATGCAGGAAGTAGACAAGTATATCTCTCTATTATAAAAAAAATCTTGGAAGGTTGGAAGGAGATGAGACATGATTTTCTCACAGTGACAATTTCACAAGTTTTGCTATTTTCTAAGTTACACTATCACCTACTGACTAGGAGACTATCAACACATTGATCAAACAGGACACAATTATGAATATGTTTGGTTGCTCACTGCATGTGCGGTTTGCACACAGGCTTCACACAGTAAGTATGAGCAAGTGTTAAAACACCATTTTACCTCAGGAACAAGCAGAATGAGCACAGTTAGAACATAGGGCTAAAAGTTGATGTGACGCGGATCATTGATATTGGTCTATCAGACCATTTTCTTTTACTATTTAATATAGAAATAATGATAGAAAACACTCCTGAGAAGCATATTGTTAAAAAACGCTTCTTTGACTCATCAGCAGCTTTAAAACTTACAAACATTCTAAGCAATCAGTCCGTTTATAGTGTCAACTATAATAGCGAGGATAATGTAAATAGTAAGGTGGAAAGATTTAATACTAAAGTGAGAGCTGCTGTTGACATAGTTGCACCTGAAAAGACAGTTAGAAAATCTTCTAGCATTGTTATACCATGGAAGACCCAAAGAGTGTCTGATTTAAAAAGAACATGCCGTAGAGCTGAACGCAAATGGAGGAAAACTAAACTGATTATCCACTATGAGATATTGAAGGTTAAAATAACAGAATACAATAACACAGTCCATCTTGAGAGGCACTGCTATTTCTCTAGAATTATAAATAACAATGCTAGTAATCCCAGAGTCTTATTTTCTATGATTGATCGTCTGCTAAACCCAGGTAACTCAAAGGAATGCCTCCAAAATACTTCCAGTGAAACCTGTGAGTCTATTGCTGTATTTTTCAATCAAAAAATTAATGATATTAGAAATAACAAAGTACATCTCCCTAACACTGCGGATCCTCCTAAGCCCCAGTACTCCTGTTATAAACAAATTAAATTCTTTCACCAGGATAGATTTACCTGAATTACATAGAATAATCTCTCAACTGAGACCCTCCACCTGCGTCCTTGACCAATAACCAACAAGTTTTTTCAAAGAAGTATTGAGCGTGCTAATTGATAATATTCTTGACATAGTAAATTCGTCATTAAATACGGGGGTCTTCCCAGACTGTCTTAAGACTGCTGTAGTTACACCCCTACTCAAGAAAAATAATCTTGACCCCTCTGCTTTTGAAAATTTTAGACCCATCTCTAACCTGCCTTTCTTACAGTTTTTCTCAGTTGCTTTGGTGCATTTCTCACAACAGAATTGCAGTTCTCAAAACTGCTTGTTCGATTCCCACAACCTTTAGTCAGTTGTGCACATCATAACAGCAATTTCTGGGTGTTTTCGTCATTTTGCAATTGCTTTAGTTCACTCAGGCAGATGCTTATGTGCAGTTCTCAGCTATATCATGCATCGGCGGTTGCTTATGTCATGATGATCAAAATGCATTGTGTAGCCCTCTTTTGCATAGTCTTACACTCCAGAAAAACTTGTCATTTTTTCATTGTGTAAGTCATTGCAGTCAAAAGTGTTCAACAAGATATCATTGGCTGTCAAGTGTACTTTATAGGTTTCTACAAACCTTTTTTTGGTTTGTATTCACAATACTAATGATTCCTGCACCACCTTAAATTGCTCTCAGGTGACACATTATTCGGGGCAGGTGTGAGATCTTAGATCAAACAGTCTCAGTTGCTTTGGTGCATTTCTCACAACAGATTTAACATTTTTATAACAGCGAGTGCATTTCTCAAAACATTTACTGCAAATGGCAAAACATCATCAATGGCAAACAACATTAAAATACAAAACACATTTCAGTATGTATATGTTGTTTTCAATGTTGTAATTTTTTTTCCTTCATTTCATATGTTATGCATAAAGTATTGAAATGCATTTTTTTGCTAGACTCCAAGTGCAGTGCATGGTATGTCACCATATACCTGTGCAATCAAAAAAATATTCTTCTTGAATCAATCTCCCGCAATTGGGGTTTTGTATTTTTATGTTTCCTCCCCTTGTTATTCAGATGTTTTTTGCATCAGAAAATGTTTAGATTGTGCCAATTTTATATTGATAACATGACTTAACATTTTGGCTGTCATGTCCGTGGACGATGATTCACGGACTTGGCATTTTGATGGCACTGATATATTCAGCGATGTAAATACTTGCTTTTGAGGCATGGATTAAGGATTTTGAAGAGGTTACCTGCTTTTGCTGGTCAACCATGATGTTTTGCCATTTGCACTAAGTGTTTTGAGAAATGCACTCGCTGTTATGCAAATGTTAGGTCTGTTGTGAGAAATGCACCAAAGCAACTGAGAAAAACTGTAAGTAAAATTCGAGAGAAGGCAGTCATTATGCAGTTAAATGATCACCTCAATAAACATGCTATTCTTGATAAATTTCAGTCAGGCTTCAGAACAAATCACAGCACAGAAACTGCACTTGTTAAAGTAGTAAACGACTTGCGGGTAAATGCAGACAGAGGCCATTTATCTGTTCTCATCCTTTTAGATCTGAGTGCCGCATTTGACACCATTGATCATAATATTCTTAGAAATGACCTTAGTCAATGGGTGGGCCTCTCTGGCAAGGTCCTAAATTGGTTTGAATCCTACCTGGCAGGGAGAAAATTCTTTGTTAGTTGTGGTAATCACAACTCAAAGACACATGATATCCTATATGGTGTTCCACAAGGCTCTATCCTGGATCTGCTGCTCTTCTCAATCTACATGCTTCCGTTAGGTCAGATTATCTCAGGTTACAATGTGAGCTACCACAGCTATACTGATGACACACAGCTGTACTTATCAATAGCACCTGATGACTCCGACTCTCTCGATTCACTAACACAATGTCTTACTGGTATTTCTGATTGGATGAGTAGTAATTTTCTCAAGCTAAATAAAGAGAAAACTGAAATTTTAGTGGTTGGCAATAATGGACTCAATGAGGTTATCAGACATAAACTTGATGCATTAGGATTAAAAGTCAAGACGGAAGTAAAAAATTTAGGGGTAACTGTTGACTGTAACCTGAATTTTAAATCGCATGTTCATCAGACCGCTACGACAGCATTTTTTCACTTAAGAAACATAGCAAAAATTAGACCCCTTATACTGTATCTTTGAAAGATGCTGAGAAATTAATTCACGCTTTTGTTTTCAGTAGACTAGATTACTGTAACGCACTCCTCTCAGGACTACCCAAAAAAGACATAAATCATTTGCAACGAGTGCAGAATGCAGCTGCTAGAATCCTAACTAGGAAAATAAAATCTGAACACATTTCTCCAGTTTTGATGTCACTACATTGGTTACCTGTGTCATTCAGAATTGACTTTAAAATTCTGCTTATGGTTTACAAACCCTTAAATAATCTCGCTCCATCTTATATATCAGAATGTCTGACACCCTATATTCCAAATCGTAACCTTGTTCCAAGAACAAAACTTAAAAGAAGTGGTGAGGCGGCCTTCTGCTGTTATGCACCTAAAATCTGGAATAGCCTGCCAATAGGAATTCGCCAGGCTAATACAGTGGAACACTTTAAAACACTGCTGAAAACACATAACTTTAACATGGACTTCTCATAACTTCACTTTAATTTAATCCTGATACTCTGTATGTTCAGTTCATTAAAATAACTATTCATGGTGGCTCTAAAATCCGTATTAACCTCTACTCTCTCTTCTGTTTTTTTTTCCGGTTTCTTTGTGGTGGCGGCCTGCGCCACCACCACCTACTCAAAGCATCATGATGCTCCAGCATTGATGGACTAAAAGCCAGAAGTCCACGTGACCATCATCATCAAGTCCTTCCGTGAGAACCCTAAATACGAAGAGGACTGTTTCATTTATGTGAGGTAGAATGCCCAGAGGGGACTGGGTGGTCTCATGGTCTGGAATTTTTTTCTCCAGCAGTCTGGAGTTTTTTTTTTTTTTTCTGTCCTCCCTGGCCATTGGACCTTACTATTATTCTATGTTAATTAATGTTGACTTATTTTATTTTCTTACTGTGTCTTTTATTTTTCTATTCTTTATTATGTAAAGCACTTTGAGCTACATTTTTTGTATGAAAATGTGCTATATAAATAAATGTTGTTGTTGTTGTAGGGGTTGTTCCAATGCCATCCTAAAACCAGTCCCTAAGCAGTTAAAGAAGTGAGGATGAGTGAATAATTCATGTTTTATGAGAGTGAACATCCTTCTGTCCAAAATAAATAGAAACAGGAAGAGCCTGAGTCTAAATCTCTTTATACAACTAGAGGGCTTTGCCCCATGCTCGCTTCGCTCACCAACCAGCCCCTCTCGCATTGTGAAGAGGGGGGCTAAATGCACTCCATGGGCCATGTGGTTGCTCCCCCAAAACCCCCTCTTAAACGGTGATACAATGGGAAACAAATATAGTTTTTTTTTTACCTCCTGTTTGCTCTATCAGCCGTGCTGAGTGATCTCGCGCTGCACACTTTTGTCATATCACCTATGTCCATATATTCAATCTCTTTTCGCTTTTACCCTTTCATCCATATCACTTTGAATTTTGATTCCTTATTTGGAATTACATCGTGCCAATGCAATGTATAACTGCCCATGAGTGAATATCGTTTCTTTCTCTCTACAAGAAATGTGGCTGACAATAGCATTCACACAAATGAGAACTGATTTCTCTCGCGGGAGTTCACTTTCACCAAACAAGAAATCTTTTAATTCTCGCGGATACGCCTCTTCATTGGGAAGAAACACTACTTTTTTTCCCTGATGGCAACACAAAATAGTCGATCTACAAGTCTCCAACTTAAAGTTTAAATCTGAACAATATATTCGTAATAATTTCCATTTGTTTGTGCTAATGTGATCTTTACTATCCTTTTTTTGAGACTTTAGAATTTTCGTACTTCCATCATCTCTAACATGATCTGCATGTGTATCGCGCCGTTTTTTAATCCTTTATTATGTTCTACTTTGTCATCTACTTTTTGTTTTATTTCCAGCCCCGGGCGTGGTTAAATCTCTTGACAAAAAGACTTGTGAAATTGTCTCTGTGAGAAAATCACATCTCGTCTTCTTCCAACCTTTTTTTTTATAATAGAGATATACTTGTCTACTTCCTGAATAGCTCCATCATCATCAACTTGAAGTAAGAACTTTAACAGCAAATCTAACTTGACTCTTCAATTCTGGCATGAAGACATTCTTCAGACTACACTGTCATCTGAGGACCAAGTTGAAAAAGATGCAGGCCACTATTACAGTAAGAGCAACTCAGCACAAACACAGCTCATGCTGTGGCCATCAGCCTACACATTTTCCCAATTAAGAACAAAACAAAGAAAAAATAAACAGGGTTGGATTCCCAAGTCTTTGTTATTGTCTTTGCAAAATTATATAAACATCACATATCAGCACGTGAACTTTCAAGACCTTCATCCACCCTGCTGATGTAGCTGCTCACTTCAACTGTGTTATTAAGCTGCATGGATTGCCATTTTGTCTCAGTGCTCTACTGTGATGATGCGGGTTTGTTGCATGCTCCCATCTTCTGTCTGGGAGCCCTTGAACCCGTCACTGTCAGTAATGTCACCGATGAGCTTAGCAGTGAAGCAACAACATAGCAAGGGGATGGTGCAAAAGTGTCAAGTGCTTTTATTTAAAACAACAACTAAAACAATGTTCAAATTAAATAAAGTGCAGTGTCCAAAGTTCCAATAAACAAATAATCCATAAAAACAGATGTGACACGTGGAGGTTAAAACCAATAAATAGAAAAAGTCTTCTTAAAAACAACAAGGTTAAAATAATGCAGGAAGCAATCCTTTAAAACAACAAAGCCCGGTGTCTTCTTTTACCTGGCGGCTCCCCTGCTTCACCCATCTGGGCTTCGCAACAGGAGAGTCGCCTACCTGCAGGAACAGCTGCCTTTCACACGGGTCCAGTAGCCCTCCAATCCCTGGCTATGTCGGGCTCCAAACCAGACCAAGACTTGGGTTTCTTCTCCAGCAGCCAAGGCGCTCACACTGGGATTCAACACCCAAAGCCTCCTCGACTCCCGCTCCTTTCAGCGGTCAGTCCTCTCCTCTATGGGTCACTCCAGCTCCATAATCACTCAGCTGGAGCAACCCTTTTCTTCTGCCCCTTCGAGTGTTGGCCAAACACTCCCCTCATGGGCTCACCCACCAGCTGTCTGCTCTCTCTTGATCGAGCCTGCTCTTGCTCACTCGCTCGCTCGTTCTCCTTCTCCCTCACACTGGCACTCTCTTTTCCCCGCTGTTTCCTGCCTTCTCTCGCAACCTCCCGTTCTTTTCTTTCTTTCTCTTTTTCCTCCATAGCCGACTTGTGCTTCTATATATCAAGAGGGCATGGCAGCTGTGGCAAATCAGCGACCCCAGGAACAATCACGGATGAGGACAGTTTCTCACCTGTGCACTTAGGTTAGAAATGCCCACATCGCGAA
The DNA here is from genome assembly GCA_026402145.1 of Polypterus bichir lapradei. Taxonomy (NCBI): domain Eukaryota; kingdom Metazoa; phylum Chordata; class Cladistia; order Polypteriformes; family Polypteridae; genus Polypterus; species Polypterus bichir. The sequence continues at coordinate 14,495,136 of JANRMT010062825.1, forward strand.
TCGCCCCGAGAACCGTTTCAGACACACAACCACCACGCACCCTCACCAAGCCGCGAGCGCGGTGATTATTTATTTAAAAGTGGCCCTTTTTACACGCGCTGTGGACCCACTACACCACATCTACAGAGAAGGCTGTGCCTAAAATGGGTACCTGTTTCTCTCTTGCTTGAGCCTCCAAATGTGCAAGGTTAGAAATGAACTTTGACTCCACTTGTTGTTTTGTAAATCAAATATTGGTTTCCTTTGCGTGTGGCAGATGATGGGACTCTTCCAAGCCTTTCCCCACCATGTGTGAGGGCAAGCACCGATGAATCAGGCTAAGGATCAGCTGTCACTACTGGGCATGCAAAAACTACCAGAAAGTCAGATGTTTCTCATTAGCCCCACGAATGAGAGCATCTGAGCCACAAGAATCCTCCACCTTGTTTTTTGTCTGCAGCTGCAGTACTTTTCCTAAATACTCTTCTGAGAGCGAAGCGGGCGGTCAGTGCTGTTTAACTAGGATTGTTCACTGTTCTTGATGACCACTTTTGACAAGATAATTAAATATAATGCTGACCCTTTGTTTTTTTAGTACATTTGTTTTGTCCGTCTACTTAGTATAAGAAAATGAGAATGTCCTCTTCTTCCGATTACAGCCTTGGGTTCCCACAAGTTAATCAGCAAATTGACTTATCCAGTTAATAATAACAGCCACCGTAAAACACTCTCTGTCATGCATATTTCACAAAGAAACTTGTGAAACCAAATCATGACTGCCCGATCTCAAAGTGCTCTCTAACACTTTAAACACTGTTTCAGTATTTCTACTTTTGTAACTGCTAATGCTTAGGAGAAACCATTTATTTTTTTGGTGACCATTAAATTATCATGAGTAGGAGATAATGCTGAGGTATTATTTTGGTAACTCCGTTTAATTAAAATGTAAAGTCCAAAAAAAAAACAAAGTAACACAAAGAAACATGTACAAGACACAATACAAAAGATCCTGAAATCATTTCAGCCAGGTTTTGATTCTTTGTCTTTTCTGACTCCACCAGTTGCATCGTGCTCGGCTCCTGATTGGTTTGGGGACAACACCAGCAGAAGGGGCGGGGCTTATTCAAGACATCACACTTGGTTGCACGTGTCCTCTCTGGGCATTTTCTCCAGGCTATGGATAAAGAAGAGGATCCCGTTAGCGACAGCGCCCCCTCTAGCCCTGGAGTCGTAGTGTTTATTTCAGTTAAGCTTGTCAGGGGACCTCCGGGTACACATGCATAACACCAGAAAGATTTTTCAAATTGGGTAACCTAAATGAAAATGTTGAAGTCAAGCAAAATGTTGCCTAATGCTTAATCTAAATTGTTTTGCTTCCCTCTTGCTATGCCTATCAAGTATTTTTGTTTTCTTTTGTTTCTGAATGCTTGATTAACACTCGACCATGCATAGGTGGAGAAATATGGCACGCAACCTTCTTGTTTAATGACTGTAAATATGCTTAACAATCATAAAAATTATAGCCACGACCTTGCAAATACAGCTGCAAAATGGTGATGGCAGAAACACAAAATGGCATCACCAGACTAACAAAGAATATTAAACAACAACAAGACGGACAGCCCTTTTTCATTTGCAAGCAGCGTGATAAGAGCCTCAGCTTGTACAGTGGAGCTGTTCTGCTTGTGGCATTCATTTGCATGAACTACAAGCCCCATTTCTCTAAAATGATTACTTGTCAGTGCTGAGCTGATAAAAGGATGTGACACAAGAGATCAGTAAGCCATTACATGTCCGATCTCCCAAAACAAGCATGAATCATACTGAAAATAACCAAAGATTATGAGGGCTTGAAGAAAGGATGTGCTTGTTGAACTCTATTGCATCCCACTGATGTGGAACTCCCTAAAAAATACAATAGATGGAGGATTCTACACTAAGCCCCTTTCATACACTGAACCTGGGAAATATCTGGGTTATCCATTCCAGAAATGTACAGGATGAAAATTAAAGCCTGAAAGACTAAAGTAATAATGATTACCAAGAAGAGAACATCAGAAACGTATATAAAAGTCAAAAATCAAAAATTAGAGCAGGTGAAGGAATATGAATAGCTTGGAAAATGAACTAGCAGAACATAGGGATAGCTTGATGGAGAAAAAAATAGAAGAGTAGGTCAAGCAAAGGAGAGCTTCTGGGCTTGTAAAGAATTCCTGTGAAGGAATCTGAGCATTGATCTTAAAAAGAAGTTACTGAGAACTTACATCTCCCCAGTGTTAGGTTATGTTCGTGACACATCGGCATATAGGAAAGCAACAATTCAGAGGCTGAAAAGCTTTGAGAATTGGTGCTACAGATGGGTAAGGAAAAGTAACTGGACAGAGAAGGTGACAGATGAAAACCTGACCTGATGTTTTTTGGAAGAAATAAGTGGATAGGACTGGCGAGCTTTGTTGGGCTGAATGGCCTGTTCTTGTCTAGATTGCTCTAATGTTTGTGAAAGAATGAGTCTCAACACACTGGAAAGGTTTGGGGTAGCCACTTGTATATTGCCCCTGGCTGCCAAAGGTTTAAAGAAAAACAAGTTGTTGTCAGGTTGAATTTCAGGATTGAACGGACTAGGTTTTGGAAAATGGTGGCTTTATAAGCCATAAACCAGAAGTGATGTCATCTGGAACTGGAAGTGATGTCATTCTGGGTGCCAGAACCAGAAGTGATGTTAAATCAGGCAGGTTTTCCCATATTTGCTCTGCAGTGATAACAGAGGTAGGTTTAGTGCACCCCGCCACCCCCTGGCCTGGCAGGTGCAGTAATTACCTCCACTTGGTGCACTCAGCTTTTTCCTAGTCACACGTGTGTGACATGTTCTAATATGCTAATGAAGAAATGATGAAGAGAATGGGTAGAAAGAAAAAAGTGTATGTTGGATAAGATGAAGAGAGAAAGACTCAAAGGACATATATTGAGGGAGTCAAGTGGGAAAATGGTGCAATTGGTGATAGGATGAAGAATAGAATGAAGTAGGGGAAAAGGATGGCAAAGAGGAATGTGATGATATGCATGGGTGATGATATAAGACAATGCTCAACATCAGAAGAATGGGCAGGGGTACATAAGGAAAGGTCAAAGACTTAAGGTAAGCCCTGCGATCGAAGAAGGCACATAAGAAGAAGAACAGTGTTGACACAAGGCAGTGTGAGATGGAGGGGTAGATATCCTGAAAATGGGTATAAAAGGTTTTTGAACACATATGTTACACTGTTTTTTTTTAATTATTATTTTGTCTAAAAGAAGACAGATTTATCTCTATACTGTCAAAGTCCTTTATTTATTTCTTAATGTTTTTGAATTTTGAAGACCAACAATACAATTGAAAGAAAATTAAACAAAAGAGCCAAGCAGTCACAACCTGAAGATATTTGATGCTACAGGGTGGGGCATAAAGATCTCCCACATTTTGAAGGGGTATAAAAAATGAACAAAGCTATCTAAAAAAAAAATTGTATATATTTCTGAAAAGTACATAAGAAACAGTTTTGTTTTAATAGGTTTTAAAACTTATATCAGACAAACGGCAGCCGTCGTTGGCAATACATTGTTGAAGACGTTCCCGGAAATTCTCCATCACTCTACAGGTCATCTCAGACAGAATGGTGTTGATTTCCTGTCTGATCCTTTCCTTCAAATCCTCAAGACATCGAGGACGATGTTTGAAAATCTTATCCTTTAGGCATTCCCAAAGGAAAAAGTCACTTGGGCTTAAATCTGGTGACCGTGCCGACCACCCCACATCTTCCTTTTAAAGAGATTAAATGCCCAACACTCTGAGCGAATAACGCGCTGTGTGAGCTGCGGCACCATCCTGTTGAAACTACATATGTTCTGTCCTAGGTCTGCCAGATGATTTTCTTTTCTGTGTGGACCCAGTTGCCTGAAGGTTAGAAATCCATAGTAAAATCGTTTTCCGATCTGGTACAGATGCATTTTGACTGAGCGTGTTGCATGTACGGAACGCTCTCTGCGTTGCTATCACAGAACGGTTGTTCTCATAATATGCTTGAACAACAAAGCCCCAATGTTCACCAGTCCAACTCATGATGGGTACTGAAAATGGCAGAGCCTAACCTACTGAATGAGACCTACCCCACTTCTCTACCCCCCACTACAGCCCGCACAGTTCCTAGAAACCTTTAATACAGTTACCTTTACAAAATAAATGATTAGGAAAGTTTCAAGCTTGTCATAGACTTTGACCTGTCATCTCTCCCTTCATTCAGTGGGACATCGGAATGGGTGGCCATAGTGGTGTTTTTTTATGCATTACATTGCACTTTCCTGTTCTTTTTCACAAATGTGCACAGCTGGGAATTTCCACAGAATTATATTAAGTCTTGATCTGGACAATTGCAAAGTTGAGTTACCCAGCATATATGACTATGGCTTTGTTCTCATGTGCCCTTGTCCTGGCAATTTAACAGGAAATTCCTAGGACAGCAAAAAGGATTTCTCATTGATCAATAACATCTGAGAATCGGGGTTAGGAGGTCACTGAGAATAGGAAAAATGAGATTTAAAATGTGATACACAATGACAACACGAGCTCTGATGCTTGAACGTCACTTAACCTGTTGTGACTCATAAATGAATAAATGATTAAACATTTTGATCAGCCTTTAAACCAGCAGTACTCTGTTCTGCTCAAAGCGACAGTAGGTGTTACAAAGGTGGATTAGAGCAGCTTCTGTTTTTAGCTTCAGCTGATATTTAATATAAGAGCCTAATTTTACTTTTATTAGTGGAGCGTGTTTTTTTTATTGTTTGTTTTCTGTTTCTGGACTCAGTAGAGGAGTTTAAAAACAGCCTGTACTCTCCTTCTTAACGGAAACAGTCAGGGCTTCAATTGTGCCTTACTGCTTTTTAAGATGTTCTTTCTGGTTTACATTTCCCCTG
>JANRMT010062825.1:14500464-14530627 GCA_026402145.1 Polypterus bichir lapradei
ATAGTGTTTAGAATTTCTCTCTGATCTCTCATGTTCTTTATTTTTTTCAAATTTTGCAGGGGCAGTGCCATCACAAGAATCGATCCTCTCAGGTGTGGCAATTCACTTGAAGGGCTATTAAAAGATCATTGCCCTGTTGTTGAGGCATTAGCTAGCTTTGGCTGCTCTGTTTTTTTCCCTTTTGAGTTCATTACTGTTTGTTAGCTGCCCAAGTTATTTTACTGTACTTTTGTCTGTTTAAGACTTTTTGCACTTTCCTTGTGTTCTCTATCTCTACATAGACTTTTCTTTTAGATTCAGGAATTAGGAAAGGCACACATCTGACATATCCAAGCAAAAGATAAGGAATGATGTTGATGGAATTGCCTGCAGAGCTTAGGGACAGGATTATGAGGAGGCACAGATCTGGAGAAGGCTGAAAAATATCTACAGCACTGAAGGATCCCAAGAGCACAGTGGTCTTTGTAATTCTAAAAAGGAACAACCACAACTCTTCCTAGAGCTGACCGCCCGGACAACCTGAGCAATCATGGGAGAAGGTCCATGGTAGGAGAGGTGACCAAGAATCCAATGGCTGAGCTTCAGAAAATCTCTGTGGAGACTGGAAAAACTTCCACAAGGGCAACAATCACTGCAACACTCCACTAACCATAGCTTCATGGCATAGTGGCCAGCAGGAACCTCTGCTCAGTAAAAGCCCATTTATCATTTGGAAAAGTGCACATAAAGGATTCTCAGTCTATGAGAAACAAGATTCTCTGGTCTGATGAATCCAGGATTAAACTGTTTGGACTTAATACTAAGCATCATTCCTGGATGACACCAGACACTGCTCATCCCCTGCCCAATGCAATTCCATCAGTGAAACATGGCAGTGTCAGCATCATGCTGTCGGGTTGTTTTTCAGCAGTGGGGACTGGGAGACTAGACAAGGTTGAGGTAAGGTTGAATGAAGCAAATTACAGAGATATTCTTAATGAAAACCTGCTCCAGAGAGATGTGGACTTCACACTGAGCTGAAGGTTCACCTTTCAACAGGACAATGGCCGTAATAACAAAGCAAAGACAACATAGGAGTGGCTTAGCAACAGTTTTGTAAATTTCCTTGAATTGCCCAGCCACAGCCCAGATTCAAACCTGTTCTGTATTTACTTACTCACCGGGGAGGTGGAGGTTCTTGAGGGCTTTTATGCCAAAAACATTTGGGACAATTGGGTACGCACTTGCCTTTTTAAAAACAGCTCTGCTGGTGTTTTGTTTGTATGTACATGAGGTGTATTTCAATAGCCAAATAAAAACCTGGCAATATAGTGACCAATTGACATGCCCCCCAATGATGCTCATGCAATTCTGCCAGTAGCCTAATTTGTAACTTCTGAGGTACCACCACTCGAAGACCCCACAGAATACAATCATCTTCAATAGTAAGTTCCAATTTTCTTGTAAAATACAGCTTTAAAGTGTCATCTGCTAGAAAATGTGGCCAACCACATAATACATGCTGTTTCACCCTTTTCAGCACAGGGTCTCTGTCAGTTTCATGTGCAATGACTTTTGCAGTAGGTGGCAATTTATCTAGAAAACATACCCTGTATACTGGATTTGGTTTCAGTTCCTTATTTGAATCCAACAGGGGCAATCGGGATAATGCATCTGCATTACTATGCTGTTCCGATTTGTTGTATTTAATTTCATAAGTATAGGCTGCCAAAATAAGTGCCCATCTTTGCATTCTAGCAGCAGCAAGTGTGGATATGCCTGTCTTGGGTCCCAAAATCTTTAATAATGGTTGGTGATCTGTTACCAATATACATTTTCGGCCAAACAAATAATCATGGAACTTCATGATTCCAAATACAAGTCCTAAAGCTTCTTTTTCAATTTTTCTCGGTTTTGGTTAGCATTCATGAAGCAAATGCTATTGGCCTCTCAGTGCCATCCTTCATTTTGTGAGAAATTACTGCACCTACACCTACAGGTGATGCATCACAAGCTAAAATAAGGGACAACTATGGGTCATAATGCACTAAAACGCTGTTAGACTGCAACTGTAATTTGGCCTCCTTAAATGAACTCTGGTATTCCTCTGTCCAATTCCATTTCACACCTTTTTGCAGCAATGCTGTCATAGGTCGAATAATAGTGGATAAGTGAGGAATGAATTTGCCATAGTAATTTAACAAAGCTAAAAAAGACCGAAGCTCTGTGACATTATTTGGAAGTGGAACTTTTGTAATAGCCTCAGTTTTTTTCATCTAAGGGATGAATATCTGTGGCATCTATAGCATGCCCTAGGTAAGACACACTGTTCTGCAAGAAGAAACACTTCTCTTGCTTTACTCTCAGATTGTACCTCTGCAACCATTTCAACACTTCCTCCAGGTTTCTCAAATGCTCTTCCAAGTCCTTTCCCGTTATCAATATATCATCCAGATAACATATTACACCATCTAGGCCTTGTAATATCTGGTCCATGATTTTCTGAAAAAGGGCAACCCCATATGGAAGCCTATTATATATGAACAAGCCTTTATGTGTATTTATGGTAAGGTAGGGTTTTGAGCCTTCCTCCAGCTCCACCTGTTGATATGCTTGTGACAAATCAAGTTTGGTGAACTGTTGACCCCCTGACAGTCTTGTAAATAAATCTTGCACTTTAGGCAAAGGGTACTGCTCTATCTCCAAACCCAGGTTGATCGTTACCTTATAATCCCCACAGACTCTCACAGTATTACCTTTCTTTGGAATACAAACAATTGGGGCTGCCCACTCAATGTAACTAATGCGGCTAATAACACCTCCATCCTGTAATTTAGACAGCTTCCTTTCTACTGCTTCATGTAGCGCGTTTGGCACTGTGCATGCCTTACAAAATTTTGGTACCACACCATCCTTAACAAAAAGCTTGGCTTTGATTCCCTTAAAAACTTCTAATTTAGGTTGTCCTCACAGGTGGTGCAGTGGTAGTGCTGCTGCTTTGCAGTAAGGAGACTGTGGAAGATTGTGGGTTTGCTTCCCGGTTCCTCCCTGTGTGGACAGTGCTTTGAGTACTGAGAAAAGCGCTATATAAATGTAATGAATTATTATTATTATTAGGGTGAAAAACAGTGGAGTACCTATCACACAACTCTGCCACAGTTTCACTGGTAACCTTGTTTACATGAGACCAGTCTAACCTTAAGCAAATAATCCAGTCTCTACCCATCAATGCTGGCCCGTTTCCTTTAACCACCAGTAAGTCTAAATTTTTTACACATTCTTTACATTTAACCAAAACAGTGATTTTTTCTTTTAGAGAAAGCATTTCGTTACTATATGTCTTCAAATTACAATTAGCAGGGCTTAAGGTTATCTTTTTAAATTTACATTTAAATTTGACTGATACAGCTGCACCTGTATTGATCTCCATTTTCACTCTGACACCATTTATACTCACATATACATAGTAGGGCTTATTACTGTCTCTGGTAGTCTCTAAAGAAAATAACTCAGTTCCCCGTATGTCACCTTCAAAAACTGGGCTGTAGTCTGTTGTCAAATCAGCTTCTTGTCCTTGTTTCTCAAACTGCTTTAAGGCAAGTCTTTCAGCATCCTTGTGCTGAGATGCCCCTCCAACAAGCGGTCCTGCCTGTATCCTTCGCGATGGTTCCGAAATTCGCTTAAGTGCTGCATAGGTGGTGTCTGTTTCAGCAATACCCAGGTGCCTTGTCCACTTTGCAGGTTTATAATGTTGGCCTTCCTGGCATGCACGGCAAGCGCAAGTGATATGCCCTCTCTTCTTGCACTCACGGCACTCCATGTCCTTATATCTGCAGTTATCAGGTAGGTGACCCTTGCCACTACATCGATAACACGCTTTCTATACGACCTCCGGTTTCTTTCCAAAACCTTTAGTTTTTATTGCCAACTTTTCTTTTAAGATGTTAATTTTAAGCGTCCTCTGAGCAAATTGTTGCGCACTGTTCTTTGTTACTTCGTATGCTAATCCCATTTCAATTGCCAGGGCTAAAGTCAAATCTTTGTTATGAGCTGCATTCAACAATCTGTCCCTCACCTCTGCGCATTTAACGCCATATACGAATCTATCACACAGTGCTTCATCCAAAAAAGTCCCAATTTGCAGGTTGCTGCTAACTTTCTCAGAATAGCGACATACTCGCTCACTGATTCTCCATCCAGTTGATTTCTAGCATGGAACTTGCATCTCTCGGCGATAAAATTTGTTCTCTGCACGTAATGTTTTTTCAAAAGCTCTACGAGCTCCAGAAACGTCTTTTGGGATGGTTTCAATGGCGCACATAAGTCCATTAGCAAACTATGTGTTTTCTTACCTACTATTGTTAAAAATACCGCTTTTGTCTTTTCATCTGTGCGCTGGAGACCATTAGCTTTTAAATATTGCTCTAGCCTTTTCTAAATAGGCTTCAAAACTTTCCTCACTTTCTTCGAAGTGAAAATGTTCCGGCTTACCAAAAGCCATATTGCGTTCGCTCCTATCCGCTTAACTCGTTGAAAATAAAATGACGTCTCTATTCAATTTTTCCATCTGCTGTATCGACGAAGTCAAGTAAAACCAATTCTATTTATTTTGGCAAAACAAACCCATCCCATCCTCGTCGCCACTGTTCTGTATTTACTTACTCACTGGGGAAGTGGAGGTTCTTGAGGGTTTTTAAGCCAAAAACATGCGCAGCAGACCTTTTAGGTAACAAAAATAAACTTTTATTTCTCTCAGACCTCAGAGATGCTTACTCTTCCATTTTCTTATTTCTACTACACCTTAAGCACCCAGCATGCATTGTACGTAAAAAAAACAAAGTTCCCATATTACTTTTCAGACTAATCACAAAATGGATATTTGCATTCTGGGGTTCTGTGGTCAAACACCACAAAACGCAATCAAACCTCTTTGGATAGTTGTTCACTGATGGTCACCATCCATCCTGGCAAAGTTTGAGAGGATCTGCAGAGAACAATGGCAGAAAATCCCCACATCCAGGTGTGCAAAGCTTGTTGCATCATACCCAAGGAGACTCCAGGTTGTGATCACTGCCAAAGGGCTTGTAATGAAGTAGCAAGTAAAGGGTTTGAATGCTTGTGTCAATGTGATATTTCAGTTTTTTATTCTTAATAAATGTGGGAATGTTTCTAAATTCTGTTTTCATTTTCTCATTCTGGGGTATTGAGTATTACTTGATGTGAGACAAAAATGAAATGAAAAATGAATTTAAAGGATTTTAGCACAAGGCTTCATCAAGACAGAATGTGTAAAGTGAGGGAGTCTGAATACGTTCTGACTGCACTGTAGCACCACAGTCCTGGATAGAACAGATTCTGGATGATGTTTGCTTGTCTGCCCTGAATACAGGTAAGTTTACTCCTCAGTAAAGACACCAAACTCAACAATACAGACGAGCTGAAGGCCGCTATCAAAGCATCCTGGTCTTCCATAACACCTCAGCAGTGCCACAGGCCGATCACCTCCATGCCACGCCACATTGATGCAGTCATTCACACGAAAGGAGCCCTGACCAAGTACTGAGTGCGTACATGGGCATACTTTTCAGTAGGTCAACATTTCTGTATTAAAAATCTTGTTTTTATTGGTCTTATGTAATATTCTAATTTTCTGAGCTACTGAATTTTGAGTTTATTTCCTGTAGGCCATAATCAGCAAACTTAAAAGAAATAAACACTTATATCAAAATATATCATACTATGTGTAATGAATCTATATAATAATTTGATCTGTGAATGTAAAACTAAAAAAAATAATAAAAATAATAAATACAGAATAAATACCAAAACATATTAGTAGGTGTAGTTTTTCACCAGTTGGCAGACTCCCTTCACCCATCTACCTGTAGTTCAGATGAGACAATGCCAACTCAGTAATTTTACAAAGTTTGCATCACTTCCTTGTTAAACGACCTTTTTAAAGCAAAAGTGATTGGTCAGTAACAATCACCTGCTCTCATGGGCTCACTCTTGTTCGACCTCTTTCCTTCTGCTCTTGCTTTTCCGGAGTTTTTTTTTTTTTCTCTCCTTTTTCCTCCTCATCTAGACCTCGCACTTTCCTTTTAAAATGGGGGTGAGGCGCATCTGTGGCAATCATAGCTCCAGCGCTAATTAGGGTCATGGGTAATCCTGCCCATGTCCACAAAGTGCAGGGCCGCCTGCTCCTGCATTTCACACTGGAATCGTTCCTGCCACGCAATCACACCGCACCCGAAGATGTGAGTATCAGCCGTGGACTTCTCTTACCACACCCCCTCATGGGGATGGTTGGTCAGCTTGCCAACTACAAAACACTATCACATCACATTCTTCCTCTCCCTGCTTCTTTTATTTTCTTTCAGCATTGGCTTTTGCCTCTAGTTGAGCTTTTGCCTCAACTCATCTACTGACTCCAAATTTAATAACACATTAACACGTTACCCAAGAGTTATGTTCAAACCCAGTCAGAGTCACATCCTGCCAAGTCTCAGAAGCAGTTTCAAGGTTGAGGGTGGTCTTATTTTTGGTATTTGAACATCCGACTACAATTGCCACTTATAGATCTGGTGTCCCTGTACCCATGAATGCTCAGTTGCCCATAAGGATTTGGGCATGCTCAATGCCCATGCTCTTAAAAGGATAACGCTGTAGTGCCCTCTGATGAATTAGAGAGAGGATACTAGTGTCCTGTCTGTGCTACCAATACCTGACCATAAATAGATATCCTGGCCCTAGCATCCCCAGTTATGAATATTGTGGTCTGGTTCAGGAATGACAGTTCCAAGATTCCAAGAAATTTTGGGCTGCAAACCGTCTTGTCCCTTTTATTGTGAGGATACAAAAGCAGAAAAACAAAACAAAAGAAGTTACTCTTCGGCCTACATTGTTATGTGAGAAAACTCAGGTGATTGTTAAATGGATGGGCTGAATAGCTATGTTGTAGCTAGCAGAGCTTCATCTGTCAGATCACTCAAGCCAGTAAATGATGCCGCCTTCTGGGATGCTGGGTTTTTAAGGGCAGGGGTCTGATGCCCTCACTGGGTGGCTTCTCGGCAGCATGTTAGAAAAAGAAGAAAGGAGATGACACTGTTAGAGGCAGCACCACTATTTGTCTTGTTGTTTTATTAAATATCTCAGCTGAGCCTGCGAGGAGGTCCTCTGACATGCATGCATGACAACCTGTACTACCACCTTTTGGCCAGAAGGTCTTAAAGCCTTTTGCATCTCTTTCCTGACAAATCTCACATTCTCTCTCTCTCTCTCTCTCTCTTTTTCTCCATAACAGCTATGTCACTTGTTAGGCCACCTCTCTTCTAACATCTTAAACATTTTGAACGAGGCCACTGCTCTTAGTCTGCTTCACATACTGGTGTCCACTGACGCCTGCCATATCCCAACCTGGCACTCATCTGGAGATCTGCCATATGCCAACCTGCTGGATCCTCTTCCCTCTGCAATCCTTTCTTGACAAAAAAGAAAAGAAAGAAAATGAATTATTCTTGTGAGCCCCATGTTACAAATGTAATAAAGATAAAATGGAGGCTAAATCATATACCATGGTTATTAATTTCATTCCGATTTTCTCAAACCAAAAATTGATACCCACAGACTAAGTAACTTCTGTAGTATGTGTTAAAATATTAAAAAAAGCAGTGACATTATGGAGACAACGATCAAATCTTATTATTTTATACAGACATATTGTTAACTAGAAATAATTTATCTAGTTCTATGTGAAAGGATTTGTTATATATATATATAGATAGGAAAAAATAATTGCTGAAAAATATAGTCAGTACAATGTCTGTTCCAACAACTCATTTTATCTGTGATATACAGAGCAGAGCCGCCACAAAATCCTTATTACATGCAGCCATAGCGCCACCCCTTGGATTCTCTCTGGATTTTGAACACTAATTCTTCAAACCACAAATGCATTCATATAAAAGGGCTTCGTTATTTAAAGATATAAGGAAAAGAGTTACAAAATGGGCAAAGGTACAGCAATGGAAATGCCCAGCTGTCCTACCTGTAAAAATGTAAAGGAAACTATTGTACTTTTATCATTGTTATGCTCCTTAACATAAGAAAACATATAAAAAAAAAAAAGTTTGCTTGCCTTTTATTTCATCTTACACTCATATTTCCAGGTAGGTTATCACATTCTTTTTCTGTATGTGTACTCTGGAGTTGAAAGTTTGTCTTATAAATGAAGATGGCTTTTGAGTTTAATATTTGAGGTGATGAATCTTCACTGAGAAGCTGGTCCTGGACTATAGGAGTCCCCTTGTGGAAGATCACCTGGACCTATTTTAGTTTGCCTATCAGACAAAGATTGGAGTGGAGGATGCAATTATCTGTCTGCTCCACCAGGCTTATTCTCACCTGGACAAAACTGGTAGCACTGTGAGGATGATGTTTTTTGATTTCTCTAGCGCCTTTAATACCATCTAGTGATCCCTGGTAAGGGGTAAATTAAGAAATATGCAGGTGGTCGAGTCAACAGTATGTATATTTATATATATATATATATATATATGTGTGTGTGTGTGTGTGTACCCTCTAAAGGCACCCAGGAACACTGACAGGGCTGTATTTCTGGACTCCAACTCCCACATACCCCTTGGGTGTCCAGACTGGGAGGACCACTGCCACCTGTTGTATGAAGGTTGGAACTGCTGCTGGCCTCTTTATATACCTCCGGCTGGGCAAGAAATAATCATCCTATCCAGGCAGCATACTCAATTGTCTTTCATGGCACTTAAAATGTTAAAACTATATTTCTTTAGTTATTTGAGTAGACGTGCAGTGGTGGATGGTGGATGTTGTGCGGCCTTCTCTGTGCATCTACTGGTGTTGTTGGGCAGATTTCTTGATTTGGGTGTTTTGAGTACTGAAATCTGCAGCTCTCTAACAGCAGTCTTTTTGAAAAAATGTGACTCATTCAGAAGTGGTGTCAGAGTTTACCATTTATGCAATATCATCAACTTTGTGTGCTTCACTATCACTAGAACTTTAATCTATAATGCTATCAGTATTAAACTCGAACCATCACTTTTTTCATCATAATCCAACAGCCCCTTTTTGTCTCTCCGACAACCACCCTTTGTCACTACCTGCAGATCACCGGAGACGAGTAAACTCTGGGATTAATGGTGGTCGGATTATCTCAGTCGGAGATATTAGTAATGGAGTTAAGGAAACCTGAATCTGTCAAGCTAGCGGTAGGAATGTTTCTTTGAAAAACCAAGAACAATATGTTTTTTTTGTAAGTCTTGGTTAATGACGGTGTGTGTTTTTATGGAAGCAAGGAGCAGGTAGAGTACAGCACACACTGTGTGAGACAAAGAAAAATTGTGTTGTTAAACTGCCAACCCTGAGGAGATGGCACCCAAGACAGCCGTCTACAGGCACTTTCCCACCTCAGGACCTTTTATCAGGAACCAGGGACTTTTTAGAAATTTAGGAACTTTTGTAGCATTCCCACCATAGGAATTCAGACCATTTGTAGCTCCTTATCAGTTTTTTAACTTAACCAGGAACTATCATGGGTGGGGCACGGGTAATAAATTGTGCTGATTGCTTCACCACAAGCATTGGTGCCATCTTACAAATGTTTTAGTAGTTTGGACTTTGGAGAGTTCACTCTCACACCACCTCCCTAGTGCATCATACAAAACACAGCATCAAAACAATAATCTCCTCATGAACTCCTGAATGCAACTCACTTTGCACCACATCACTCTTCTTTGCATATTACATATTTTGCCTAAAGGCTACAGTTCCTGTTGTGTGCTGGTATTGCAAAACAAAACCATAAGTGGCTCAGGGCCTACAATGCTGAGAAATTCATTGGCTCCTGTGGTGGGAAAACACCTTCTGTCACATAATGGGTTGACTGGCACTGATGAAAGTAAGGACACAGACAACAACGTTGGAAGAAATGAGACCAGCAGCAACCTCTCTCTTTTCATCTGCAGAACAGAGGATGGAGCCCATTGATGTCACTTCTGACTTGGCCCTGAAGGCTCTGACTCTTCATTGTAACCAGAGCATGAAGAGCATTGAGCTGCACAAAAAAGAAGTACTTTGTTCCAAAACTCTGGTCATAAACCGATTTGGTTGTGAACCGAAGTAATTTCCCCCATAGGATTGTAGGTAAATACAATTAATCCGTTCCAGACCGTACAAACTGTATGTAAATATATTTTTTTAAAGATTTCTAAGCACAAATATAGTTAATTATACCATAGAATGCACAGCGTAATAGTAAACTAAATGTAAAAACATTGAATAACACTGAGAAAACCTTGAACAACAGAGAAAACTAACACTGCAAGAGTTTGCGCTATAGCGCTACGAACCGCTTGCTAAAAACACTTTTTTTTTATGAGTTTTAAGCACAGGGAAAAAAAATAACATTTGAAAAAATCCGTAACTTAATAAACCACCAAGAAAAGTAACATTGCAACAATGAACACTACAAACCGATCGCTGTAAACAGAACTGAAATGGAGGTTCAAATCCAATAGAAAAAAGTCTTCATTAAATACGAGGTTAAAACAATGCTCGGATCTGTCTCTTTAAAAACAAGCCTGGTGCCTTCTTTAACTGCCTTCTCGGCCTTATGTGTCCAGCCGTCTCTCTCGTGTGTGTGTGTGTGTATGTCTCTCTCTCTCTCTCGAGCGTGTCTATGTGTGCGTCTCTCTCGTGTGTGTGTGTGTGTGTGTGAGTGAATCTCTGTCTCGTGTGTGTGTGTGTGTGTGTGTGTGTGTGTCTGTCTCTCTCTCTCTCTTTCTCACGCAGCACAGGGAATGCACAGGGAGAGACTGAACACGTGCAGAAATCATCAGTGCGCACAAATCTAAAGAGAAACTTACTTGTTCATATACCAAGTCTGTGGTCGTGAACAGATGCAAAGGTTTGGCAAACTTTTTGGTCGTAAACCGATTTGTACGTGTTCCAAGATGTATCCAGCACAAATAAGTACACATACATACATACATACATATATATATATATATATATATATTCAAACAACTTCTGCAGTATCCTACACCTCACTACTTGCACAAAGAGAAACAGGGAAATTCTCATCCACCTTCAATAACTCAGTGGAAAATCAACATTCTGTAGTATCTTAAATATCAAAAAATCATATTAACAGGAATCTTCTTCAGGACATCGCAATAACCAGTTAGTAGAATTCCAAACCAATTCCATGCCAAACTTGTGGACCATTTTGCTTTCCCCAGATTATCTGTGCCGTTTTGTATTGCTTCCAGGAGCACAGAAACCAAATTCACTTTGCCCACTCTTGGCCAGATCATGCCTTTCTACGAAAGCAGGTCACTTGTGATGCCATAGCAATGGAAATAAATGGTACATCATAGGGGTGATGATAACTTCAGTTCAGGGTTAAATACAAATAATACAACGTTTGACTGAACAAAAACGTAAAATTGATGACAAAATGTAATCAAGTAAAAGTGTGTATATACTGCAAAATGCTTCTTGATCTTTTAAATGATTATCCTCAGTACCGCCGCTCCCTATACGCAGAGTACCCAGTCTGCGTAGGGCACCAACTCCCAGGGGGGCACCATCCCAGCTGCTCAAAAAAATCATTTTTATATATTATAATAATAAATTAATATTAATAATATACATATACAAATAAACAAAAATATAAAACGTATATATTGCATTTTACGGTGAACGCAGAGTAGGCTAAGCACACGTGATGACGCGCACACCCTCACCTCTGTTATGGCTGCCTATTTGGCCAAAAATGATAATAATTGAACAATATGCCTGGTCCTGGAAAGAGTCATCAACAGTCCGGCGCCGAGAAACGAAAGAAAAAAAAAAAAAGCCCAAGATGAAGCCCGTGCATCACTTTCAGGTACGTTCATAATCCTGTGAAACTTTATTTTATTCTGTCGACGTTAATAATGTGTTTTAATGTCGGTAATAATTTCACGACTAACGCATCTTTCTTAATATGAATACAAGCAGATCTAAATAAACAAAATGACTTAAAATGCATTATATTAAAACACAGAGGCAATTATGATTATTGATTAATAATGACCATATGGTGTCATTAAATAACAGTGTTAAAATACATAATCTAATACAAAATTAACAGTTTACATAACAATTTTAATAGAAATGCCTGAAAAGGGCACCAAAGGCCTGGTAAATGCAGTTGTTACACTTACCTGATCTATGGCACAAGAGCGCACGAGTGGTCTGGCAATTGTCAGCATCAACTCTGAATTAGCAAAGGCTTTATCATATGAAGAGCTCATTTACGACTTTGCCTCAAGAAAAAGCAGAAGTGTGCCTTTGTAAATTTTGAACTTTGGAAAGCTCCAGCAGATGACAGTGTTGATTTTATTTCAGTTTATTATTGTTTATTTTATTTATTATAAATGTTTTATTTAAAGTGTAATTTTAGTTTGTATTTTTTGCTGTAGAGCTACAATTGTAATTTGTAAATGATACAATTTATTTATGTATTTACTTTTATTTGAATAAAGTTCTATTTTGGCCCCTATAGTAGGTGTTTTTTTTTTATTATTTTATTTTTACTTCCGTAATATTTGGGGGAGGGGGCACAAAAGTAAATTTCTGCTTAGGGCACCCATTTGGCCAGCAGCGGCCCGGATTATCCTGCATATAAAGGCCTGTAAGCTGAATTAATATTTTCAAAGGTTAATCACAATTGGGGGTGACTTGGAGATTGATGAACTTCATTTTATAAAGCAGCACTGGTGCCTGTTTTGAAATAAGAAAGATTTTTCATATTGTCCTCACAATCTGCTGGATCATGGACTATCTGACCAACAGACAGCCATTATGACTCTGAGGGCCTTGTGTGCCAGAAATGGTGCTGTGTAATACTGGAGCACCTCTGGGAACGGTCCTGTCTCCTTCCCTGTTTACCCCTCTATATAACAGACCTCCAGTACAATACCAGCGCTTGCCATCAACAGATATTTTCAGATGACTTCTCTATCATTGGCTGCATTAATAATGGAGATGAGTCCAGCACAGGAAGAACCACCTGCAACCCAGCATCAGCAAGACAAGAAAGCTGGTGGTGGACTTCAGGCATGCCAAAGGGGCTCTGAGACCAGTCACTATTCAGGGGAAAGACACAGAAGTGGTGCAGAGCTACAAGTACCTAGGGGTCCATATAAACAACAAACTGGACTGGTCTGACAACTCAGTGGCACTGAACCAGAAGGGCCAGAGCAGACTGAACTTGTTAAGAAGACTCTGATCTTTTGATGTGTGTGGCAAGTTGCTAGAAATGTTCTACCACCTAGGCGGTAGTAGCCAGGGTGGTGTTCAACTCCACAGCCTATACTGGGGAAGCAACTTGAAGTCTAAAGATACACAATGAACAAACTCCTCAAGAAAACCCACTCTTTCTAACTCTGGACACACTAGAAACTGTTGTGATGGAGACAGATTGAATGCCATCATGAAAAATTATTTTTCAGCTGTAAGACAGCCACATAGAATGTTCTTTATTTTTTACATATGTTAATGTATTGTTTACTGTTATGTTCAGTAATGAGCCAATACTTGGCGTCAGGGCTGTAAATTCATTCACGCACACACCCATACACCAAGCACACACTAGGGACAATTTCAGATTAGGCCTATAAGTACAAACATGGAGTCATTGAACATTCACAACCCACTTTAAGGTGTCTGGGCAGACACCATTTAATGACATTGAAACAAGTCTCGATTAAAGTATTTGTGCTGTGCTACCTTAACTATTTTATATTGCAGAGTAATAAAATGCAATTTTTTTAACACAGAACATTTTACATTTTATTTTAAAAATAGCAGACAATATACTACTGATTTTTATTTGAAAGTTTGTCTTTGCTTAGAAAAGAAAAAAAAAATGGTTACAACGTAAGAAAACCCTGCGCTCTGACCTCCAGAGCTCATGTGAAAAGAATCTCCCCGATTAATACAGCTCACCAAAAAAGAAACTAATAAATTACATATCATAATGACCGGCATGGTCACTCTAGAGATGAACTGATTCTGGACAGGTGATTGACAGCACGGTATTCACACCTGGAACTTTCTCGTTATACTTTTGAAGCCCGAGAAGGCTCGTGAAGGTAGGTGGAGACTCCCGGTGACATTATAAATACAGACTTTTAGATGACAACGGGGCAACAGGGAAAAGAGACACGGCACGAGACGCTGCACGGCCATCGGAAGCACTGCGAGAGTGGAATAGCCTGTCTAATGAAGTGACTGTTACTTTTACAGGGCCTATGCGAGTCTGATTGTGCTGGGAGGCTGCTGTGAATGATTTGTTTAGGAATGAAGGCACTCGTTTATTGGGCTTATCTTTCATCCGGTGTATGTCTCGGTCATTCCATTTCGGTTCTCCATACAGTATCATATTACAGTTTAATTACACATTCAGATCATTTTTTCTTCAATATGATGTACATTCTATGCTAACAATCATTCCGCATTTAACTCCTTTCAAAAATTAATCCAAGCAAATAAATGCTAGAGCAGAGTTTACTAGCGCAGGATTCCGCGCCTGCGCTTTCATCAACAGCTACAGCGTCAGGGATGACCCGTGCAACGCAGCGTCAAGCGCTGCCATTTGTGCTGGGAACTTTCAAAACTCTAGATAAGACAATCGTCTTAATACTACTTTTATTTTGGTTTTCACAATTTTCCTTTTTACTTACTTTTGGCACATTGTACGAACTGCACATTGCAAGCAGAATAGGTCATATTATTATTACATAGCGATCCAACTTCAGCTGGTTAGTGTGCCATCTACTGGCCAGTGATATTATAATGTTTTTACGATTGAACTTTTTGTTGCGTTACAGTAAATGTCATGTTGAGTTCTATAGTATGGCAAGCCGAATAAATTTATTTTGAGATATCTCAATTTATTTTGAGATATCTCTAAATTCCCAAAATAAATGTATTTTGAGATATTTCAATTTATTTTGAGATATCTCTAAATGTTAATTCGGCTTGCCATAACAGAGACCCATTTTAAACTATCATGAAATTCATTTTAGATATCTAAAAATGTATTTTAGATATCTCAAATGCTTTTTGAGATATCTTAATTATATGTCGAGATATCCTAAAATAACTCCCCACTCATTTTAAGATATCTCAAATTCATTTTGAGATATCTGAAACGCATTTTCAGATATCAACATAACTTCCTGCACATTTTAAGATATCTCAAATGCATTTTGAGATATCTCGAAATACTTCCTGTAAAATTTACTTTTCTTTCAATGGGAATTCCTGTCTTTTTTAAGATGTCAAAACGCACAGGAACCTATTTCGAGATATCTCGAATTGCATTTAAGATATCTTAAAATTAATTTCAGATATTTCAAAATGTACAGCATATCATTTCAAGATATCTTGAAACCTATTTAAGATATAAAATACTTTTTAGATATCTTAAAATAGATGCATTTTTAGATATCTGTAATTCAATTTGAGATATCTGAAATGCATTTCCAGATATCTTAAATTCATTTTGAGTTATCTCTAAATGTTAATTCGGCTTGCCATCTATGTATCCATCTATCTAATTGCAAATGAAATGTGTAGATTAATTGAAACGTCATTTTTTAAACATATCAACCGAGCACTTAGCGTCTTTAAAGAAATAGTTGTTTAGAAATATAATAAATATTTTATCTAGTCTAATATTTTTATCTATTTATCTAAAATTAATTTTGAGATATCTCTTAATGTTAATTCGGCTTGCAAGATAGATAGATAGATAGATAGATAGAAGCTCCATCTGCCGACCTGTTGTCTAACCTGTTAAGAATTCATGCAGACTTCATAAAGAAGACGAGGAGCCGGAAAATTTTATCTATCTATCTAACTGCTACGACATATGGCTCAACATTTGTAAACTGATACTAATTCGATTTCTTTATTGCCTGTTATTTTTAGTTTACAAGGCCTCTTATCCCTCACTTTTCATTTCCCTCACTGAACAAGTGTCTCTTTTTAAGACCCAAGACTTCACTGTGTTCGGCACAGAGCCTGTTTGGTGTGAATATGACCGTATTATGGAGAAACTTCATTCACTAAATTAGTGGACTTTCAGAGCCTGATACTTTTAGTCGTAGCTGGGGTGGTCAGCAAGTAACTGTGGATGGAAATTCCACTCTGCTTACTAGTTTTCAAACAAATCATTTAAAATAATTTTATTCAATACCGCCTTTTCTTGATATTGATATACAGTATATATATTACATATTCATAGAGCTGTTTGCATGCGACTTGGCATTACATTTCTGTTATATGTCTGATCCAAAGAGACTTAATATTTCTTAACACGTTTACTCTACTATGTTATACTGTTTGTCAAGAAACTATTTATTACCGTCTGACTTTTCCTTCACACACGTCTCGTTATCTGAGTAGCACCCGGTTGTAGACTAGAATATGCGAATCAAGAAACGGTATGTGAAAGATGTCCAGAAATGTCAGTTCAACTTTAAAATGTATATGCTGTCCGTTTTAGTGAAAAGTTGTAAGGAAAGATGGGAAGAAATGCATATTAACCTGACGCTTGTTGCGAGAGTCCAGTTTAGGACCCGGCGCGGTCTTAAGCTTGTCATATTCACACACCTTATCACAGCTGCTGCGATTACTGACAGGCTACCTCACACTTCATGTGTCAATCCATAAGCAATCTTGTTTCAAGGAGTAAATCCATTGGAAAATTGACTGCGAGACGTGACGCTGTCTATTCAGGCCGGTCCCCGCTGATCTTCTGCCCTTGTTTAACTTACCTCGAGGCGTTCGCTGAGTCGGTACGCCCGGCATCGGCCCTCCACGACACGCCTGCGGTCTCCAGTTTTTGCAATTCAATTAGTCTTATTGATCCTGGCCTAAAGTCTCTGGCAGACACAATTTGGATTTCTCTAAGTACCAATTAGCCGTGTTTGTCTTAATTGCCCTCATCTCTACATGTGTTCATTCACCAATTGTTTCCAATTTGTTTTCTTTTTCAGCTCCAGTATGTACGCTAACCATAATAAACTAAACTGTGTATTTGCGCAGATTAAAGAGCAACCGACACAACATAAACACGATTGTCAAGATGGTGCAGCAATGTGAGATAATAAACTAACGGAAAAAGAATTATCGCATAAATAAACACATATTAGAAAACGAAAGAAACGATGAATTAATAAACTCAGCCTGCTATGTAAAAACAGTAACAGCAACCTGAAGGAATAGGAATCAAAGCTGACTATTGATGGATAAGGGAGCTGAACATTTAAATACCTAAAAAATGCAGATCAACTATTAATGCTTTTGGTAAGATATTTTATTTTATCACTCATTCTTTGGCAATTTAAGAATTAAACTGCACAGGGCAAGAAGATTAGGTGACGTTCTTAACAAAAATTAAAAAATTATTTTGATAAAAACAAAAATTATTTTGGACTGGTATGCCTCTAGCTGCATTGCGGAACGTCTGTTGGCTGGTGATCAGATAGTACCACTTTTGAGCTTTTCGTTGTAACGAATGTCCAAGGGGGGATGCTTTTGTTTCTGGAATTGGACAGAATATATATTTTGTTTAACCTTCTGAGCAATTTTTGTTTTTAAACACTTTAAGCACTTACTCAAATGTATGAAAATGGGCGTTAAATACTTAATCGCTTCATTTTAGTTGAGATTATCCATCCATCCATTATCCAACCTGCTATATCCTAACTACAGGGTCACGGGGGTCTGCTGGAGCCAATCCCAGCCAACACAGGGCACAAGGCAGGAAACAAACCTCGGGCAGGGCCCTAGCTGACCTCAGGGCACACACACACACACACACACACACACATCAAGCACACACTAGGGACAATTTAGAATCGCCAATGCACCTAACCTGCATGTCTTTGGACTGTGGGAGGAAACCGGAGCACCAGGAGGAAACCTAGTTGAGATTATGCACGCTTAATTTTACATATGTGTAAAACTTAAACTCGTGGTCCAGTAACTTTAGATAGATAGATAGATAGATAGATAGATAGATAGATAAGAAAGGCACTATAAGATAGATAGATAGGAAAGACACTATATAATAGATAGATAAGAAAGGTACTATAAAATAAATAGATAGATAGATAGATAAGAAAGGCACTAAAAATTAGATAGATAAAGAAAGAAAGGCACTATAAAATAGATAGATAGATAGATAGATAGATAGATAGATAGATAGATAGCACAATCAAAAAACAATAAAACCATGGACCATCAATAGAATTTCTTCAGTATACTCTAATCTAGATTTTCATTAATAACTAAACATTTGGCAGAATATTTTAATATATTTTGTGCTTTAAGAATAATACTGTCTTTAACTTTCAAAGCAACAAGTTAATTACTTTAGAACAAAATTTGTCTTTTGTTTGAGTAAGAAATTTTCCATAATTAATTTTGAAGTTCAATATTTTGTAATAGGAAAATTATTTATATTACATAATGGAAAAATAATTCTTTAATTATAAAACTAAGGTATATTAACTTATTTGGCTGACACCTTCATCAGAGTTGACTCAGAACATTTGAGGTACACTCTTAAAAATCCTGGTTCTTTAATGGCACTTTTTGGTTCTTTGCTGGGTTGTGTGGTTCCTTATATGGAGCCATTGCTTGAGAAAGTATCGTGTTATTCTAGGAAGGGTTCTTTTCATATGAAGTTGGTTCTTTGTGCTATAAAAAAACTTCCTAATATGTAGAAACACAAACTGAAATCTTTAGTGGGCTACCCAGCAGGACACAAACAGATTAAGAACACATGCATTTAGGGCCTGGGTGATTATATGCAATGAGAGTCTTTCTAAAATCACAAGCCTTTGGTATTTCACAAATCTGTTACTGTCTATTTAGGGTTATTTACTGTATGGAGGCTGATGCAGATTTAAATCAATTAAGGCTCTTTTTGGAACCTTATATAAAAGGAACTTATACAAACCAAAAATGGTTTCTCTGTGGCACTGCTCTGAAGAACCATTCTAGCACCTTTATATTTGAGTGTTCAATTGTTTACCTTGTTTTGTTTTTCCAGTTGGAGCGTTGGATTGCCAGGTCATGTTTTTTTATCCAATGTGAACACTTTTTGGGTAACATTTCCAATGAAAATGTACATCATGTTGTGTGTTGATGCTCAAAACTCCAAGGGAGACCACCACCCATGCACTCAAATCAAATCATTAAATTCTCAAAACCCCCATACCCTGGGCTCTGATTTCATATTAATAAATCTGGATGCTTGAACCTTGAAGGAGGACCAGTACCACTAATCTAATGTTAGGAAACCATGATTCTTGGAACTCCCTGAGGGAACCCGGCTCTCCGTTAAGTCTGGACTGTAAGATCTCTGCTCTGTAAGAGAGCATTGGCACTTATGTGTATCTGCTTAAGGCTCTGGTTAGACAAATCATAATGCAGAGTAAATAACTGTATTTTATTTTCCATCTTCCCGATCCATCTCAGTCTTCAGATGGTGAACAAGTCAAAAAGGCTGAAAACGGCTGATCATAGATTACCTGATTAAATAAAACAGAAGTTTATCTGTAAAAAATAACTTTTGAATATACAGAATTATTAAAGGTTTTAAGCCAACTAACACTGCTAAAAGCAACATTTGAGTGTCTTACATTAAACTAAACAGTGTACACTCTTAAACATAAAGGTGCCAGAGTGCTTCTTTAGAGTGATACCATAAGGGAACCACTTCTGGTTCACAAAAGACCCATCCAACATAAAGGTTCCAAAGAAAAAAAACTTTTATTTAGTTAGATCTGTAAAAGACTCCATACAGTAATTATCCATGAACAGATGATAACAAATTTGTGTAATAGCAGTGGGTCCTGATTTTAAATGGACTCTTGCAGCATACAGTAACACAGTTCAGGTTTTCTTAATTTGTTAGTGTCCTGCTATAAGAAGCCTACCATACATTCAAGGTTTCAGGGTTTTCTTTTTCCACATATTGGGTAGTTTTTCAAAGCACAAAGAAACAACTTCATATGCAAAGAACCCTTCCCAGAATGACACGGTGCTTCATCAAGCAATGGGATTACTATGAACCACACAACCCAGTGAAGAACCATAAAGTGCCATTAAAGAACCAGCATTTCTAAGAGTGTAGGCAGATTTGACATTTCTTTCTCCTTTAAAGTGAATCAGTAATTACAAATTCTTGCAGATGATTAAAAAAAGTTTATAGAAGTTCAAATCAAATGACTAATAGCATTTTACAGTTTTAAATATAAGTAATCCACCCATTTATTCCATTATTCCTTTCCATAATTAAATTCAATTAGGTCTAGTGAGAAGTTAATTAGGCAAAAAAACACAGTGCAAGAAGGAGTCCTGGGTAGAAGGTCCATCTCCTTTAAAGGTTCACAGCCCATTCGCCAATAACTGTCAGTCTACACTCTTAAAACTAAAGGTGCCATAGTGGTCCTTTAAGGCGATGCCACTAGAGCAGGGGTTGCCAACCATGGCTGCAGGTTTTCATTCTAACCTTTTTTTTTAATGAGTTCCCTGTTCGTGCTGCTAATTAACGTCTTGTGAATTCATTTTAATTGAATTGCTTTTTTAAGATTTGCTGCCCTGAATTTCTTCATTGTTCCTCTGAATTGCTTCATTTCTTTCCTTAAATGGCACCCAAACAGAAATAAAAAGTGAAGTGAGTGAGCCAACAGAAGACCAACTAAGTCAGAGCCTCAAACTCTAACCAATTTCCCTTCAACCAGGTGCTTAATGAGGTGCCGATTCTTGTCGTTAATAAAGCCCGTTCTTTAATTCTGTGGTTTGTTGTTGCTCTTGTGGTTCTTTAGGAGACATTTCTGAAATTGTTGATTTTCTCTTTCTAAGAGTCCCCTGTTTAGGGGACCTGAACAGATCAACATTCCTGAGATCTTCCATCTTTCTTTGTTTTCAGATACTGTACGATGGACACCAGTTGTTTTGGCTCATTTTGTACCTCATTATTGTTTGGCTGCTAATTAAGGAGAAAGAAACAGTTAAGGGATCTGAGTCTTCAAGAGCAAGTCAATTTGAATTAGTTCAAAAGAAGTTAATTAGCAGTAAAAACAGGTCACTCATTAAGAAAAGGGTTAGAATGAAAACCTGCAGCCACGGAGGTCCTCCAGGACTGGAGTTGGTGACCCCTGCACTAGAGAACCATCTTTGGTTCTCAAAAGAATTTTCCTTATGAAAGTTCCAGGGAGGTGGTGGGTTATAGTGGTTAAGGCTTTGGACTTCAGGCCCTGAGGTTGTGGGTTCAAATTCTGCTATTGAGACTGTGTGACAAGGAGCAAGTCACTGGACCTGCATGTACTCCAATTGGAAAAATCAAAGAAATGGAACCAGTTGTATCCTAAATGTTGTACATCACCTTGGATAAAGGCATCAGCCAAATAAGTAAATGTTCCTGAAAAGACCTTTAAACATGCTCCATAAATAAAAAACAAAAAAAGCTTTGACTTGATGGTAACAGATTTATGAAATCACAATGATTTCTTGATCTTAAAGTGACTCTTGCTACATACTATCACACACGCTAAGTTCAGGTTTTCGGGATCTGTTAGCATCCTGCTAGGCAGCCTAAAAATTAAAGATATCTGTCGTTTCCACATATTAGGAACCCTGTCAACGCCCAAAGAACCAATTTCTTATGCAAAGAAGCAAACCCTGAATTAAATGGTCCCTTTGTGATGCAATGGCTCTAGAAGGAAACCACACAACCCAGAAGAACGCCAGCATTCAAAAGGGTGTGCTGCTTATGCGCTGATCATCTATAAAATACAGACTGATAGTCTAAGCATATCTTTATGCATCAGTATAAGGTAAACGTGCGAAACATCTTCATATTCATTTTTATGACAACTATATTATTTCATCTTCATTTATTTGTGCTTTGTCCAGTGATTAAATGGCATACTCAGAGAATGCTGGAATTGTTTTGTTAAAATTTGCAGAATATCTGAATTCCATTGAACACACAAAACATTTATATGTTACATAACTGGGAATAAATGGGACAATAAATACATCTACTGTATATGAAGACTACCATGAACAGCCTGCAAGGGGGTCAAATTAAAGCCAAAAAGCTGACACACATCTTTGTTTTGCTTTCTCTTCTTATGTTGTTTAACCAGGTCATTAAATGCCAATCCTATTACATTCCCTTTGCAAGTTTTAATCTTTTTTTTTTAATTTACTTTCCATTACTTTCAGCAGATTCAGGTTGTCAAAACAACCTTTCAGCATGTCTTTAATTAAAATAATCCTGACCAGAAAATTAAAGAAAATGAATGAAAGGCATACAAAGTAATTAGAACCTGGCAAGTCCGTGCTCAATCTCGGAGCAGCAGCCAGCCTTGCCTGGATGTTGTCTCCCCCACTGTATGTGTTAATTACAGGTATATGAAAGAAGTGAGTACTTTTAGGGGCCTCGGCTTCTCACGGGTGGATAACACCTTGAATTCAGTGAGACCCACTGCCTCATTCATTCCTTCCTGTCCAATGGCGTTTGCATTGACCTGTCCTCACCAGCGCCTCTGCTGAATTAAGGTGAGGCTTCCAAGTGGGATTCAGCTTCACAAAAGACCTGTCAGACCACTGCTTTCTAAAAACCACCCATGGTGCCTGTAGTTCATTTCCCCACCAAATACTTTCCTTTTCAAAATGAAGGCAGTTAAGAACATTTAAGCCTGAGGTATTTCCTTTCCTTGGATGAACCAGTGCATCTGGTTTGGGGCAGTAGATGGAGACTTGCTAGAGCTGCCAAATGTTATTCACAAAATTACTCCTTCACGTTATTTTTTAAATTGCCTGCTTTTCTTATGAGGTTGCTGGGATTGCCTCAGGCATCTGCGGCTGTAAAATGGACTGAGGGGGTCCGGTAAAGGTTGGCTGGATGCATTACATGAGAATTGGAAAGGGGAAGAGAGAAAGGATGCATCTGTGAAGTAGAAGCTTTCCAATCCCATGTATTATTTACTAAGAATGGTGAGAAAGGCAAAAAAAATAAAGAAAAGAATGAACTCTCGTTACATGCGGTTCACTTTCTGTGACGAAGGCAGCAGAGATTTGCAGCTATCGCCATACTCCATTGTTTTACCCTATGCATGTCCAATATTTCATTGGAAATACTGTAAGCCACTTACAGTAACTGTAAAATAACGATTTGGTGATGAGTGATGGAGTAAAGTGCACTATACGAGAAGTTCAGAGAGTATTTTGTGCTTTACTGAGAAGTTAGGACACAAAGAATACAAGATGGGAGCGTGGAAATTACCTATGCTCAGGAATGCTACTAGCCAGTGCGTTATATGAGAATTCTGTTCATGACCGAGCCTATCATATTACGTCTGCCATTTGTAAACATTCATAACCCCCATAGAGTAATCTCAGTTTACACATTTTTAATGTTATTTCAACTACTTGTAATTGTTACTTTCATACAGTGCTCACCAATGTATAACAAAACATAACATTAACCCAGTTCTCGGAATCAGGGTGCTGGAGCCAATTCCAGCAGTATTGAGTGAAAGGCAGGAAGCCGCACTTACATACACACGCACAGTTGCACCAAGCCGATTTAGAATCACCTATCAGTCTAACCAGCATGTCATCAGGATATGGAAGGAAAACAGGAGTCGGACATCATGGAGAGCATAATGACAGGCAGTGCCAGAGATCACAAACCTCTGCAGAGGGCACCCAGGAGAGGAGGGTTAACCACATCCTCCTTTAGAAAACTGTCAGCATCTCTTTGCAGCTCAATCCAGGTTAATGCAATTTGTATTTAAATTTGTATAGGATATGAAAAGAAGATGAGCTAGCTCTAAATTCCATACCTATTCATGAAACAAAGCATTAATTTATGTCATTAAAATTATTTCTTATTTCTGCCAAGCTGAGACTATATGACCTACTGAGCACCTATCAGATACAACAATGCCATGCTTTCTGACATACAAACATTAAAACCTGGGTGTTCTGATTAAATCTGAACCATCCTGGACATTTATACACCATAGACATCCACACCATGTTGTCAGTTATATTTCAGTGCAGAAGTGCTAATAAATAGTATTCACTCCCTTGGAGGTTTTCACATTTTATTGTTTTACAAGATTGTATCTCAAGGGATTTAATTTGACATTTTTGACACTGATCAACAGAAGAAGACTTTTTAATGTCAAAGTGCAAACAAATCTCTCCAATGTGATCTAAATTAATTACAGATATAAAACATAAGCATATTTTAAGTAATTGGTGTTTAGTAAATGTATCCAGGTAGCCATGACAGCCTGGAGTCCGTGTGCACACGTCTCCCTTGATCAGCTTTGCACATCTGAACATTTCCATTTTTCCTCATTCATCTTCTTCTTTGCCAATCTGCTCCAGCTCTGTCAAGTTGCAGGTTGACTGTGAATGAACAGCCTCTGTCAAGTCCAGCCACTAATTCCCGGGTGAATTGAGATCTGGACTCTGACTTGGCCACTCCAGGACATTAACACTGCTGTTCTTAAGCCATTCCTGTGTCTTTTTGGCTTTATGCTTGGGGTTCTTGTTTTGCTAGAATACAACATTTTCTTCTAATGTGCAGGTTCTTTGCAGATTGCATGAGGTTGTCCTCCAGGATTTCCTAATATTTTAACTGCATTCATTTTGCCCTTACACACCTTCCAGAGCCAGCTGCACAGCTTGGCACAGTGTAGATGGTGTGTTTTTGACAATGTGCCCTGTAACATGATGTTTAGTCTGAGCGCCAAAAAGCTCAATTTTGGCCTCATCAGACCATAGAACTTTTTTCTGCTGATATCCCTTATGCCTTCTGACAAACTCTAGTCAAGATGTCATGTGTGTTTTTTCCCGTTTTCCACTCTCTTATAAAGCTGTTCACTACACAGTCTCTCCAATCTCAGCCAGTGTAGTTTGGAACTATTTTAGAGTTCTCATGGATCTCTGGGTGACCTCCCTTTGTCACCTCCTTGCACAATCACTCAATTTCAGTGGACGGCCTACTGTAGCAGATTTATAGCTCTGTCACACTCTTTCTATTTCTTAATGAATAATCTAACTGTACTCCAAGGGATTATCCAGTGACTTGAATGTTTTCTTGTCTACATCCCCTAACTTGTACTTTATAGTTCCCTTTTCATGGAGGTGTGTGGAATGCTCATTGGTCATCACCACCATACTGACTCACCACAAGTTCAGCCTTTCAGATAAGGTGCATTTATACTGATGGCTTCGTCTGTCTGGGTTGACAATGGATGATTCAGCTAAATGTGGAGTAGCGTCAGCTGTGGCTGAACAAGCCGATTCTTGAGTAGCAGTCCTTGGCACATCTGCTGCACCTGAAGTCTGATGCTTGTGGTTGTGGTTGCTCCCCTCTCTTCTGTCCAAGTGGGTTCTCTTTTCCTCAGCCAAGGACATATGTAAACATACAGCTTTTCACCAGGCCTAGCAATTTGCAGCTTTCTCTTTCCATGTGTCCACACTGATCTCAGCAGTCTTCACAGTCGTGGTTGTCCTGTGACCCGGGATCCGAAGGCCAGCTCTCCATACAAGATGCCTTTGGGAATATGACGAGATGATCTTGTTTGGCACATGAACCTTCCAGGAGATGCCCAGGATTTGGCTTGGGCACCAGAGATGAAAGCTGTTGAGGTGGTCCTCTTAACCTGTGTATGTTATCCAGCTCTCACTGCCATACGGAAGAGAAATCATTATGCAGGTTCTGTACACTACTATTTTGGGTTTGTGGTGTGTTTGCTACTTTCACACACTTTACTGGACAGCTTGCCCATGGTAACAGCAGCTTTCCCTATTCACCTGTTGATTTCTGGGTCGAGGGACAGGTTGTTGGAAATTGTTGATCCATGGTAAACAGATTCATCTACTACTTTCAAGGTGGGGTCACTGATGATGATGGCGGGGACTTGACTGACATCCTGGCCCATGATTTCTGTCTTCTTCAGGCTGATGCAGAGGCCAAACTCTTGGCAAGAATCTGCCAGGGAACTGAGTAGCCTGTGATTAGACTATGGTGTCATCATCAACAAAGAACATCTCACTGATCAGTACCTGATGCATTTATGCACCAATCAACTTGAAAGCCCATGCAGGTGATCGCCATTGAACTAACTCTGTGACTTCTAGAACCAATTGGCTGCACCAGTCATGGGTTAGGTGTGTCACATTTGAAGGGCTTCATCTCTATTAATTTTATGAAATAAATAAAAAAGAACCTTTCTCTTCTACTGGCACCTGGCAAAGGTTTTGTTCCAGCCATTCACCCTACACTGCTGGGATAAGCAGAGTCCTAGTGGCCTTGAAGTAGGTAGATTTGGTAGAGGGATGAATGCATGAAGAGGTTTCTTCTGTTCTCAGTGAATCAGATTCTACACTCTGAATGTAAACCAGTAAGTTCTGGTTTCAGTTTTGACCACTGGGTGTGACCCTTAGCCACATGACCATCTAGTGATCCCCACTTAGCAAAAACTTAAACAATTGTTCTATGCAAGTAAATCCATTAGTCTAGATCATAACATTCTCAAACCTGCTTAATCCAGTTCAGGGTTAGGGGACCAGGGCCTATGCCAGCATTAGGCCTCGAGGCGTAAACCAGGCCACGACAATCCAGTGCAGGATTCAGTCATACATGTACGTACACTCACACTGGGCCAACTGGGAGTTGCCAGTTCACATAATGTGACATCGCTGGTAAAAATCACACTACCAGAGGATAAAACTCATACAGTCACAGAGTGAATGTGCAAACTACATGAAAAACAAATGAGGCCAGGATTTGAACTCACAATGTCAGGTCTGTCAGTCAGCAGTGCTAACCACTATATCCCAATGGTGTGTAAGGAACACCAGGTGCCAACTCTTGATAATTCACGGGTTCATTGCCCAAAGATGTTTACTTAGCCAATCCAGAGTGGCTACTCCAACTAACCTGCGTGTCTTTGGGCGGATATGGAGTCTGCAGAGCTAACCCACATAAAGACATGAACATAGACATGAAGACAATCTGCACAGTCCACATGGACATTGACTGGGCTAAGATTTGAGCACAGTTCTCAAAAGCTATGGGACTGTGACGCAAAAGCATTGCACACCAGGCTTACTTGTCAATTCTGCAAATTTTTGTCCTTATTGTATAAAAAGGCACAAATGTGTGCTTTGATATTTATATTAGCTCTTCTAATTTACACTTTTACTACATGGGCAGTATTTTATCCAATCCAGAACCATTCCTGAAGAATCTCCTAAACTTACAATTTGATAGCCTTGGTGGAGTATCACTTATTAGACAAACTTTACAGAAAAGTCAATTTGATTTTTATAGAGTAGCTTGGCGACACATTATTAATACTGCTGCTCCATAGCTCTATAGGAGCACAGTGCATTTCCCAACACAGTCCATGTCTGTGCTGATTTTTATTTTCTTCAGGTTAAACATAGCATGTGTGCTCAGACTGGTCCCACAAGAATGAGTTTGGATAGGTGTATTATTATTATTATTATTATTATTATTATTATTATTATTACAAATCATAGACTTCCATCTCTTTCAGGGTTGGCTCCTGCCTTGTGTTCAGCCCACCCCAAATATATAGATTATAAAATGGAGGAATGCACAAGTACATATTTAAAATCCATCCATCCAACCATCCATTATCCAACTCGCTATATCCTAATACAGGGTCATGGGGGTCTGCTGGAGCCAATCCCAGCTAACACCGGGCGCAAGGCAAGAATAAACCCCGAGCAGGGCGCCAGCCCACCACAGATATTTCAAATCACTTTTATAAATCATGGAGGCTTAAAGAAGCAGTATTGTCCCCTGGGGTGACAAAATGCATTTATTGTATGTGAAGAGATTTGCCCCCACAGTCTAAACATATGAGGTTCTGAACTATTCTCAAGTGTGTGTACGGTCAATTTTGACCTTGTAAGTTTTCTGTCTGATTTCCTCACTCTGGAAACAAACAACAAAGTAATTGCATAGAGGACTAAACTATTCGTAATTATACATTTTATTCTTACAACACCTTTACTAATATCTATTTACCACAGCTGCCACTCCCAAAAATGTATTTTTTGCAAGCCAGATGATCACAAAAAGCAACAGTTTCCATTGGTTGTTCCAGGTACTTTTTGGTAGCCCTTTTGTTGACCGTCTTTATTAGAGGTTACAGAAGACTGATAAAAGTTGAAAGTAATTTGTTTGGCATGGTGGTTAATGTTGCTCCCAAACAGTTCCAAGGACCACAGCTCAGTATCTGGTCTAGTGGGTCCTGCATGTTCATTTGTAATTCAGTGGACTTTCTCCATGTGCTGATATAGTAATTTTCTCCAGTGTCCCAAGCTATGCATTTTCAGTTAATATGTGACTCTAAACTGGCTCAGGAAGTGAACACAGATGTGTGTGGGAATGTTCTGTGCAATGTGCGGACATCCTTCTGCTTCTTCTTCCTCTTCATCATTTCCAACTTCGATATGGGGTCGATGTGCTTGATCAACAAACAGTTTGGTTCTGCATCTCCTAGCCAGTCAAACCCTTTTCCTTCAAATCTTCTTTTACTTTATCCATCTGCCTCTGCTTTGGCCTCCCTTGCTTTCTCTTCTGCTGTATTTCATTCCTGTCACTGTTTTGCCCATAATTCATTGTCTCTCTTCACACATGTCCATATCGTTCCGACCTACTTTCCTGTACCTTTTTGGATATCTCTCCCATTTTTGTTGTACTTGTGATTATCTCTCCACTTATTCTGTCCTTTTTTGTAACTCCACACACCTATCTCAACATTCTCATTTCTGCCACTTCTAATGTCTTCTCCTACCCATGTCTCAGCTCCATACATCATTGCTGGTCTTACCGCTACCTTAAAAATGTAACCTTTAACCTTCGCTTTAATTCTTCAATCACATTATACTCCTGATACCTTCTTCCAATTGTTCCATCCACCCTGCACTCTATAGGTTTTCTCTGCATTTAGTTTTCCGTCTCAGGGTACCACTGATCCTAGATATTTAAATGTACACTCATTTCAATAGCCGTCTCTGCAGGCTAACTTTTGAATCCTGATCACTGTTAAATCTCATATATTCTTCTTCCTATTTACATTTTTAGTTTAACTTCTACATTCTTTTTGCTCCAAAAATAGACATGGCATATTTTTGCATTCCTCCTCTTTCTCCTTCAGATAATTCTTTCTGGTAGATGTTCTCTCTGTGCCGCCCCAAACATCAGTATGTCAAAACTACCTTCAGCAGGGTCGGGATCACCGAGCTTTCATCCTCTCAGTAAACCTGAATGACCTCACTGTCGCCGTGATTGGTGTTTTTATTCCTTTGGGTTCAAGTGATGTCACAGTTCCGCCACCTAAAATCTAGGAACAGGCATCTCACGAAAAACGAAGAGGAACGAGTCAAAAAGAGGAAAATCGGAACAGTCAGATCGGTGGAGAGCTGAGGGGGAACATGAAAATGTCCGAGGACGTGGAGTCTGCGAGGGGCAGCAAGAGGAAGAGTGGCGACTTCTCTACGGGATACGCGGACATCGCAGCAGTCACTGCGAGTGCAGGTCAGCGCGCAATGGGCCGGCGACAGCGTCCACTTTTCTCCTGGTGCTCCGCTGATCAACCGCTTGCTTTAAATATGACACAGCATTAACCTTGCGTTCAAACCTTTAATATACAGCATCGTCTCAACTGAAGTGTGTGCAGGACAATAAATAAGCGAATAACGCACGAGTTCCTCTGCTCGTCATTCATTTTAGAATTTCTTAGCACACGACTCATTCACGAAAATTATCTCGACTTTTTTCATGTCATTCTCAAGTTTGTGTAGTCTAACCGAATACCATATAAATGTTATAAAGATATTTTATGTTTACTATAATGGCGAAAATTATTAAAAGTAAATGGAACTTGAATGTGTTTAATTATAATAATTGTTTTAAAATAATTATAAAGAGCCAAATTAGTTCTCTTGATGATAGAAGGAATAATAATAATAATAATAATAATAATAATAATAATAATAATAATAATAATAA
>JANRMT010062825.1:14530794-14558217 GCA_026402145.1 Polypterus bichir lapradei
TATAATATAATATAATATAATATAATATAATATAATATAATATAATATGCTGTGGTGGGCTGGCGCCCTGCCCGGGGTTTGTTTCCTGCCTTGCGCCCTGTGTTGGCTGGGATTGGCTCCAGCAGACCCCCGTGACCCTGTAGGTAGGATAATGGATGGATGGATAATATAATATAATATAATAAAATATAATATAATATACGAGGGACGTTCAAAATGTTTCCGCACTTTTAAATTTTCGTTGGAAAAAGTGAAGGTCGGAGGAGTAGTAATCGGACATTAAAAAGTTGGCATGACGCTGGGAAAATTGCATCGCAAACGAAAGTGCCAATGTAGAAAAGAGATGTAATTTGTTTTTTAAATTCTTAATAAATAGAGTTTAAAAAAAGTGCGGAAACGTTTTTTAACGTCCCTCGTAATTATAATACTGTATAATATAATATAATATAATATAATATAATATAATATAATATAATATAATATAATGGCCAGTTGATTACATTCACGAGAAGAAAACTAGAAATGGAGGATTTAAATACAACGTTTCGTTTATGTAGCTTTAATCAGTTGTGATCGATAATCGTGATGAAATATTGGAACAACTCAGACTAGGTAACCAAGAGAGCTTGATGGCCTGAATGGTCTGTTTTTTTTCTTTATTATTTTGCATAGGAAGGCTAGCGCAGTCTAGTACTACAACAACAACAACAACAGCAACAACAACAACAACAATAATAATAATAATAATAATAATAATAATACATTAGTTCAAATTATGATTTTTCAACTGCACATACTATGGTAAACAAGTCCGTATGTTTAGGTAGCGAGACTTCTCCTTTAAATCATTCAAAAATATATAGTTGGATTTTAAAAGTTGTTAGTACTCATGTCTCTGCGGAAAAAAGGTTATATGACTACTAGCTATGAATAGTTAACTCTAATGAATTATTAGCAGTTCTGCTTTACCAAACACAATCCTATATCCTTGACTCAGGATTCGGCTTACCTTGTTTTATTGGCTTTTACAGATTGTTGTTTTACTTCGTCTTAATCTTTTAATATTTTTCACTACCGTCTTCCCCTCCCCTTATCCTCACCTTAATATCACTGTTCCTGCCTTCTTTCTTATACCCGCTCTTTTAATCTATTTCTATTTAGGGTCCCAAGGCATTCTTCCTGGAGCTCTAATGTTAACCCTAATCTTAATCCTTCCTTTTACTTAATGATGAATCCATTCTAAAAAATACCTAATTTGTAACATGCTTTTCTAAAATAGGAGTTTATACTCAGTTTTATTAACTCGTTTTAATGCATAAGACAAAGTTTAACCTCAATTTGATCAAAATTGGCTTTATCTGTTTCTATTTCATTTTTATGATTCATTCAATAGGGGGCGTTTTTCAAGCACTCAACCCCCGTAGAACCACCCCGTATCACCGTACCCAACTTGAAACAAAATATTATTTTGTGATTTTTTTCTAACAGCTGAATTATACATAACTTAAATATGAATTGCAACGAGTTAGAGGCATTTAAGAAATGAAGTGTAAGAACATTATTTATTTATTTTGAAACGGTATAGATACGGGCTTAAATTCAAATATGTTTAATTTAGTCAAACCAGCGATTGCTCTTTTGAGCACCACCTCAACACCACCTCCCTATAATCTTCTCGACTTCCTTGGAAATGAAAACAAATTTAGGAAAGTATTTGGGATTAAAAAGCAAGAAAGAGACCCACGGGCTTCTTTCTTTCTTTATTTTCTTTTTTTAAGTAAAGTATTCGTAAAGCGGTATTTTAAGAGGTTTAGACATTCAACTTCCATGACATATATTTTAACGACTGAAGTCAGAGTCTTAATCATCATTTTTCTGTCGCAGTATAAGTGGCATTCATATATTTTGAATTCTTAAATGCAATATATTTTTCTATCGTTAAAGCCGATTGTTTATATATTTAGTAATATTTTACCTTCATCCATCCAGCCATCCAGCACTGAGCCCGGCGGCATCAAGCGTAAAGCCGCCCAGGCCTACATCGCGACACACTTTCATAAAACACCTTCATTCAGACGGGTCAACTACCATCACATGCACTTTGTGTCATCTCACTTGTCAATTTTCTTTCTAAAATAACGCGTATCAAACGCCAATGTTTCTATAGTAAATTTGTAAGTTAGTAAATTAGTTACGTTTTCAGATCACAACGATGACTATTCATATCCCCATACCGTTTTCACATTAAGCGAGTTTAAAAATCGACAAAAGAATGAAATGATTTAAGATCCACTCGGTTTCATTGGAGCTGTGCCAGTTATAAAAGTATTGCAAACTCTTTAGAAAAGAAATAAGTTCTGAGAATGGAAATGATTCTTTACCATTGAAGCACGCGTCAGAGTCCGACTTCTTGTTGCACATGAGATGGAATTTTCATTTATTAAATGTGTCCCTACACTCCACTTCTAAAATGTAATCGCCTCTTAACATGTAACGCAATTAATGACGATACTAAAAGTAATTTGCAATTTTCTGGGATAACGAAATAATAACCTAGGCAAGCGCGAACTCGCTCCAATTATGTTTTCAAGTGTTATATTGCAAAAGTTAATTTGGAAAATTGCATTGTAAGATTTGGTGTTCCTTTAAGGCTGCACGTTTCTGTAATCACATCTGATTTGTGCAATCTGTGTTCTGGTTTGGGTCCGCATGGTTTTGTGTTTAGAGAACAATGGGAGATCGCCGAGGACCGGAGACCACCCCGACAGCATCGGGCTAAAGATGGGGTGACAGTGACAATTACTGGAGTGCTTTTAAAATCTGTCCCTAAGGAGTCCCCATGGCTGTAGGTTTTTATTCTATCTATTTATACAATCAATTCGTCATTCTTACTTTTCGTTGATCTCATAATCTCAAATAAAAATGAAGTGAAATTTGTCCCTAAAGGCTTTTTATCAAAGACAGGACACTCTTAAAAATAAAGGCTTTACAATTTTAGCATTCTGAGTTGTGTGCCTCCTCATAGAACCCTTCCTTGATAAACGAACCATTTTGTTCAGAATATAAAATTAGCTCTTTGGATTTACGAAAGGTTCCTAACACCGTATTGGATTTCTGAAAAAAAAAAAAGTCGGTGGATCAAGCGACCGAGAATCACTTTTAGGAAGCTCTAAGTTAGCGGCATTAACCGCAGAGCCAGGTCACGTCAGCATCGGCAATGATAAATTCAAGTGTTAAAATGAACCTTTAAAATGTATTATTTGCTCTATGTGCAACAATATTACCGATTCATTAGATTTAACTGATTAAATACTGTACTTAACAATGTCAAATGCTATTTTCGATTAACAAAAGTGAACTTGTTGTTTCAGAGCAGAAGTAGGTACATTGCTGCAGTGTATTTTTATTTTATTGGTTATTTTCACTCAAAAAGATTAACCATTTTTTTTTAAATTAAACCTATTAAAATATAAATAATAAGCTTTATGTTTCGAGATTAATTAGACATGAGACAAACAAATTAATCTAAAATGTATCTAATAGATTTGAATAAAATCAAGCTAAAGTACTCGAGCACTCGAAAACTGAACTGTTTTGGATGTTCACTTTATGTGTCTAATTTAATTTATTTTAACATAAAATAATCATGCTTGCAATTTTTAAGTTTTACTTAAATTTTTTAGTTACATTTAGTTAAATTTGTTGGATGTCGCAAAAGCATAATTAATTTATATTGAAACAAAGTAATCCGATTGTTTTCTTTCATCAGAAGCGTAAACTGCCTTCAGGGACTGTTAACATTGCTCACTTATTTTATGTTAATCTCACAAAAAGTAACACTTTTCTAATCCTCAGAAAATAACATTATAATTTTCCCTATACACAGTTAAGATGAGTTAGCATAAAATAATCAAGTTGCATGTATGTGACTATCCCTTATTTGCATAAATAATGAATATTTTGCATGAAGCTCCACCCCTTTGTTCACAGCTCGTTCCGAGGAATCCCCACACCTTTGCGCAGTTAAAAAGAAAGTTAAAGACTTTTAGTAAATTTATTTTCCAAATGCCCTGTGCCGATTTATATATATATATATATATATATATATACTCAGCAAAAAAAGAAACGTCCCTTTTTCAGGACTGTGTATTTCAACAATAATGTTTTAAAAATCCAAATAACTTTACAGATCTTCATTGTAAATTGTTTAAACAATGTTTTCCATGCATGTTCAATTAACCATAATCAATTAATTAACATGCACCTGTGGAATGGTCGTTAAGACCTTAACAGCTTACAGAAAGTAGGCATTTAAGGTCACAGTTCTAAAAACGCAGGACACTAAAGAGACTTGTCTACCGACTGTGAAAAACACCCAAAGAAAGATGCCCAGGGTCCCTGCTCATCTGCGTGAACGTGCATTAGGCATGCTGCAGGGAGGCATGAGGACTGCTGATGTGGCTAGGGCAATAAATTGCCATGTCCACACTGTGAGACGCCTAAGACAGCGCTACAGGGAGACAGGAAGGACAGCTGATCATCCTCGCAGTGGAAGACCACGTGTAACAACACCTGCACAGGATCGGTACATCCGAATATCACACCTGCGTGACAGGTACAGGATGGCCACAACAACTGCCCGAGTCACACCAGGAACACACAATCCCTCCATCAGTGCTCAGACAGTCAGCAAAAGGCTGAGAGAGGCTGGACTGAGGGCTTGCAGGCCTGTTGTAAGGCAGGTCCTTACCAGACATCACCAGCAACAACGCTGCCTATGGGCACAAACCCACCTTCGCTGGACCAGACAGGAGTGGCAAAAAGTGTGTGAGTTTCTGCATGACAGCAATGTCAGTGTTCTGCCATGGCCAGCGTAGAGCCCAGATCTCAATCCCATTGAGCACGTCTGGGACCTGTTGGATCGCAGGGTGAGGGCTAGGGCCATTCCCCCCAGAATTGTCCAGGAACTTGCAGGTGCCTTGGTGGAAGAGTGGGGTAACATCTCACAGCAAGAACTGACAAATCTGGTCCAGTCCATGAGGAGGAGATGCACTGCAGTACTTCAAACAGCTGGTGGCCACACCAGATACTGACTGGTACTTTTGATTTTGAGCCTCCCTTCATTCAGGGACACATTGTGAAACATTTTTAGTTTATGTCTTATGGTGTTGACTCTTTT
The DNA here is from genome assembly GCA_026402145.1 of Polypterus bichir lapradei. Classification (NCBI taxonomy): domain Eukaryota; kingdom Metazoa; phylum Chordata; class Cladistia; order Polypteriformes; family Polypteridae; genus Polypterus; species Polypterus bichir. The sequence goes on from JANRMT010062825.1 coordinate 14,535,974, forward strand.
AGTGTTCATACAAATATTTACACATTAAGTCTACTGAAAGTAAAAACAGTTGAAAGTCAGGGGACGTTTCTTTTTTTGCTGAGTATATATATAATTTGTTTTCATGTCGCCCACCTTACATCTGAAAAGCATCTTTTTCATTGTTTCCAATACAACAAAGGAATTAAGGTTAAGATTATATGAAAAATGCCATCAGTCAAAATGAAACTTATTTACTTTTTACATCAATGAGTGAATTACTACATACTTAAACAGAACAGTGTCGTTATACTTTGAATATTTATTATACCTGATATATTTGCATAACTTGAATGAACCTTAATAAAATAATTTATTTTAAGTAGTGGAAAAATGTCACATAAAATGTAATTAAATCCAAAGATTTTATTTGTTTGTGTGATATTTAAAAAAATATATGGACCAAATGGGGCGGCACGGTGGCGCAGTGGTAGCGCTGCTGCCTCGCAGTTAGAAGACCGGGTTTGCATGTTCTCCCCGTGTCTGTGTAGGTTTCCTCCGGGTACTCCGGTTTCCTCCCTCAGTCTAAAGACATGCAGGTTAGGTGGATTGGCGATTCTAAATTGCCCCGCGGGTGTGTGGGTGTGCCCGGGATTGGTTCCTGCCTTGCGCCCTGTGTTGGCTGGGATTGGCTCCAGCGGAACCCCGTGACCCTGTGTTCGGATTCAACGGGTTGGAAAATGGATGGATGGATGGACCAAATGTTTAGTATGAAAATAACAGCAATACTGCAACTGAAATACATAATGTCTGTCTATCTATCTATCTTTAATGTTTATTATGTTACTTTATTCATTTGCGTTCAGTGAACATGTCTGAGAAAATCGGAGTGAAATGATATCTTTTACAGTGAATAAATCGAACGGAAAATTTACTTGTAATCGAAATACATACATTTTAAGTTTTGAGCCTAAATATTTTTGAATGTATATTATATCGATTTTCCTCCCACATCCTATAGACGTGTAGATCGTATTAACAGGGATCACTAATAGTGTATGTGTATGCACTGGTGTCTAGTCCTGGGTTGCTTCCTGTTTTGCTCCAGTAAAAGTGACGGCTCTTTAATGGCAGTTCATTGGGTTGTGTCATTCTTTTTTGAATCATCACTTCATAAAACACCACTTCATTTTGGGAAAGTTTCTTTGCATGTGAAATTGGTTCTTTGAACATTGAAAAAGATTCTAACACGTTAGGCAGGCGTAGAGGTTAAGGCTTTGGAGGCTGTGAGTTATTTAAGGACCCTGTTATGGATCTAAAGGTTTCTTTTAGAAACCTTCATGGGGATGATTCTTTCGGGAATCTAAAATGGTTCCCCTATGGTATTGCTCTGAGCAATCTCTTTGGCACCTGTAATTTTCAAGAGTGTAGCAACAGGCTTCCATCAAGACTGAATTAGATAAGATGGTTCAAAATAGATGGCTGGGACTACGAAACAGATATCAGTAATATGGATTTACTCAGCCAGTTTATCAGATCACCTGAAGCTAATGCACGTATTGCCCATGCACCAGTGCTTTTTTAAAGGGCTATATTCACCACTATCAATGGGGTTTAGAAGACATTCATTCTGTTGTAACACTCCATTGATTAGATGTACACAAGTTTATCAGCGAATGCTCACTGAGGGTTATCATCGGTGATTAAATGACCTCTAGTTCTACTTAAGTGCATTAATGCAAAGAGCTTTGTAGTGTTTTTTATGTGCAATTTGTTTTCAAGCATTTGCGACCGTAAATGAATGTCTACGACTTGCTGTTTCCGCAGAAGCAAGCTTTTCATAAATAAATCCCATTTTCAAAGCCAATTAAAGGCAGGGTTAGTTTTTAAACTATGCTTTCCTACTGTAAGAACAATAGTTACATTTACTGGGCTATTTGTCCTCGAGCTGCATGTGCGCTGCATGTGCTTAGTGATCAGTCATTAAACTGCTGATAATGAACCTCCTAAATATTCTTCTGAAGTTAATTCCATGATTATTGTTCCATTTTTATAAGACCTGACATTTTCAAATCTTCTTCATCCGACCAAGGCATGCAGGGGGCTGGAACCTACAGCGGCATCAGGAGCAAATCGGCAACAAATCTGGTACAAATCCGAAAGGAAAAAGCAGGGTCTGTTTAGGCACAGTCACTGTAGAATCAAGAGACAAGTCGGAGAAAACCCACGCACATAGGGGAGAACGTTTAAATCCCCCACAGACAGGTACTGGGTAGGAGGCAGCGACACGAACCACTGCGTCATCGTGTCTCCTGGGCTGTCAGGGAAGTTGGGTTCTGTCCTGTGTCCAAAGTCATAGTCATACCTCTGGCTAAACTACTTAAAAATAGATGGGTGAGTCTGTGAGAATTTATAAATAACAATAATGAAAAAGTAACGTTCTCAAACCTGCTTAATACAGTCGTGAGGGCTGGAGACTTGCAGATGCACTGGACAGTCTAAGGCAAAAATGCATCTCTGTATATATAAAATCCAACGTCTGTCTGTCTGCGTGTATGTGTGTCCGCTTTTCACGAGATAACTACTTAACGGATTTAGATCGTTTTTATTTTCTAGTATTTGCTTTCACATTCTGGTTGATTGTGCGACTTCTCTCATCGCGCTAAACATCATAGTTCGCAAGCAGGAGTGATATATTCATACTAATCCGAGAGGGAGGCTGTGGGCCGAGGGGAGGGAGAAGTGTGACGTCAAGAGTGGGGAGCTGGGTTTCACGCGAGCGAAGCTGCAGGGAACGACTAGCACATAATTAAATATATTGGTAAATAAATATATAATAAATACTGAAAGTAATTAAACAAAATACTAAATGTAATAAACATGCTTCTGAATTCTTCTTCTTCTTCTTGTTATTACTATTACTACTACTGCTTCTACCACTACTACTGCTTCTACCACTACTACTACTACTACTACTACTACTACTACTACTACTACTACTACTAATAGTAATAATAATATCACATAGTAAGGATTCACTAACAATGTATATAAATTAATTTCCAGCAATGCTGACTCTTAGCTTCAGGTGCTCAGTTTAGTTTGTGGCCCAGTAACTCTCTGTGTTCTCCATGTATAATGGTGGGTTTTCCCTCATAAGTCCAATGTGTTTAATGGTGGCTCTGAATTGTCTGAGGCATTAGTCAACGTGTGTGTTATTTGTGATGTGACTGGGTTTTATCCGGTGCCTCCTTGATCACTTCGAGATCTCCACGAGTCCATACAGCACCATAATGATACACTCTTAAACATAAAGGTGCCAGAGTGCTTCTTCAGAGTGATGCCATAGGGGGAACCGTTATTGGTTTCCAAAACACTCGTCCACATGGAGGTCCCAGAAAGGAATTTTATTTATTTTGACCTACAACAGGCTCCATACAGTAAATAACTCTAAATAGATGGTAACAGATTTGTGAAATACCAACGGGTTTATGATTTTAAAAGGACTCTCACTGCATACAATAACACAGGCTAAGAAGTTCAGGTTTTCTTAATCTGTTAGTGTCCTGCTAGGTAGCCCACCAAATATTAAAGAATTCAATTTTTTTTTTTTTTTTTTTTTTTGACATATTAAGAAGTTTTTCAAAACACAAATAACCAACTTCATATGCAAAGAACAATTTGTCAATCAATGGGTTCATATAAGGAGCCATACTACCCAGTAAAGAGCCATAAAATGCCATTAAAATATAAGTATGTTTATGAGTGTACCTCAAATTTTGTGAGTCACCTCTGATAAAGGTCTAAACCAAATAAGCTCATGTAAGTCATTTTTAAAATTAAAGAGTAATCTTTCATTATGTAATTTAAATCATTTTTCATATTATAAAAACTTGAACTTTTAAGAGTGTAGGTGGATGTTAAAAAAGGAAAAAAACAAAATAATGATAACAGTATCTACACTGAAAGCTCCTTAAATTGTAATGTTTTTCTCAGAATTGTGGCCGCCATGTTTGACGTGTTCAGTTCTTGGGTTATTAAGTCTTTGACAGTTCCATATTTTGAACTCTTAGAAACACGGGCTCTTTACTGGGTTGTGTGGCTCTTTGCAGAGCCAACGCTTGACCAGGTGAATAATTCTTTACATATTAAATTGGTTCTTTGGCCTCTGTAAAGGTTCCTAATTTGTGGATAAAACAGAAATCTTTAACGTATAGTTGGATCCCGACAGACCAGAAAAACCTGAACTTGTGTTATTGCGTGCAGCAAGAGCCATTTGAATTCACCTGGTATTTCACTAATCTGTTATCATCTTTTCATGGTTATTTATGGAGCTTGTCACAGCTTTAGATAAATAAAAGTTGTTTTGGGAGCCTGGATGCGGACAGTTCTTTTGGCAACCAAAAATGGTTCCCCTATGGCAGTGGTTCTCAAGCTCCATCCTGAGGTTCCTATGTGCCTGAAGGCTTTTGTTCCAACCAACTTTTCAATGAGGCCCTTAGTCTAATAAAGCAAGCTGTTATTTCCCAGTTTCTTTTGTGGAAATTACAAAACTACGTTTGCTAAACTATTGAAACGTACCAAGTATTTATGTAGTGGTATTGCACAAGGGGATGATTTAAAGTTTTTTAGCTTGAGTTTTAAGATTCCCTCATTATCATGTGAATTTCCCCTTAGGATTAATAAAATTTAGATAGTCTGATCTAATGATTTTTATTCTGCTCTTCCAAGCACATCACTTATTTAATCCTTTATTTGTGAATGGCCACGTTAGAAGATTGGACATTCAGTATTCTTTGTCTGAGTGTCTAGACTGCTCCTCGTTAATTGAAATTGATACGTTAATAGAAAGGAAGTAAAATACACAGAAAAAGGCAAATAAATAGGAAAATATATACAAAAAAGTTAAACGTTTAAAGCTTTAAGGAAGAAACAAATCTTTCTAAATGTCTTACTAATGTGCAACTCAACCTGATGAAAGAGAAAAAGAAAGACAAGCTAATTACATGAGATCAATGTGAGGTAAAATGCCACACTGACTGTGAAACTGGCTGGAACAAAACCTGAAGACACATGGGGTCCCCGGGACTGAGTCTGAGGACCACTGCTTTATGGCATTGCTCAGAAGAACCACGTTGGCTCCTTTATCTTTAAGAGTCTAGGTGTTTTATTTCTAGAGTTTTACAGCATATATGAAAATCCATCCATTTTCCAACCCGCTGAATCCGAACACAGGGTCACGGGGGTCTGCTGGAGCCAATCCCAGCCAACACAGGGCGCAAGGCAGGAACCAATCCTGGGCAGGGTGCCAACCCACCGCAGATATATGAAAATATGTTCTTTTTATAACAATCTGAAATATGAGTGTGGCTGCATCAATGTGTGATCACGATAAGAGTCCTACTTGGTTTGGACTCCTTCATTATGCTGGGTACTGCAAGTATAGATGTGAGCCCTCCAAGCTATTCTGATGGCAATTACATTAAAATAAAACCCCATGCTCAACAAACCACCCCATAACACAACCCTCCTACATTAAAATTAATAGCAGCAACATAAGAATAAAGGAGCCCATGAGGACCAGCAAGTGAGGGAATAGCACAGCATTAACCCCATTAAAGAGAAGAAGAGTTAAAGATAAGGGCTATGGCCAGGACCTATGCACACCCATACTTGGACCAACTTTACCGTATCCATTCATTTATCAATATAAGAGCCAGATGCCCCATTGACCCTTTCTGCCGACAACTCCAAAAGTATTAGATTAAGTAAGAAAGACTTTCAGACAGAAAATAATCAGGAGATTTCCAGCAAGAGGCAAGGGTGATTTTGCCATCAATTGTCCCTAATACAAGTAGCTTCTGCTGGATAAATGAAGTAAGGAAAAGACTAGAAGTAGGAAAATGTGGCTCCTCAGAGCCATTGTCAGACCTTACACGGGTTGCAGTTGGCCTTGGTTTCTTCCAGATGCAGGACAATGCTTGGCCTCATGTGGCCAGAGTGTGGAGGCTGTTTTTGGATGATGAAGGCATTGATGTCATTGACTGGCCCGCAAGTCACTCATCTCTCCTCATGTAACAGCCCGTCTCCTTGTGTCTCCTCCATGTACTTGAGACTGTGCTAGGAGACACAGGAAACCTTCTTTTAGTGGCATATATGGATGTGCCATTCTGGAGGAGCTGGACTATCTGAGCAACCTGAATCAGTTGAAGGTACCATCTCAAGCTAAGCTAGAAAAGAATTAGGTAGGATAAGGAGAGAGCAATTGTCAGTGGCCAACACCTGCAAATCCATTCCCTTTCTGTTGGTTGTCTTGCTGTTGCCTCTCCAGTGCACCAAAGAAGGTGAAGCTGATTCACAATCGCTTATGCTTCCTAACTGGACAGATTGATATTTGTGAAGCTTCGTTGATTTGATGTTAGACTTTGATGATTAAGTGTTCCCTTGATTTTTTGAGCAGTATATATATGTTGTGATTAAAAGGGGGCACCTCAGAGCCCCAGATTCCAGACACAAGTGCACATACACAGTCAAAGGTTAAAAATCAAGTGAAATTTTATTATATAAAAGTACCTTTGCTAGGTTCCTCCTTCCAGCATACAAGTAAACACAATACAATAACAATTCTCCTCCACTTTCCACCAGGCAACCCTTGTCCTTTACCTTCCAACTCCAACTCACCTGGGTGAGGTGGAGTGTCCTCCATTATACAAAACCCAGGAGTACTTTCATGCTGTGACATTGCACCTAGTAAGCGCTTCTGGGACAGATGGGAGCCTCACAAAGTAGGGAGCACCCCATGGCTTCACCCATGGAACAATATAGGGCTGCCCTATGGGACTACAAATCCCAGTATGCCCTGTGGCTGTGGGTCTGGTATACTGGTCCAGGAATGCTGCCACCCAGCGCACCAGAGATGCATGCAGTCTTGGTATGCTACCTCCCAAAGTCCATCTAGTGCTCTGTCCCTTGACCAGGCAATGATCTTCTGTTGAATCTTTCCAGGATGCCAGACCATCTCTGTAGGAATGGCATTTCCAGCTCCTGGCTGAGATAGTACAAGCCCTGCCCTAGAATATTCACTGCTCTTGCCTCCCGGTCAGAGGAGGGGACAGGGTCCATCCTGACATTCCACTACAAAATATATACATATATATATTTTTATTTTGATATACTTCATTAATCCCTGAGGGGAAATTGTCTTTTCGCTTGACTTGTGGTCAGAGTGCTAGGTCAGCCATTGTACAGTGACCCAGGAGCAATTTTCAGTTTAAGGGCGTTGTTCAAGGGCCCAACAGGGTAAGATCCCTTCTGGCAGAAATGGGATTTGAACTGGCAACCTTTCAGATACCAGCACAGATCCTTAGTCTCCGCACCGCCACTCCACCATATATATGTCTAGCTGGCAATAAAAGTCTGTTAAAGTTAACTTAGGATCACAATATAAAATCAGATGATAGTTCCAGATGAAGTATTAGTAGCACCTTTACACCACATTTAAGAATACAGCTGTGACTGTACACAAAATAGCTCTGCTCAAGTGACAGTGACAGAGCTCTCCTGCTAATGACACTTTTGGGAACAGCATGTACTGTAGCTTTCATTATTGATACAAATTGTAGTTCTGCTATGCTCCATTAAATTGCAGAGGTCTGAGAAAGCGGATAGCTTGTGGATTTAGCTACCACAATTTAATATCGTGAGAAAAGTTGTGGCCATGCTAATGGACAGCTTTAAGGGATATGTAACAAAGTGACAAGAAAAAACTAATTTGTAATTTAAGAAAGCATGTGCTCATTGTGAACAAGAGAGAGACAAATGACACCCTCCAGGAGAATTAATGACTTTGTGCAGCAATCTGACACTGCTAGCCCAAAGTACACACCTCCATGTATACGCACACACACACACACACACACACACACACACACACACACATGCACACACACACACGCACACACACACACGCACAAATGCTACTTTTCAATCACTGCAACTATGATAATTCCTTTAATTCCTACGTCTGGTAATAAAGGCGTTACACTTGTAATTAGTCTTAACAGCCTGACATGTCTAAAATACAGAAATGGCAGAACAGTATGAAGCAGTGATGTACTTAGCATGAAATGGAGAATGCTGGACAGGTGATGTGGAAGTATAAAGTATTTACAAAGGAAATCAGAAATGGTGTTACATGTAAACATTGTTAGGAGTGGAGAAACGCTTCATGGCTGTTGATAGAAGTAAACGTACTTCAAGGAATGATCATACAGGTGCCAACTGATTCAATGTGGCATATTCATCCAAGCAGCCTGCAGTTTCTCCTGTAGATTACATTAGATTATTTATTTATAAAAGCACATTTAAAACAACAGAGGTTGCATCAAAGTGCTGTACAAAAAAGCATTCAAATAAACACAATACAAACAATCATGCAAAAGCAGATTAATAAAACAACCAACTGTAACATCCACCACAATTCCATCATACACAATGAAAGACAGAAGAAAACAAGTAGGTCTTAAACCGACTTTTAAAGATGATGAGAAGCAGAGTGTGGCTTGAAATCCAGAACGTTCCACAATATGCTGCATTGAAGGTTGGTCCAATGAGCAGTACTAACCTTCTCAAAAAATGATGGCTGTTCTTTGGATGAGTTGCACCAGGTAAGCCTTACGAAGGTATTGGTGTGCAAATCTGGTGAGGGTCACACTCAAAAAAGTGAGGGCTGCATTGCTCAAAATTACACAGTTATAAACAGCAGTATTTGACCAAAATTGAGTGGGCAGCGGAAGGTACTAAAGTGGACATTGTGAATGGACACCCACAGCTTCAAATGATACAAAGTTATCTGCGGAGGGGGCAAATTGCTGAAGAGTGTAGTGCACATTGATCTGAACACCACTTATCCAGTTTGTAGGGTTTCACATGGGGTTGTTACTCTGTATCTCACAGATCCTTCTGAGCCTTCTGCAACTGCAGTCATGTCAATATGTCAGGACAATCACATGGCCTCATACAAAAAAGTTGTCTTGGTTCCAACCTGTCTATTTATCAGCTTTGTAGGGATGAACCTGTAGCATGCCATCTAGTGGTAGCTGTTAGTATAACAAAAATGCTTACCCTATCTGTTTGCATACTTGGATGCTGTGCCATGTTGATTTTCATGCAAACTGAACTATTGCTTCCTCGGTAGAACATCCTCTTTCTCTCTTTCTTGCTCTTTCATTGATTCCCCTTCCTCTGCCCTGCAGGCTCATTTATGCTGCCTGATCGGATGCAGATGTGACCCTCCACCAACCCCATGGAGTGATCACGACACCTGACTGATCTGCTCACATTTGCACGCAAGTGAGTGATCAGCCAAGCATCTCAATCGACTCCAGATCAGTGCCGTCATATGCACACCTTCACCTGTTATGAGCCTGTACGCTCTGAGGACGCGATTATTTATTTAAAACCCGCACAACACCACAGACCACTTCTCACAACTTTACATCTGATATATGCTCCCTGCATTATACAACAATTGTCAACCAGCATCGATGGATTTCACTTGCCCTGGTTCTGTTTTTCCATCATTGGTGAAACCTTCCACCAAGATTAGAAGGGAAGAAGCCCAAATACAGAAAATGAATCTTTTCCAACATGTTGCACTTTATTGTTGTGCATACTTGATGCATGTTATCAACCAGCTGGACATAATTTAGTGCTTCATAGTTGCCAAAAAAATTCTCATCTTTCACTTGCTTGTCATTGATGACATGTCTGATTTGTGTGTAGCAGGGCCACATAGGGGGTTTTATTTGTGTGTACGTATGTCCTTGTTGAGTGATTGTTAAATGTGAATAACAACACTGGTTGTGCCGATTCCTGTTTCTAAATTAGGGGTGGTGCCTTTAAACAGGTTTGCACTGATGCGGAGGGGCTTGTGGGATTTGTAGTTTGTGGTTTTTATGCACTGTACCGATAAAAGCGGAAGAGAAGGATGAGGCGGGACCTTTAGATTGTAGCATTTTCCAATCAACTTCATTGTTAGCAGCTTCTAAACCTTTCATTAACTGGGTGTTCATTGTGGGGAAAGATGGTACTCAGCCACCAGATTTTAGGATGTTATGTATGTCAAATCCTAATATGTGATATCATCTCCTGTTGAATTCTGCTCTGTCCTTGTAATATTTCTATTGCACTATTATACTGTATTGAGGGTTACTTGTGTTCTGTTCTGTTTATTGTATTGTATTTACCCCCTTTTTTTGACACCTACTGCACGACCAACCTATGTGGAAATGGGTCTCTCTTTGAACTGCCTTTCCCAAGGTTTCTTCCATTTTATTTTCCCTACAAAGTTTTTTTTTTAGAAGTTTTTCCTTGTCTTCTTAGAGAGTCAAGGCTGGGGGGCTGTCAAAAGGCAGGGCCTGTTAAAGTCTACTTCTTGTGTGAATTTGGGCTATACAAAAATAAATTGTATTGTATTGTATTGTAAGGACAGCGAGGGGTTCTTTTTACTCCCAATCCAGTCCAGTGATGCTCTTTGAGAAGAGGCACACCTCCGAAGACTATTCTTCTGGACTCTAGTGGTAGGACTGTATTTCACTATCCAAGTTCTGGGAAGCAGTTTATTTAAATGGAGCATTCTGCACATCTTTTCATCCTTTAATCATAGTTTATGGTTGCAGAACCACTACATCACCTAAAGTAAGAACATTTTCCAGGACTGTAAATATCGTTGTGTGAGGGTTTGTTCGTGGTGTTTTTTTAGTACTTTTGTCATTGTTTTGCTTTACTAGTTATTCTAGTAAATAAGGAATATTTATATATTTGTGTGTTGGGTGTGTTTAATCTGTATGGTCATTTTCTTTGGGTGTTGTTAATATTCGCGTCACAGGGTGGAAATACAGTAGGACTTAGGTGGTGGCCTGATTCTATCCATCCCTCATTTTCAAAGCATAATGGCTTGTTTGCTATGTAAATCTGGTGGCAAGAAGTCAGGGGGTGTACTACATGTGGACAAACAAAAATGCCTTCCATTATCTTGTCATCAAAATAATTATTTATGGAAACTTCTACCTCAGATGTCATTCCTTGTTCCTTGTTAATCGCTTTCACCAGATGTTTAGTCAGTCCAAGTTTTATATGATGAGGAGGCAAACTTACCTTTGTGGGGATGGCAAGTGCCATCTTTGTCTGCCATGGCGGTCTTTTTCATGTAATAACACAGCCGTTCGATTCGCAGGACTTGGCATATCCAAGCTGCATACCAGGTAGCAGTGCCACTATTTGTAGATCACCACAGATGTTCTAGTTATTATATTATATACTTATGACAGAAAATCACTAAAATAGGTGATTGTAATAAAACAGTAGGTGATGGGAACATTTTTTATGATCAGTAGTCCAAAATAAATAAGATACATCCAAATGCATTCAGGAAACAAAATCTTCAGTATCCAGTGAAGCTCACAGTATATTGTACACATATATATGCATGCACAAGCAAAAAATGCTTAACACTGGCAGTAGATATTTTTAAAAAATAATTTCCCTCTTACATGTTTTTTAATATTAATGACATATTGAACAGCTTCCAATATTTACAATTAGATGGAGAAAAGGAAAAATTTGAAATGGGACCATCCCAGGATAAAAGTCAACAGACACGTTCTACTTTGATAAGTTAAATACATAAAGTTATCATAATACTCATTTATTGTGTTGGGTGGATAGTTATGGGGACAGAAGGCTGTGCATTTGACTGCACACGTTGGACATATTGTTGTTCATGAACATATCTTCTCCCTGCCACATCTTCTTTGTTGTAGAGGTTGGTAGTCCCTACAAGAAGTTCTCCATGCCACCTGGGAGCAGCTCTGCCTTGCCTTCTATTGGTCAACCTACTCATTTCCCGACACCGGCTCGGAGGCGTCATCGCACCACTTTCAGTCAAGAACAGCTGGAACACCTGGAGGCAGCTTTCCTCAAGAACCATTATCCTGATATCTACTGCCGAGAGGAGCTGGCTAAGACTACCAAGCTAAATGAGGCCCGTATACAGGTAATGGATGGTGTGGATCACTGGTGAGGTTGTCTTTTTAGTGGCTGTCCCAAACCAAGAAAACATCCAATCTAAATTCAGGTTCATATCTGAGAGCTGTGGGAGAGGACTGCTATCCATTTTGTCACAATTCTACTCATCATTCATTTTGTAATAATTTTATTGATACTTTATGATTTTCAAAGAATACATGCAAGCATAAGAATTTTTCAAATCTTATGCTACAAGCATTAATAAGATTCAACTTTCAATAGTTTGTCTTTCTGTGTGAAGGCAGCAGGGCACTGCAGACAGCATTATCACCACACACCATTCCAAACCTGATGCCTTTCCATGTTCTTTCCTTGTTCTATGTACTCCAGCTTTGTTGCACATCCATGCTCTCAGGCTGACTCTAAGTAAAGGTATGTATGGATAAGATGCTGCACGTAGGTTAAGGTTAGTCTACAAATGTCTGGAAGTACTTGTTTGACTCCCTCAGTGTAGAGATACCTATATTTCAGGTGTTACTAAATTCTTCAGCATGGATTTGGGCATACACCAGCGCAGGTAATACACTAGTTGACATACCCAATATACATCCCTGACCTCCACTTTAAGTGATAAAGATGGTCTCCTCATAACCGCTTCTTATCAAATTGGGTGTTATTTAATTAAGAGGTCATACGCAGAGCTAAAACCTGAAAACACAACCAGATGGTTCTTGGTGTTAGTGCTGCAAAAGGGCATTGGACTTTATACCCCCAGGTTTATTACAGCAGCCTTTTGTGTGGGAGGCACCAACTCTGGGGGGGATACCAGTCCACCTCAGAGCACACTTTATCAGGTTTATATCCCTATAATTGTATAGTACCTCAGGATGGTGATCATTACAGAAAGGCAGTGGTGGTTGTTAGCAGCATTACTTGTCTTTAGAGGCTGAAAACATAGCGCATAACCTCAGCTTCTTCCCATTATTTTTCTTTTTTATTATTTTTACCACCTCATCCAGGTCAGCGATGCAGATGTGTGTGCTTTCTAGCTCCAAACACTCACGTTTTAACAATGAGAATCTGTTGTCTATTTAAATGTTATTCCCATGTCTGTGAGAGTTTTCTCTGAGCTCCACTGTTTAATCCCATTGTTTTATTTCAGCCGGGGCGCACTCCATGGCTTATGTTTATTTTAATTTTTTTGCTATTTCTGTTAATTTTGATTTATTATTTGTATGTGTTTTTTAAATTAATTATTGTTAATTATTAAATTGCAATTATTATTTTGTTTCTATGCATCATATAGTTTCCTGTGTCCTTTTGTATTTTGAGGGTGGAGCCCCAAGAGGCAGGACCACCTTAACACTAAGGCAAAATCAGCAGGGGTTCTGCGGACACGAGACCGCCCGGACCTCTCTAGGCATTCTAGCTAACATAAATGATCTCAATCAGTCCTCATGGTATTCAGGGTTCACATGGAAGAATTAGATGATGATGGTCATATGGACCTCTGACCTTCAATCCATCAATGTAGGCACATCACAGTGCTTTGATCGGGTGGTGGTAGTGCAGATCGCCACCACAAAAAAACGGAAAAAGAACAGCAGAGAAAATAGGGGTTAGTACGGATTCCAGAGCCACCATGAATGATAATGATAATTAAATGCATATATAGAATATCAGGGTTAAACTAAAGTGAAGCTATGAGAAAGCCGTGTTAAAATAATGAGTTTTTAGCAGTTTTTTGTAAAGTGTTCCACCATATTAGCTCGGTGAATTTCTATTGGTAAGCTATTTCAGATTTTAGGTGTATAACAGCAGAAGGCTGCCTCACCACTTCTTTTAAGTTTAGCTCTTGGAATTATAAGCAGACACTCATTTGAAGATCCAAGGTCATTACCACTACTTTGTGTTTCATTCAATGGCAGCAGTTGTTTTTGCTGTTAGCATTGTTGTGGCAATGGGGTAACGTGAAGTCTCGGTTAGTAAAATAACACCAATCAGCAACAACATTAAACCCACCAGTCTAATATTGTGTAGGTACCCCTCCTGCCTCTGAACCATTTGGGCATGGACTTCAGACCTCTGAAGATGTACATTTGTATCTGGCACCAAGATGTTAGCAGCAGATCCTTTAAATCCTGTAAGTTGTCAGGAAGAGCTTCCATGGATAGGTCTTGTTCTTCCAGCACATTGCAAAGACTGAGTTGTGGGGAATTTGTAGGCTAAGTCAACACCTTAAACTCTTTGTTATATAATCCTCAAACCATTCCTGAATAATTTTTGCAATGTGCTAGGGCACATTTTCCTGCCATCAGGGAATACTATTGTCATGAAGGAGTGCATATGGTCTGCAACAATCTCTAATATCCACATTAAGGCCAGGACACAAGGTATTCCAGCACAACATTGCGCAAAGCATCACATGGTTTTTACTGGCTTGCTCTTTTCCCATAGCGCATTCTGCTGCCACCTTTTACCTAGATAAACAACACACTTACACCTTGTCGTCCACATGATCTAAAAGAAAATGTGATTTATCAGGCCAGGCCACCTTCTTCCATTGCTCCATGGTCCAGTTCTGACCCTCACATATCCTTTGTAGGCACTTTTGGCAGTGGACAGGGGTCAGCATGAGCACTTTGACGGGTCTGCATTAGCTCTTCTGTTGGATGGACCAGATGGGCTAGGCTTTGCTCCCCACGCATATCAGTGAGTCTTGGGAGTCCATGAATCTGTTGCCATTTGTCCTTCCTTGGACCACTTTTGATAGGTAACACCCAACAAGACCTGTCATTTTGAAGATGCTCTATTCTTAATCAAAATCCATCCTTAAATAGTCTCTGGAGTATGACATCATACACTGATCAGCTACAACAGGTGAAGTGAATAATATTGATTACCTCGTTACAGTGGCATCTGTTAGGAGATTTTGTGGGTTATTTAAAGTCCTCAAAGACATTGATAAAGTAGATCCAGCATAATTCTTTCAGCTTAAAGGTGAATCATGTACTTCATCAGTAGAAATTAAGGGGAAGTGTATATAGAACTGAAGCCAGGAAGCACTTCTTTGAGCAAATAGTTGTGGGAATCTGGAAAAAACTACCAAGACATGGAGTTAAACATTGACAACCATTAAGAAGAATCTAGATGAGATATTTGGACAGTTTAGCTATTTGCTAAACAAACGGGCTTGATGGACTAAATGGTCTCCTCTCGTTTGTCAAATTTCTTATGTTTCTTACGCAATAGTGTTGTCTTCACAGTCTATAAACAGAAATCTTTTGACACATTATTAGGACAAAATTAACTTTAAGAACCACAAATGAAACACAAATCAAAACAGATCATCCTTTTCCTAACTGAATTTATGCTTGTTTGTTGTTGTTCTAACACTAATATCTCACAAAAGTCTTTCCATTATTTGGTCAATCATAGTTTTTACTTCCGTCTCAATTGTACTGATGCCGCTCACTGCATACATGCACAATGTGCTTGAGGGAACGTGTCACATCTACACATCAGAGCCACAAAATCTCATCGCCAATGATTCTACTTACAAAAAATGGTAGAGAACAAAGAAAAAATACAAAGTGGTGACATGAGAAGTCACTGGGAACACAATAAGAAATCAGAATGAAATGAAGACATCAGAAATTAAAAACAACCATCATGATGGTAACACATAAAAGAAACAATTGTAACCCAAGTAATTTCCTTTGGGATTAATAACGTTTTCTGATTCTGATTCACTTAAAGATATACTGAAGAGGTGGAATTGCTAGGACTAAAAAATCTCTGTTCTTGGCATGTAGAAATTGAATATTATGTTCACACTTCATTCTTTTCCATTTATCACTGCTCTCCTTATCTTGGCAATACGTTGGCTGTCTAAAAGGCAAGGAAATTGGCGACAACTGAGGAGCTTGGCTGTTATTTGCTTAAAACTGGGTTTCTAATATTTTTTTTCTTTCTTGTTTAAGGTTTGGTTTCAAAACAGACGGGCCAAACATCGAAAACATGAGAGAGCCACGCAGAAGCCTCCCACTGTGATTTCAGCCTGTAGCAGTCTCATGGCTGGGATGTGCCCAGTCAGCACCACAGCCCGCCAGTACCAGTACCAGTACCCTCACAGCATCAGCCACATCCCACACTTCTCCTCAATGAGCACTGGATACAGCAGCACTTCCCCAGTTGGCCAGTTCAGCTGCCCTGGCGGACATGCCCATCTTCCTGGTGCCCAGCCTGCTACTCGGCAGCATGACGAATGGTACGGTCCACTACGTGCCATCAGCAGCCCGGCTCCTGGACTCCATTCATCTATGTTGCCTTTAGCTCCTATGCCAGGGCTAGATCACTCATCCCATTGGAATTAATAGGTAATGGGTTGTGGACACACTGAACCTGCCACATTTGCCAGAAACTGAGTATTGACTAGAAAAGGATTAAGATACATTTGCATGATGATGCCATTCTGCCCGGTCAGTTAGGCACTTTATTGAAAAAGGGATTTGTAACAAGCAACAGTTGCCATTTAACCAAGAAGAGCATTTTGGTTCATACAATTGTCACAGGGAGGAAATGCATTATAGGAGGGCAATTAGGAAAGACAGCAAAAGATGCTGACACAGGTGTGTGACCAATGAATGCTTCACAATGTGGCCCTCTTCTGAACGGAGTCCTTACATGCCTGAGTGGCCAACAGAGAGGACTTGATGTGGTCCTGCTTAGTAACGACTGCAGCACACTCTGTCTGAATGAATGGAGCCGAGACTCAACCGGACATCATCCCATCCTTCTGATGGACTCCTTTACATTATTTTCAACTCTATAATCTAGTGCCAAATTTGCTGTATATGATGATCAACACCAATGTAAACTTTGAAACAAAAGATAAAATATAAAGCTAGACCTGGTCACCATCCCCATCTGAATTACGTCCCATAACACCAGACCATCATGACCTCATTATAATAATCAAGAGGTGAACATCCCTACCTGACATTGCAATTGTTTTAATGCTTGAAAACTCTTTGAACAGCATGAGCCTGAACAAGACCACTACCTTCTCCCAGTATTCTTCTTTTTAAAATCCAGACAAGACAAAACTTTTGCAAATCTCTCTAAAGTGGTTACAAATGAAAATGCAGAACTGGGCTACTGCGACATGTTGGTTTATAACACTGATAGCCAGTGCTGCTTCTATACTTGTTGAGGTCCTATGTTAAATAAAGGTTGGAGGACATTCTCATAAAGGCAGGGGCACCAGTTGGAAAAAGGAGGGGTTCAAGATGCCAGTATACAGCGGTTACTTGTTTGACTCATTTAGGAGGAGTAATCAGCGTGTTCGAAGATCAGGAGGAAGATCGAGAGTGTTCCAAAGACGACATTTGCCCCTCTCAGATCAAACAGCAGGTGGAGGGTTCCCCTTGGGAGTAATTACAGCAATTGAAGAGCAGTTGGTGGCACCCTCACCAACTGACGAGTCTAGTCGTCATTTTTTCAACGTTAACTACCCCATTTTCCCTAGTTGCCCTAACAGACAGAGTAGATGAGGGTTCCCTGGTGGCCACAGGGCTCTGTTAAGCCACTTAATTTGCTTATGCTGCCTACGCTGATAGCTCATAGGTACATCAATGAAACATGCATTATTTTCTGGATGAGCTTTTCCATTTCATTGAAAACTAATTCTATTCAAGCAGCATCAAACACAAACAAGAAAATAACCCAAGATGAAAAGTCCATCACAGGACAAGTTCATCAATTCACACATCGATTATGGGGAATTCAACCTAGTTTCTTAAAACTATGTGGCAGCAGCACTAAACCACTGTGCCACCATATTATCTTGAGGCTTGATGGACTTTCCATTAACCCAAGTTTAGTATGTAGTCAATCTGTTGTTAAGTGAAGCCAAATCCACTGACAATGTGAAAAAGCTAGAATGGTACACTATGGAGATTTGTAATGGCCTAGAAATTATTATTTTACTAGAGTGGCCTATTTAGCCCATAGACACTGCAGTGCCAATGTGGGGGCTGAGGCACTTGACACTGATGAGTCTTTCATACGACAGGAAGTAAGAATGTGCAAACCCAAGAGTGGAGGACCTACTCATCCTGTAGACACGTGCTCATCACCAACTAACCAATGTCATAGACAGCCAGGAGCCCTACCCGGCCGGGACACCAGCTGGATGTAAGGACCAGGGGAGAGAGTGTGTTCAGGGCATTATCTCCCATTACACACTAACGGATAGCCCCTTGAAATGCTGTGGCAACATGAATTCCTGCAGGGCATGCTGGGAGTTGGAGTTCACTGCAGCCCCGTTGGGTTCTGTGGGTGCAGAGACTGCAGAGCCCTGCTACGTCAGGCTTCTGCCACACCTGGGAGTACTTCCGGAACATGCTAATGGGCCACCTGCAGTGCTCCCGGGTAAAAGAAGCCAGCTGCCACTACTCGGGGAGCCAGAATCAGGAAGGAAAGAGACAAAGCTTGCCGGTGAAGCTGTGAAGGTGAATGAGAGAGAGAAAGAGGAGAAGAAGAAGAAAGTACTGTGCTCCTGTGAGAATGAAAGGGAAGTGTTTCCCACTAAAATAAACATGTGTTGTGCTTGGAACTTGTGCCTGGTGTCTGTCTGTGTCAGTTTTGGGCAGCTGGTGCGCCCCTTGCAGGCCACACCAAGTGCTGGTGAAGAATCTGACTGTGTGAAAGACAGCTTTGTAATGCATGCAATCCACTGCAAGCTGCTACAATCAATTCTATTCATGTCTGTCGTTCACTTCACCACAGAGGAATGCAGTGTGTATTGTAAAAATGTAACATGCTACATTATTTTCCACAAGATGACACATTAAAACACAATATTTCCCATCCCCGTCATTACCTAGTTTCTTAGCTCCTTTGGAGGATATTGAGGGTTCACACTCTCCAAACACGGTGGGGCTTTAAGTTTGTTTTTTGTCTCTGATGCAGCTTTAGAATTGCGATTGCTGATATCGTTGTCATAACTGACAAAATGGGGATTGAACAACCAGGATATGTCAGGGCGTTCCACAAAGTGTCTACAGGACACTTGATTATTGTATTTCCTCATTAGAGGTCTGTATTTAAAAAGTAAGTAACAGGCAGACCCATGTAGAATTAACGCTTGTAAATGCTTCCAGACAGGACTAAACAATTTTCTTCTTGTGTCACTGACACAAATTCCACTGGAAGCAAAATGCAATTTGTTTTGCTGGATGACATTTTAGGTTTTTGTTACTGAATTACAAGCAGCAGAACTGTTTTCACAGTTTTCTCATATGTTGTGCAGTTTTGCCCTGCAAAGGACTGGCGTACTGTCCACCATGTTTTCTTCTTGCCTTACACCCAAGGGCACTGGCACACTGTGACCCTACAATGAGCCAATTAAATTGATACTTAAGCACATGCAGGATTAAATGTGTACTGATAACTCGTGTTCAGTTCTGGTCACTTGACTGATCTTCCTCACTAGCCAGACAGCCGGAGCACACGCTTGCACGTTGTTAATGACTAAACATGATACGTCTGTGAAATAATGCTGTCATGTTTTTGTTTTGGAGTGTTGGGAATAAGGGTCTGTAGTGGTGAAGTAACATATATCTGTATATTTTTAAAGTTGCACATTTATTTTTATTTCAGTAAAATAAATATGGCATTGTGTTGTGTTACTCATTACTTTAAAAAGTAATTTGACACATATTACTTTTAACGTGTTACCCCTAACAGTGCTGACCATACTGTATACATACAGTACTATGGTGTGCCAACAGGTCAGTTTATTAGAACTATGGCACAGGTCACAACCACCATGTAAAATCACAAGGTACAAATTAGTCTGTAGCCATTCAGTAGAGATAACTCACATGCATTTAGAAAATTGTCAAATTGCATAACCTGAATGACACAGGATGACACATCAATGCAAGACACTTTGGTGGAAGAATTAGAGATGTGCCCACAATACCTGTGCTTTCACATACAGATGCATCTACTGTATAGTACACAAGAAAATTGTACATTAAAAATCAAACAGCAGAAGGCAAGAAGAGAAGTACAGCTTGAAGGATGAGCCTCAAACATTAACTAACAGAATAATCAGCATGCACGACCTGTAAAGTATTCTCACAACATACAGTAGCAAATAGACAATGATGTGGAAAGAAGGAGGTAGATAAAAATGAACAATTGCATCATGGTTGATCTTCTTTCCAATGTGTAAAGACTATGGTATGTTGAATAATCTTCCAAGGTGACAACACTAAAGGTTATTGCTGGTTGTGTGAAGGGTTGGACTTTCCCCCTCATTACGTAGGGCTTCTTGGTATGAGATGACAAACACTTGAATGCTGTAGCATTGCTATTGGCCAGGTGAATCCATCACCAAATCAGCAAGTAGCTGACAAGAAATGTATAACACATTTGCCCACGCAGACTCAACTTGAATCTGCAAGATATGGGTTACCATTGTTCACCTCAGTCTGAAGAAACTGTGGAATACCAGAGATTGTGAATGGGTAGGCATCACTACAATAGGTTAGCCACAGGCAGGGTTCTGGCCCTGAAGAATTCTGGCAGAATTTAGGTTTATGTAAAACCAACCACTGTCTGTACATTTTTTCCAATGCCATTATTAAGCAGTAGGAAAAAGAGGAAGGCCTAAGAGAAGGTTTATGGATGTGGTGAGAGAGGACATGCAGGTGATGGTGTAACAGAAAAAGATGTAGAGGACAGGAAGATATGGAACAAGATGATCTTCTATGGCAACCCATAACAGGAGTAGCTGTAAGAAGAAGATGGTTGCACACAAAAAGAACCTACTTTATGCTGTAATGTACCTCAGTAACAAACGTGTAACAGCCTACATTAAAATGTCTACCTCCTTATAAGGAGCAATAAATAAAATGAGGTTTGGCAAGTTTTTCTGTCAGTTAAATTTAGTAGGAATCACTTTTAACATTTGAAGCACGGCACATTAGAGCACTGCAACCTCATGGTGCCAATAAATTTTGTTAAAACAGGCACCAGGTGACCATCTATATGAAGAGTGCATGTTCTCCCTGTGTCTATGCAGATTGTTCTCCTGGTACGCTGGTATCCTTCTACAGCCTAAAAAGAGGCAGACTGGACAGTCATTTTTGAAGGGGTGTGGATGTGTGCATGAGAGTGATCAGCACCGGACTGCCAACATGCCCAGGGTTTGTTCCTATCTTTCATCCAGCTCCTGTAAACCTAAATTGAATGAAATAGGTCACAAAAGCATTTGAATGGTGTGAAAGTCCAGGGTTCGTACAGCCGCCCCAACCCGACACAGACAGGCAGAGAGATGAGTTTTGCACACAACACCTGATTTATTTACATATATCCATCCCACACAGTAAGCACAGTCCCTTCTTTGCTGCCAGTCCTTCTGCCTCCACTCCTCCTTAGGCTTTGTCCTCTTCCTCCCGACTCTGGCCCATGAATGGTGGGGACTGGCCCCTTTTTATAGGGCTCCCGGAAGGACTCCAGGTGCCCAACAAGCTTCTTCTGTCAGCACTTCATGGTGTGGCAGAAGTTCTGCCAAATAGAGCCCTGCAAAATTCCAGGTGACCCCTGGCAGTGGCCACGGGCCACAGCAGGGTTGAGAATTCATGCTCATTACCCCGGCCCTACTGCAAGCCAAGGGGGCTGCCCTCTGGGGGAGAAACGGACCTGAAAACACCCTCTGCCCCAGTCCTTCCATACTCGGGGCGTCACAGCTGGGTAAGGGTTCTGGCCGTCTGCCACACTGGTCATGAGTAAAACAACTGTCTTCCATTATTTGCTGCTACCGACCAACTTATTCACAAATTTAGGCTCAGCTAATGTTTTACACAGAGGGTACAAGCCATTCACTCACTCACTTGACTTCATACAAAACTGCAGGAACTGGAATCTCATAGACTTTGATTGTAGTCTTCCATTTGTGTATCCTCTATTGGACGTTAATATTAAAAAAAGCATGTGGCACACATTAACAGAGCCAACTTAAGTTACAATGTTTAATAAATGGAATTCTAACCAATATATTAAACAGAGAGGCTTCATCTTATAAAGCAATGTTCCACTGTGATTACCACCCCAGGCGTTTTTTTCCCAAATTGGTGTCCAGGGAGATTAAATAATCTTTTCAGGGTTGAATCATTGATGCCTCCAAACACAAATTAAACAAAAAAACACTGTGATTTAAAGAAAAAAAAAAAAAAAAAAAAAAA
>JANRMT010062825.1:14558317-14577137 GCA_026402145.1 Polypterus bichir lapradei
ATATATATATATATATATATATATATATATATATATATATATATATCAAAAGTTTGTATTTAAAGAATACCAACCTTTACTTTGAGGAAATGCTCTCCTAAGATGTCCCCACTACAGGAAAGCAAAGGAAAACACAAAGGCAGGCTGCATGCTGGAACAAACATTTTTAATACACTGAACATTATGCAGAATTGTTCACATTTAATGTACATGGCTCACAGTTTTACTTATATAATTACTACATAAAAATGTACCTATTCAAAATATTTTAAAATTCTTTAGTTTTTGTATTTTTATAAATGCAATGTATTTATAAAATATACATCTGATTGAAATTTGTAAAAAAACTCTTTAGCAGTCATACACACCATATTACACCCAAAAAAATTGCAGGTGGCTTTGAATCAGGCAACATTTTTTTCCACTTAAAATTAAAAAACAAATGAAAAAAGTAGGCAGCAAGCTGAATTATGTGACCTAGATATAAACTTCTCATGATGAAACAATATGCATTCAGAATTAGCGATGCCACGGTTTTTACAGGACCCTATGGACAGTAATTTAGACAGATTAAGTTAACCGGTAACTTTAAACTAGCCTGGCCTGGGTGTGTTCATGAGGGTTTCCGTGATGCACTGGCAATCCATGCTGGGAGGTTCTGAATTTGAAAGGTGAATCAGACAATGAATGGATGGACAGATGTCAATTCATACTTTATCGCCATCATTGGTTTGACAAACACAAATGTGTTGGCACCATTGGTGTTATACTTTTACTTTAAAAATGGCAAATCTTATGCCAAAGCTTAAAAATATTTCAACCAACTTATCCTAAACAATGGCAGCTTAGCCATTACAAAATTTAAGATTTCAATTTCCAAGACAGTGTTAAGTGTAAAACATTATTTGATTGTAAAACTAGAACATATTTTTAAACGGCAAAGTTCTAATTCTTTCCTTGCAAATCAACAGCATCACTTTCCCCTTTAGTCAATTTAATGCACAAAACAAAGAGGAGTGGCTGATCACAAAGCCTAAAATTAATTCTGATTTTCAAATATCTTCACTTGAGAATGCCCAGCGTCACTTAACCTTTACACTGCACCACCACTGCTGTTACTAAAATGTACAAATTGTTTTCAAAAATACTTAGCATATACATTTTTAGAATGTCATCTATTTTTGAAAACACGTCTGCACAAAAGCAAAAACTGCACTTAGCACATGGTGAACAGCTACAAGAAGATACAGACTTCCAAAAATGAACACAAGCGGCAAAGTAAAGTGTTAAATACATTCCAAATTTCACAAAAGTCAACATTTCTAAGCAGCTATTTTAACAACATAGAATTGGCAGCAACAGTTTATCCACTGAACTCAGGAGCAGATTAACATAATAGCCCACAAAACCTATTTAGGAATCAGGACATACTGTATGATAAAAAATGCCAAAGGCTGGTAGATCTGGAAAACAGAAATAAAAGAATGACATTTGAGAACAAAGCCACAGTGATTCCAACTCGGGAAAAGCTCCAAGGCTTCCAGGAGGGTCCTTGTTAAGCAGAAATCACTTATGATACTGTAAGTATGGCATGATATGAGATTTCAAAGTTTAAGAAGGCAAGAAAAAAATTGGTCTAATGCTAAAGCATTAAGTGGGGTAAGGCAGTCTGTTGGGAAGCTTTGAGTGTAACAGAAGATTTTTCTTTATAATATGAACTGGGGTGGATGGATGCAGGACAGCACGGTGGCACAGTGGGTAGCGCTGCTGCCTCACAGTTAGGAGACCTGGGTTCGCTTCCCGGGTCCTCCCTGCACGGAGTTTGCATGTTCTCCCCGTGTCTGTGGGGTTTCCTTTGGGTGCTCCGGTTTCCTCCCACAGTCTAAAGATATGCAGGTTAGGTGCCAGTGCACCTAGTGTGTATGTGTGTGCGCCCTGTGTTGGCTGGGATTGGCTCCAGCAGACCCCTGTGACCCTGTAGTTAGGATATAGCGGGTTGGATAAAGGATGGAAATGATTGAGGCAGCAAAGCAGGAATACTTTAAATAGAACCAACTGATCATACTTTAGATGTAAATAATAAAGGTAATTACAGTGTTGGAAAACCCAGTCAAAATGGGAACTATGGATTTAATTACATGATAGTCTGGCTGCACTTCATTTTGAACTGCAGCAAACATTTAAGCAGCTTCTTTATCAAATTACATTGTCTCTTTTTGACTTCTCTTAATTCCAACAAGTTCATTTGAGTTATCTTTTTAAATGAGAGTGAAGTATACTTTGACATGAGACAATGCACCACACTACACACCTTGGTGACTCCTTTTACAAAAGGGAGAAAGTAGATGGTGTGTGCAAATTAGCTATTGAACATTCTAGACCCTGTAGTGCAAAATAAAGCAGCAGGTCACTTTAATTCCTTTACCAACAGAATATCAAAAAGTTTCATATCTGTTAAAGGATCAAGTGAACAACTGCTTCAAATATTGGAACAGTAAAATGATTTATTAGATTCATGAAATCTGAAATAATAAAGTTTACTCCAATGACTTTGCAAATTCTGCATAGTCAATATATCCATCATTGTTTTTGTCATCATCTCGGAGAACATCATCAATAAGGCTAACTAGGTCTTCCTCTTTCATTGGCGGATTGTGGCCTCCACCCTCCTGAAAGATAAAAAAAAAAAAAAAAGGCATTTCAAAATACACTATAAAAACTAAATGTCTTCTTGACAAGAAACATACCATGTGTGAAAAATCTGCTATATCAAATTCGATGACACTTGCAAAAAAGTAATAATCAGAAGACTGTAAAAATTTAAATTTATTTCCAGCATTTCAACCACTTTTATTTGGGGGACTTTAAAGTCATTTCATGAATTATGTTAACAATTCTGCCTCAATGTACAACACCTCAAGTATATAATTAAAATTAAATGGCTAATTCTCATTTTAAAGTCTCATGGATGGTGGCCAGTTTTACAGTTGCCATTCCCAATACAGTAATGTCTGCATCTCTGGCACATCCCACCATAGTGTTTTGACAGCTGGTTTAGCGCGCTGCACATTATTCCTCTGAATTGGACACAATGTATTAATTTTTGTTTATCTGTCTTTTGTAACAGTCTGCATAGGTGATGCTGTCACAGAGTATGTTTATTTCGCAAATACTTAACCTTATTTTATCTAAGATTATTTTATGATTGTCATTGAGATGTTCCATGAAACAATTGTTGTTATTCCTTCACAAACGATTAGTCAGAAAGGCATGGGCATTAAACAGAATACACAGCATTCTATTCCAGTAAGTTTGAAACTTTAGAAAACAAAAAGAATAGATCTGGTATCAATAGTTTTTCCTCTCATAATAAATAAAAATGCCCTGTTCCTCAAAAACATTCTATTTCTAATCCAATTCAGCAAAGGCATACTAGAGCACAGTGGCTACATTTTACAGAAGTATGCAACATGTATGTAGAGGTCTATACAAATAAATAAGGACACATCTCCCCCTCTCTCACATTTTTATATATGATGGCATAAGAGTATGTAATCATAATTCTTCAAGTTAGAATCATGCTGAATACATTTGATTTCCTAAAAAGCACACAGCAGCAAACAAAACTGTACTTCCCTGAGTAATGCACATGTTTGACCTTCAGCAGAAAAGCCATATTTTACAGTGAGGTAGCTTGCAAAGATAAGCACAGAGTTTAAGGGACCAGAGAGATTATGTAATCAATTAACATACACACTTGTGTAAATCACCTGGTAGTTTTCTGGCCTCAGTAGACAATATAAAATTTACATTTTCAAAAATAAATACATTTTCTTTATTTATTTTATGTATTATGAGCCATTCTTTCCAAACAAACAATTTTAATAATAGCTACAGTAATAAAAGCATTAACGAAAACTATTTTAAAATTTTAAATGTGCAAACTACGCAAAAACTGAATAAAAAACTAAAAGACTGATCAGTGAGACAGATACTTTAGCTTATATTCAGTTAACTCACCTCTTTGTGAACATGTGCAATAGCTGTGGCAAGCTCAAGTCCATCCAATAAGTTGTTTCCATCATAGTCATGCATTTTGAAATAATGGAGCTGCAGTTCTTGAGGAGACATATCAGATTCTGGTTTGTCAATAACACCATCCAGATGTTCCATAATATGGCTATATTAACATAAAAAATTCAAAAGTAACAATGAAAAGCTCATTAAAAAAAATAAGCCAGATTCATACATCCCTTATATAGACCAAATTTCCAAAAGGAGGTACTTGACTTCACCAAATTATTTCAATTCTGTGAAAAGAGATTCACTACATCATATTTAGACATTGTCAAATAACAACTGAAGTTACCAGACTGCAAGTATATTTTCTCTTATACTTTTCTTGATATTTTCATAATGTATGCTATCAAAATGTCAGAACCAATTGCATCATGGGAAAAGCAACTTTAAAAATTCAATGGAAAACTTTCCATCTATTTTCCCTAATTCCTAGAGTAATGAACATAAAATAAAATCCAGAAAGAAACTGATGTCACAACTACAGTTGATAAATTAAGAGTCATCATCCATCTGCTTTGAAGGATTCCTATTGTCTGCCCTAACAGATGGTTAGAATTTAACACATGCAACCAAAGAGCTGAACATACATAAAGAAAGGGAAAAAAAAATACCTCTTTATTTTGAAGTTCATTATTTGTTATTGCATAATTATAATTGTCCCACAAGCATCTAAAGTAACTTTTAAAGCAATATACTTGTAGTTCTTTGTAGTATATATATATAAGGACATGGGTAAATGGTCTTAAGTAATTAAGAAAATGTATGTTTTTTTTTTTTTTTTTTAAGATCGTTACAGATATACGTTGAAAGGGAAATAACTGCAACTTAATAAAAGAATCCATAAATATACTTGTTCTAAAAATACTACTTAATTGTTGCATTTTTTGCAAATGTGTGGTTGGCATAACAAATGGAAATTTGGTGTCAATCTCCATTTATTCTCCTTTGAATGTGGAGTGGATGTCAACCATTTAATTACAAATGAACCCTTAAATGTACCATACTAAAATGAATTATGAGAAACATACTAACCTCAGGTAATTACAAAATCAGCAAGTTTTTTACAATTGCACCAAAATTAAATATTTTAGGTAGATTGCATCAACTGTTAAAAAATATATGGTAACATTATAAACAGCTCGTAAAACAAAGCATTAGAAGGATAGACCTGGAGGTCCAAAGTTTTAATATCTTGGGTTCAAATCCTGGCCAAGTAAGTCCCATTCTAAGTGGCAATCTCTCGTTTGAATGGATCTTTCTCACAGACTGCTCCAGTATCAGACAGCGAGAGTGTGTATGATTGCGCCTTGCGATGGGATGACATTACTATTAAAGTTAGTGACTGCCTGTGTCCTGTACTACTCAGTCTGACGTCAGACTTGTATGCTCAAAAATTAATTAGGCATGTTTGATAATGGATGTATGCATGTAAACAAAATGAGCCTGGCAGAAAGGTATCAGCTTACCTTGAATCATCTTAAAAGTATGGAAAAAGGAGGTTGGGGAACTCATGCTTATGTAATTTTTAATTTAGCATTTATTTTACACTTTGCACTGAAAACAGTGAAATTAAAATCTGATGATAAAAATAACACTTACTCCTTATCCTGGACCATATTTTTGTCAAGTCTCATATTAGGTCGGACTCCCTCTGCAATTTCCACCTCAGGATGTGCAGTGGTGCTGCTCAAGACTGACAGAAGGCAAGACATATAAAGCAATGGGGCAAACATGATTCTGCTTCTGAATTTGTGAACACGTAGCAATATGTGAGATACCTGAAGGTGTAAAAAAAGAAAAAGAAAAAAAAAAAAATCATTAGTACTCTGTAGGAAAACCAGTCAGCTTGTCATTAGTTACCGGTACATTAAAGCAAACACGCATATGAAGACTGCAGTTTCAGACTGTTCCTGCAGCAGAGACAAAAAACAGGCAGCTAACTTAATGGTAAATTAGTAGAAAAAAGGAAAAGTTTGAACTAGATAAGCCATGTAGTTACTTTAGATGTTTGGTTAGTAAATCTAAATGATACACAAAACAAATTTAGGATATTTTTATGACTGATGAATCAAAAGCTTTAAATATTTAAGGTAAGTGAAATGCTAAAAAGTTTTTTTTTTATTTTTTTTATTTTCAATAAAACTATTGTTTACAGTATAACACCAAAAACTAACAACAACAACAACTAGATTTTAGCTTTGGCTTATTTTCTTAAAACACAATAAATGTCTTCCTCTTTACTGTATGCAGAGATACACAGTTAATAAAATGTTCTGCTCAGTATTGTTTATCACAGTTGTTCACTTCAGGTCACACATGCCAAACATGAAAAGTGTAATCTTGCGTAATAGCACCACATTGCCAAACAATTTCTTATAGCTTGTGTTTCTAGTTCAGGGCCTTCAATAGCTGAAACAAATGTTGGCAGCACAGCAGTCCACCAAAGTGCAAATTTATACACAAACGTGTAAACTACCAAATACTGGGCAAACCTAGAAGATGTAAGGAGATGTCAAGAATGCAATGGAGCTAGAAATGATGCTCAAATATAACATGACACATGTTACTCTTCCAATAGACTCATTTAAACTTTCACACTTATATGTAAATTGGTCTCTTTGGTTCAAGTGGCTGCATTTTACTTTTAACCACAAAAGGCAGGACACCAGCTCATGTACCCCAAAGAGTATTAATCATTGTGAAGGGTTTAGGCTGTATGAAATAAACATTGTATTGATACAGTGGGGTGGATTTGTCAGATCAGCACCACAACAGAGCAGTTTACTGCGGAGGGCAAAGTTCAGAAAGTGACAGTATAACACAACACAAGTGCTGGACCCATTCCAAAAACCACTCAAACTCAAAAGTCTGAAAAAGCAACTTGATTATGGGGAAACTAAACAAACTCCACACAGATGCTGACCCAGTTGGGAATCAATGGCCAGACTCCTGGAGCAGTAATGCAGAAGTCCTGATCACTGCACCACAGTGCAGCTTGGGAGATAAAACACAATCATGTCAAAATTAAATAAGCCTTTACTTAACTGGACTCATATAGAAATACCTATCTGTGTAAATATACACGTCAAACGATTTAAAATATTGCACACTTTATAACACAGAACGTGACAGGGTCACAGTGATAAGCCCTGCTGCCTCATATAGCCAGTGACATTAATGTGAATAATGCATCCAGTTGTTGTCCATGTGAAACCTGTATTCTCTTAATATCCGAGTTAGTTTTCTTCACAAATCCAAACATAAAACAATATTGACAAAGTTGTGCATGCAAAAAAATACATATAGTTATGTACACCAAGAATAACATTCTGATGCCTTTCACCACTGTTGAATGTTGGCAGATAAATAATTTATTTATTGTTCCACCTACACTGGATTTACACACACTGACCGTCTTTTCATTCTGCATCAAACTGAAAATCTCATTCATGTCCAGCTTTCAGCATCTGATATTCACCAATGATAATTTTTGAAATGCTTCCTTGACTACTTTTATATTGTGATACGTCCAAACAGTATATCATCGATTATTTTCTTTTATTTAACCAATCCCATGTTTCCATTTAATTTGCTGATAATGCAAGATCCACATAAAACGTGTGGTTAGTTTAATTGCGTTGTTAAATTGACTCCTTGTGTGTGTGTGTGTTTGTTTGTTTTCACCTTGTGATTGATTGACGCCTTGTCTAGGGGTTGTTCCTGCCTTCGGCAGACGATGGCTGGGGTGGGCTCCAAGTTCCCTGCGACACTGCCCTTTGAAAGCGAGCTAAGAAAATGGAAGATCAGATTATATCGCATCACAAACCTTATCATGGTCTACACCACACTTGAGAGAAGCAACATGCGACACGAGTCTTTGACAAGCTTTCGCTAGCACTCCCAGAAGCCTCCAACAAAAGAAAACGAGTCTAACGTTAAGGAAGGTAAGACGTTTTGCGCCAAAGTAAATACCAGTGCTCTCCCAATTACAACACGCTAACAGCTGTTAGCCACTTTTCATCTCCTCAAGGGAAGGGTTATTACTAATGATAGTCTTAGTAAAACGTAAAGGTTACACGACAGGCTGCTAATTTAATTACCACCGGTTTTACCTGATGCAACAGATTATCCTTTGTGCCGTTTCTACCGGACAAGATACTCTTCGCCGATTTAATTCCACTCCAGCTCTCTCTGCACTCCGTTACCTTGCCGATATGCGACCTTTGAACTACAGTTCAGGAACGTCTTCTGTGATTGGCAGGCGTGCTGCACCACGTGGGGGCGGAGCCCGCCGTTCTAAACTCCACGTCGATTAGCAAAGCTGCAGCAGCTTGAGCGGAGTTAGGCAGAGGGCGGATTGTGGCCAGTTGGTGTTTACTGCGTGGGAGTTTTTGGTTTTTTTATTTTTAACTTTTAAAAGGTTAATGAGATAGTGGTGTTTCGGTGGTTAACTTATAGTTTATTTCTGAATGGCTTTGTGTGTGTGAAATACGTCGCTCTTCTCAGTCCTGAATCGCATGGAGCCTGTGCAGTGAATATCCCCATAGCACTTAACAGAGTGTAAGTGCAGACCGCAGTATACATGAGATCAGTCATGTAATGCCCCAACGTCACGAAACGCCCTCGACGTCAGTCACGTAACACCCATCGCATTAGGCTATCAAAAGACGTTTTGTGACTGAGGTCGGCATTACCTGATCTATGACCTGCACCTAGACCCTTCTCCTAGCAGATGGCGCAAGGCAGGGATTAACTGTGAACGAGACGCATTCTGTTGTGAAGCGTCGTTTGGGACTCATTCTTAACAGTACACAACTTCCCTTCATACTCATACGTATACACAGTATATTAGAGTGTCCATTTTAACACTTGCCCATTTGTCACTTCTTCATCAAGTATAAGAATTGCTTTATTTTATCTATCTTTATTAAATTGACTGTGACAGCCTTGTGCTGTAGGTAGAGTACTTCATTTGCCAGTCATTGGCAAAGTAACAGGTTTTTGTTAACGTAACAGCAGCTTGTTAATAATGACTAATATGCATATCTTGTTGCTGAAAGGAAAACTACACACACGGGAAGAATGTGCAAACTCTATACAGACACTAACCGGAAAAGAATTTGAACCCAGTTGTGAGGTAGCTGTGTTAACCACCGTTCTGCTATAGCACCTAACAGAAGCAAGTAAATAATTATTTTTATACGTATTTGTTTTAGACTATCATGCAATATACAAGTAATGATTCCCTTTTATTAAATAATCAGTTTGCCAATTTTTTAGTTACCATTATTGCATTCTGACATGTCCTATAATTGTTAATCGGTTTCTCAGAATGCTATGAGTGAATTTTGACCCACTTATCCTTGAAGAACAGTTTAACTCAATGGTATCTATTGATTTTCAAACATGAACTGCCAGTTTTATGTTCTGCCAGAGCTTAGTATTATTCCGGACATTGACTTCCTGGGAGGCATCCTTAGTAGTTGCTCAAACCATCCTAACCAGCTGCTTTCAAGGCAAGGAGGCAGTGGCTAAAACCAATAGTCATTCAGGACTGACAAGATGCTTACCATGTCAAACTCGGTGAACCCCATGTGCAGACACATAATTATAGCCAGTTATATCAGTGAGATCAGTTTTTAGTCTCAGCACAAAGTGGGGATTTGGACATACTGTATATTTGTCAGTAAGGCTGCTGACATATTTCTGTTCATTATCATGAAATGCAATATCCTCATTCATATTGCCACAACATTAATCTGTTAGCTAAGGTCAAAACTGCTCCTGATTTCTCTTTTGAAGAATTCCCTTTGGCACTTAATTTCCTCACTTAGAGCAGCTTCTTTACCTTATCATATAGAGGGGAAATCCCAGTCTATTTTAAGGAGGACAATAAAAATAAAAGTTAGACATGATGGTTTTCCTTTTATGTTTGTTACACTCAACTGCAAACTCCTCCAGTGTGTACTGAAGATAAAATTCAAAGAATTAAGAACTCAGCGTTATTTAAGAATGACAAAGATTTGACCCCAGGTCAATACTGTCTGAGCTACAGCAATGTTTGGGTTTTGCATAAAATGACATTCTCATACCTGCCTAATACAGCTCAGGAACATGTGAGGGCTTCAGCTCATTCCAGCACCACTGGAAGTAAGGCAGGAATCAGCCCATCACAGAGCCCACTCATGTACAATCATACTCACACAAGACTACAATAAACCTAATTAGCATATCACTGGGAATATCGGACAAAAACACTCACAGACATTGGGAGAATGTGCAAATTCTACATGGACAGTGACCCAGCACTGGATCTGTGAGGAAGCAGAGCAAAGTACTTCACTGTTGCGCTGCCTTTGCCTTGGTATTTTGTTTCAAGAAAAATAAAAAAGTAGGAGTTTAGACAGAAGATTGGCAAAGTCATGTGTTCACTTTAAACAAATTTGACATAACGCCAAGTATGAAAATACAACTGACTTATATGCCACAAATACTGACACAGAATGGAATACAGCAATGGCCCTGGAACCCCATACTCTTGTATCATCTCCCATAAGAGATGACAAAGTGTGAGGTCATAGTCCTACTCCAAGGTCACAAGACAAGTATGAACAGGACTTACAAAACCCCCTTGAAGTATTAATCTGTGCATGACCCCAATCCTCTTTTTCTAGGTCGTTCTTCACACCATTAAATTCTGCATCAGAAATCAGTTTTCTAATATTATGTCTGGCAAAAATGCCGTCTTTCAATTTAGTCTCAGACAATCCCAGAAACGTCTGGCACAAATGCATAAAACAGGCTTTATTTTTTGAGAGAGCTTTGACAAACTGCTTTCTAAAGTCCAAGCTTAATATGAAGTGGTGGTTGTGGCATTTTATCTGGAGCCACGAAGCTAGGTTTAATGGTGTTCTTAGCACTGTGTCGGTGATGCTGTGCAGAAAAAGGTGGGGGAGACACAGAGAAAGATCAGCTGATGTCACCTGGCAGTGCACCACTCAAGTGTTCAGAGACAGGCTTGGCACAGCTGATGGATGGAACTCTCTATTTAAATCATGCCACAAAACACTCTTTTCTGAGCCAGAGATCATGGATACGCAGCGTACCACCGACAGTTCACCGCAGAACCACTCTTAGAACTAAGATGCTTTGTTGTGTTAGTCCATAGCAATTCAGGCACCTCAATGTTGCACTTTTCTAGTTGGCAATTCCTTTTGAACCAATGTAAATTCAGTTCTCTTCTGTCTCAGTCATGGAGAAGATACGGGAAATTTTGTATGTCCTGACTACTGATCTAGAAAGATACATAAAACTTTCAATACCCCACAAATGAGCTAACAGTGTTCATTATAGTTGTTTTTCTTGAGAAGGTTTTCAAAGTTCTTGTATTTTTCTTTCAAATGCACAGAATGAGCAGCAGGTATTGAGATGTACTCATTTTAGGCTTCATTTCGATGAGTCTATAAATTTATAGTCTCCATTTTTCTGCATTTTTTCTGCACTAGGCCACTTATGTCTGTACAGTAAACCAAGGATCCATCCATTCATCTTCTTCCGCTTATCTGAGGTCGGGTCGCGGGGGCAGCAGCTTGAGCAGAGAGGCCCAGACTTCCCTTTCCCGGGCCACTTCTTCTAGCTCTTCCGGGAGAATCCCAAGGCGTTCCCAGGCCAGCCGGGAGACATAGTCCCTCCAGCATGTCTTGGGTCTTCCCCGGGGTCTCCTCCTGGTTGGACGTGCCCGGAACACCTCACCAGGGAGGCGTCCAGGAGGCATCCTGATCAGATGCCCGAGCCACCTCATCTGATTCCTTTCGATGCGGAGGAGCAGTGGCTCTACTCTGAGCCCCTCCTGGATGACTGAACTTCTCACCCTATCTTTAAGGGAAAGCCCAGACACCCTGCGGAGGAAACTCATTTCAGCCGCTTGTATTCGCGATCTTGTTCTTTTGGTCACTACCCATAGCTCATGACCATAGGTGAGGGTAGGAACATAGATCGACTGGTAAATTGAGAGCTTTGCCTTATGGCTCAGCTCCTTTTTCACCACGACAGACTGATGCAGAGCCCGCATCACATGCCGCACCGATCCGCCTGTCAGTCTCACGCTCCATTCTTCCATCACTCATGAACAAGACCCTGAGATACTTGAACTCCTCCAGTTGGGGCAGGATCTCGCCTCCAACCCTGAGAGGGCACTCCACCCTTTTTCGGCTGAGGACCATGGTCTCGGATTTGGAGGTGCTGATTCCCATCCCAGCCACTTCACACACAGCTGCAAGCCGATTCAGAGAGAGCTGAAGATCACGGCCTGATGAAGCAAACAGGACAACATCATCAGCAAAAAGCAATGACCCAATCCTGAGTCCACCAAACCGGACCCCCTCAACACCCTGGCTGTGCCTAAAAATTCTGTCCATAAAAGTTATGAACAGAATCGGTGACAAAGGGCAGCCCTGGTGGAGTCCATCTGTTACTGGAAACGGGTTTGACTTGCTGTCGGCAATGCGGACCAAGCTCTGACACCGGTTGTACAGGGACTGAAAAGCCCTTATCAGGGGGTCCGGTACCCCATTCTCCTGGAGCACTCCCAACAGGATTCCCCGAGGGACACAGTCGAAAGCCTTTTCCAAGTCCACAAAACACATGTAGACTGGTTGGGCAAACTCCCAACACCCATGCACCTTCCAGGACTCTGCTAAGGGTGTAGAGCTGGTCCACTGTTCAGCGACCAGGACGAAAACCACACTGTTCCTCCTGAATCTGCAGTTCGACTATCTGACGGACCCTCCTCTCCCGAATCCCCGAATAGACTTTTCCAGGAAGGCTGAGGAGTGTGATCCCTCTGTAGTTGGAACACACCCTCTGGTCCCCCTTCTTAAAGAGGGGGACCACCACCCTGGTCTGCCAATCCAGAGGCACTGTCCCCGATGTCCATGTGATGTTGCAGAGATGTGTCAACCAAGACAGTCCTACAACATCCAGAGCCTTGAGGAACTCCAGGCGTATCTCATCCACCCCTGGGGCCCTGCCACCAAGGAGTTTTTTGACCATCTCGGTGACCTCAGTCCCAGAGATGGGGGAGCCCAAGGGACCAAGAATCCATCTTTCTTGAAATATGCTGCAAACTCTTCTTCTTTGTTTCCATATTTAGAGAAAGCTGTGTCTAACAACTTCACATGCTGCTACTGTATTCAATTCCAGCTATATTCTGACCTTATTGAATAAAATAACTTTTGCTTTAAACATACATTTTAACATTAGAAATTATTACATTTAAACAAATTATCATTAAAATAAAATATTGATATTTAATTACTTATAGTGCAAAAACTATAAATTTACATTTCTGATTTCAGCACCCAAACATAAATAAAAATCAAATGAAATAATCAAAATATTTTTTTCAGTTTATACCTGTTGTAAAAGAGGACAAAGACGGATAAAGGTTTGGAATAATGGCGCGATCCCATATAATGTGACACAAAATAATAAAATGCTTTTTATCAAAAAAAAAATGTCTCTGAAGACACAAGTCTGAAAGTAGACTGCCCAAGATAATGACACTTCCAGTTAAATACAGGTCAGGGAGGAAAAGGCGGATCCAGGTGGTCAGAGACCGGATATGATGTCAGAGGTGTTAAGGCTGTCAATCATCCGGTCTGCAGACAAAGAAAGAGAAGAGGCATTAGTATACAGCGTCACCCTGCAGATTAGCAAGGAGTTTCCACCACCAGAGCCTTTGAGCTGTTCCCAGTGTGTACATGAGTGACGCTGTGTAATCCAACCAGTTGAAAGTTTGAAGAAACTGAAAAATCAAACTGCACTTTTATTAATTACTTTCAATGAACTTACTCTCATCATCCTATTGTGAAGTTTTGCACAAGCATTGCTTTTTGTTTTTTGTGACCTTTTGTTTTTTATACTTGAATTCATTATGTACTGTATGTACTGTAGTTGATTTCTACTTTTTAAGTGATTCTCATATCGTGCTTGTGTACTTATGGGATTCCCTTAAGTTTTACTTCTCATACTTGTAAATCACTTTGCTTATGAGTGTCAGATAAATAAATATAATTGAATATCAGGTCTGAGTCACATCTTCATTCCATCTTGTCTCCTTTGAGATGCAGAAAAATAAGTATAATAGCCATTTCAGAATTTTAAGGATAACAAATAATAAAGTTAAGAAGTCACAAATTATTTAGTGAAAGTTTTCGTTTTGTTCAGTAGTGTCTTCTACCCAACCACAGTCAGCTTCTCAGAGACATTCCTGCTGCCTGATATGCCAGTAATGAAGTTCCTTGGGGATGTGTAATTGCTCAGGTTCTATTGTCCTTTTCCTCCTGCCATCTTCACTGATATTGATGAGAATAAGCGCTCAGTTGTACATGGCAGAGCCTTGGCTCTGCTTGTTTCTCATTTGTATGCTACAGACAGAGCTTATTACAGTGTAGCAATGAGCTTGACAAAAAAAAAGATCTTTCCAGCCTTGATTCTTACAAGGATATGCTTGTTTAGCAGATAGGTAAGATTAGTAAATTCTGTAATGTCTGCTGTATACCTGCAGACAATCCTTAGCAGAATTCAGATTAATGTGTATTTGTGGTGAAAATTTGCAGATGAATGTAACAGGGGCTGAGGCAGATTAAAATAATATTAATCATCAGTACGTGTAAAATCAAATAAATGAGAGCAGAACAGGTGACGCAGTGGGTTCAAATCTTACTCAGGGCACTGCCTATGTGGATTTTATGTGTTTTCAAATACCTTGATTCTGGCTTTCTCCCTGACCGTGAAGATGTCCACAAACAATTTGTAATGACTGGCTCAAAAATACATTTGCTGGTTGCTACACCTCCAGGCCTGAGAGCTAGAAAAAAGCTTGGACTAAGTCAAGTCAACCCTATTATTCTGCTCGAAACAAGCAGATGGTGTCATTTGGATTTTTTTCCCTTCATTTTTTCAGTCGATTAAACAGGGTTTACCAGGTTGGTACTACAACTCATCATACTGTTTTCTCTCTCTATAAAAAAAATATTGGAAGGCTTGGAAGAAGACGAGACATGATTTTCTCAGAAACACTTTAACGTCACTCGAGACAAAGCAGTAAGACAAAACAACAGCTGCTGCACAGGCTTTTAAATGTTCGAAGCGCTGTGCAACATGCAGATCATGCAGCAGAGCAGCAGCAGCAGAAAGCCAGCAGCTGATCGAGGAAAGAGGAGGTTAAAAAAAAATGTATTTTTTTCCCATTGTATTACTGTTTAAGAGGGGATTTCGGAGGAGCGACCACATCTCCTTAGCGTGCATGCAGCTCCCCTCTTCATAAGGCAAGTGGCAGAGATGCGATATATGTGGGGGTAGGGGGTGGGTGAGCGAAGTAACATTATATTATATATTGTAACAAGGAGCTATATTGGTGCCCGACCTGACACAGATAGAGACGGGGGCACACGTAAAAATAAAACAAATATTTATTTTTCTTCAGCTGGGGGACACGTCTTCCCCATGCCCCTCAACCACAGCACAGTCCCATAAGCACAAACAAGTCACTAAAAGCAAACACAAAGCACACTGGCCTTCACCACCACTTCTCCCAGCAAGCGTTGTCCTCTTCCTCCTGACTGGCTCCCGGAGTGGTTGCTGCTGGCTCCCTTTATAGCCTACCTGGAAGTGCTGCAGGTGCTTGATAACCTGCATCTGACTGCACTTCCGGGTGTGGCAGCATTGCCGACCAGATGGGCTCAGGAAGCCGTGCAGCTCCCCCTGGCAGTGGCCACGGAGCCCAACAGGGCTGACCTCCAAAGTCCCATGTCTGTGGCCCAGATGCAGCCTAGGGGGGGTGCCACCAAGCATTCTGGGGGAAGTCGCCCATGGCTGTTCCAAATGTCGAAGTGGCGCCCCGGCTGGGTATTAAATATATAGACAAATAATTAGTTTTATACATATGTATATTCGTCAATATTGCTTCTAGAGCAAAGAAATCCTTCTGTCTTTCCACAATGTGTTATTTTTTATCAGTCATTTCTTATCTGTGCCTTTATAGGCTTAGGACTGTCATTGTCTAGTCAGAGTAACTCACATAGAATGGAGAGTTCACTTGCCTCTTTCCAATAGATGTTTTGAAGAAATATATATACAGTGGCTTGCAAAAGTATTCGACCCCCTTGAACTTTTCCACATTTTGTCACATTACAGCCACAAACATAAATCAATTTTATTGGAATTCCACGTGAAAGACCAATACAAAGTGGTGTACACGTGAGAAGTGGAACGAAAATCATACATGATTCCAAACATTTTTTACAAATAAATAACTGAAAAGTGGGGTGTGCGTAATTATTCAGCCCCCTGAGTCAATACTTTGTAGAACCACCTTTTGCTGCAATTACATCTGCCAGTCTTTTAGGGTATGTCTCTACCAGCTTTGCACATCTAGAGACTGAAATCCTTGCCCATTCTTCTTTGCAAAACAGCTCCAGCTCAATCAGATTAGATGGACAGCGTTTGTGAACAGCAGTTTTCAGATCTTGCCACAGATTCTCGATTGGATTTAGATCTGGAATTTGACTGGGCCATTCTAACACATGGATATGTTTTGTTTTAAACCATTCCATTGTTGCCCTGGCTTTATGTTTAGGGTCGTTGTCCTGCTGGAAGGTGAACCTCCGCCCCAGTCTCAAGTCTTTTGCAGACTCCAAGAGGTTTTCTTCCAAGATTGCCCTGTATTTGGCTCCATCCGTCTTCCCATCAACTCTGACCAGCTTCCCTGTCCCTGCTGAAGAGAAGCACCCCCAGAGCATGATGCTGCCACCACCATATTTGACAGTGGGGATGGTGTGTTCAGAGTGATGTGCAGTGTTGGTTTTCCGCCACACATAGCGTTTTGCATTTTGGCCAAAAAGTTCCATTTTGGTCTCATCTGACCAGAGCACCTTCTTCCACATGTTTGCTGTGTCCCCCACATGGCTTGTGGCAAACTGCAAACAGGACTTCTTATGGTTTTCTGTTAACAATGGCTTTCTTCTTGCCACTCTTCCATAAAGGCCAACTTTGTGCAGTGCACAACTAATAGTTGTCCTATGGACAGATTCCCCCACCTGAGCTGTAGATCTCTGCAGCTCGTCCAGAGTCACCTTGGGCCTCTTGGCTGCATTTCTGATCAGCGCTCTCCTTGTTCGGCCTGTGAGTTTAGGTGGACGGCCTTGTCTTGGTAGGTTTACAGTTGTGCCATACTCCTTCCATTTCTGAATGATCACTTGAACAGTGCTCCGTGGGATGTTCAAGGCTTTGGAAATCTTTTTGTAGCCTAAGCCTGCTCTAAATTTCTCAATAACTTTATCCCTGACCTGTCTGGTGTGTTCTTTGGACTTCATGGTGTTGTTGCTCCCAATATTCTCTTAGACAACCTCTGAGGCCATCACAGAGCAGCTGTATTTGTACTGACATTAGATTACACACAGATGCACTCTATTTAGTCATTAGCACTCATCAGGCAATGTCTATGGGCAACTGACTGCACTCAGACCAAAGGGGGCTGAATAATTACGCACACCCCACTTTGCAGTTATTTATTTGTAAAAAATGTTTGGAATCATGTATGATTTTCGTTCCACTTCTCAAGTGTACACCACTTTGTATTCGTCTTTCACGTGGAATTCCAATGAAATTGATTCATGTTTGTGGCTGTAATGTGACAAAATGTGGCAAAGTTTAAGGGGGCCGAATACTTTTGCAAGCCACTGTGTATATATATATATATATATATATATATATATATATACACACACACACTAGGGGGTTTGACCCTTGCTTGCTTCTCTTGCCAAACCCCCCCAGCCTGCACTAAGCACCAGCCACTTCGTGCACCCAAAGGAGACGCGGTCGCTCCTCCAAAACCCCCTCTTAAACGGTGATACAATGGGAAACAAATACAGTTTATTTTTTACCTCCGCTTTGCTCGATGTGCTGCTGCTGCCATGCTGCATGATCTGCATCTCGCATGGCGCTTCGAACATTTAAAAGCCTATACAGCAGCTGTCCTACTCCTTGTCTTTATTTCTGGCCCCAGGCGTGGTTAAATCTCGAGACTTGATATTTTTTAGTTTATAATTTAAAAATGGAATAAGAATCTGAAAATCTAACAACATCACATTAAAGTTCATATATATGTAGGTTTTAAAATAAGCCCGATTAACAACATGAGATAAAAATATCACATAAAATCGTTGCACCTTTAGGCTTAGGATTTTATATATATATATATATAGGGTAGACATATATACAGTATATATCTCTATATATAATCTTCATTTGGATCTTGATCTTTGTCCGCGGATGAATTAGAAAAAGAAGCACTAGATGGCAGTAGAGAGACAGCTAAAACATAGGCATTGCATTAAGAATCTCCTCCAGGCTTATACTACTGAAGACTGTAGTACGCCAGTCACACCCCAAAACACAGACATTCAAACTAAACAAATTGTTGTGCTTTAAATTAACTAAAGAGATCTTCATTTAGATCTTGATCTTTGTTTGTCCGCGAATTCCACGCATGCGTAGACCACCTTCCAGTTTAGTACGTTGTTGTTACTCACGGATGTCAACAATGTGTCGGAATAATGAAATGTGTGGTGGACAGTGTTACGCTGGTTAGCTCCTGAGGCCTGGTTAGAGAATGAGATTGCCGAAGATAAAAGGTACGTGCCTACGTAACATATGAATGAAAGAAAGACAGTGG
>JANRMT010062825.1:14589900-14601569 GCA_026402145.1 Polypterus bichir lapradei
ATATAATATAAAATATATATATATATACTCACACACACACACACACATATATAAACATATATATACACATCATATATATATATATATATACATATATATACATATACATATAAATATATATACATATATACACATATATATACACATATACATATCTACATATATACTGTATATACACATATATATATACAAATCTACATATATATCTACATATATATATTAGGGGTGAGACTCGATTAAAAAAATTAATCCAATTAATTAGAGGCTGTGTAATAATTAATCTTGATTAATCGTATGTAATCGCACACGTAAATTTGCCCCAAATCGCAAATGTGTTTTTTTAATTTAAAAGGGTTTTAGTAGGCGACAGAATCAAATAATAGACATGGACATGAATATTGTAAACTCAAGCTGTTTTAATTTCTGAAAAAAAAAATGCTTTTAAACTGCATTTGAATTCAAAACAGAAACAAAAATATCATCCCTGGTTAAAATTGGGCAGACTTAAAAATAAAGTGGTAGTTTAAGTACTTTAAGTACATTTTCAGAATGGTATTGTCTTTAAATAATAATAATCAAAATTTCAACATAAAGTGCAGTTTTTCTTCTTAAAAAAATAAGTCAAAAACATAAAAGGTAATTTGACCAACTTAATCTTTTAACTCTGAGTAACCTTAGCCAAAATTATTTTGTACATTAAGCTAAAACAGTGTGATCATTGAACATTTTGTAATTAGATGTAATTAGAATTACTAACGGTCACGGAAATCCAATGATCCCCAGTAAGAGCCATAAAGTCCGCTTTCTGTAATGCATCTAATTTTGCTTTGCTTTTCAGTGTGCACAAAACCATGCTTTTATCAAGGCTTCGCTCGGGTAGTTTTTTGAAATGAAATTTTCCTCTGATCAGGCGTAGGAACGCGCTTCATTCCGTCTGTAACATTTTTGTAGCTGTGATGTGTGCATCAGTGTAATCGATGTACCAGGAAATCATGCATTGACAAAAGTTCCCCTTTGCTTGGAATTGAAAGTGTGATTAAATGCGTTATTTTTTGTTATAGAGTACATGCATCGAAGCTTCTCAGCTGTGCTTGTGCTAAGAAAAGGAAAGATTTTAAAAATAACGTAACATGATTCTGCGTTAACTGCATATTTTTTCATACGTCTCAAACCAAGGAGATGCGAGGTTAAAATGAACCGAGAAGCACGCGTACATACTCTCTCGGGAATCGAACCTCAGATGTAGGCGATAGAGGCAAAGCCTCTACAATTGCGCCACGGTGTGTGGCTTATCTATTTGAGAGTGTGTAGATCGGGGTATATACTGTATATATATATATATATTTGCAGCGGAGACGTAGTGTGTTAAAGAAGCTATGAAAAAGAAAAGGGAACATTTTAAAAATAACGTAACATGATTGTCAATATACAGTAATTGTTTTGTGAGTGTTATTAAGTGTTGCTGTCATCAAGGATTCGATTATCATTATTTGTTTCAATCAGGGTCGTATTTGTACGATGTGTTGTGTTCAAGTTACATTTCGTGTTTGTCAATCGTTGTAAAGATAAGAGGTTTAATTTATCGATTCGTTTCTTACTGCATCAATAAACAGCTTGTCTTCCTCTTTATCTGAGATGTGACACACTGCATGCACGGGTTTTTTTTTTACACTGTCTTCCTTTAGCGGGACCACTTTTTGCACCGTGTGCTTTGTTTCTGCAGTAGCTGCAGTTATGAATATGCTTGTATGTATCAGACGCTTCATATTTTTTTGCTTCCTTCTCAATTGTGTAATTCGGTTTTTGTTCAGCGCTCTTTGGAACTGTTGCTTTTTGTCTGTGCACTGCGTCAGTTCACGTGAGCCGCTCGGTGTACATGCATCGAAGTTTCCCAGCTGTGCTGGTGCCATCTCGTGCGATGTCCATGGCTGTATTTAATGTTACCGAAGTCCCGGCACTTAAAACTTTCTCTTGCAGTTTCGCTGAGTTTGTGCCAAACACCACCCTGACTATCTCATCTTCCTCTGCATAAGCACAGTCCTTCACCCGTGAATATTTAGTGGCAGTGTTTCTATTGGATTGCCGCTGACGGACGGCCTTATATGGGCAGGCACTAAATTACAAACGCCAGCGGCAGCCTGTCTATGAACTTAATTTAAAGTTCAGGTTTACATCGTGCTTTGTTTCCGAAGTAGCAGAACTCATGAATATGGTTGTATATGTCACTTGCTCGCTTCTTATTGTTTCGCTGCCTTCTCAATTATATAATGCATGTTTTCTTGAGTGCTTTTTGGGGCTCTTCCTGGTTTTATACGTACTGCATGATTACGTGAGAGGCGTGATGATGTCACACGAAACTCCGCCCCCACAGCTTTCAAGCTCATCTCCATTACAGTAAATGGAGAAAAACAGCTTCCAGTTATGACCATTACGTGTAGAATTTCGAAATGAAACCTGCCCAACTTTTGTAAGGAAGCTGTAAGGAATGAACCTGCCAAATTTCAGCCTTCCACCTACACGGGAAGTTGGAGAATTAGTGATGAGTCAGTGAGTGAGTGAGTGAGTGAGTGAGTGAGTCAGTGAGGGCTTTGCCTTTTATTAGTATATATATATATATGAATAAGTCCAACTCGGTATATGTCCTGTTTGGAATACTACTCGCATGCTAGAAAACCACGCGCTACCCTTGTTTACCTCTCTCAAGACAAAGCCACGACTGCCCACGAGAGTCAGTATGCCAGTTGCTAGCAAGCAGTGAACAACCCGTGGTATAACTCTATGTGAATTTTCACAAGATTTTGTGTTTTTTCACATAAATTTTAATTGATTTTTGAAGAGTGTGAAGGTGGCATACGTATCCGGGCATGGCTGCTGCATACCATATGCCGAGAACAACGGTATCTACGATTGTGAAAAAAAAGTGAGGTTAAATTTTCATTTATTTAATTTAATTGCTTTTGTTTTTATGTATTTTAGCATTAAGCAGTGTTTAAATTATTTTATACAACCCCATCAATGTATAATATGCCAATAACAATAGGATTTTTTTTCATGGGAATGGATTAATCATTTCCCCTTTATTTTTTATGGGAAAAATTTGTTTGGTATATGTCCTGTTTGGTATAATTCAAAGGATCTGGAACGGATTAAGGATGTATACTGAAGTACCAGTGTGTATATATATATATATATATATATAGTCAGACATGCCTGCACAGTGAATCCACAGCATGAGGCTGTGTGATTGTTAATTTCTCCTTTTTTGCTTATAGAACAGAAGACGATTAGTTTGAAAACCTCTCACTTTCTCCTTAGGCTCAGACGTCCTGCCACTTCCACCTCCTCTGGTATTTAAGGACACACAGTTATGAACTGACATCAATGATTCAATGGAGATGATCAATGATTTCAGTGGAGAGCTCAAAACAATGCACATGATCGCTGCAGCCAGGGACAATATATGGGTGGCTGCCCCAAATCTTTTTTGCGTGTGTTAAGGCAATTCATTTCACAATATATATTCTGTATATATAAAACACAGTTCATGAGCTTGACCAACCAACATTAGCCCCCTTCCATACATTATTTATACATACAACCAAAACTGATCCACAAATTTTATGAATAC
Organism: Polypterus bichir lapradei; assembly: GCA_026402145.1. Classification (NCBI taxonomy): domain Eukaryota; kingdom Metazoa; phylum Chordata; class Cladistia; order Polypteriformes; family Polypteridae; genus Polypterus; species Polypterus bichir. The sequence continues at coordinate 14,593,529 of JANRMT010062825.1, forward strand.
ATTGTAAATTACTAACAGTGTACTACAAAACATTGCAACATTTTTCTCTTATATAAATTACTGTCAGAGGAGCATCACCAATAAATTCACCAGCAATGGCTGAATTCTTTGATGAGCCTGTCTTTCCAATGTCTGTATTGTCTAAGAATGTGTGGCAGTAGCATCGGCTTGTTCAGCCACATTTACTAACGTCATGGAAGAGTTGATAGACAATGTCATTGTTGCATTGCCAACAAACCACTATAGGCATCAAGTAATCATATACTGTATATTACAAGACACACATATACACACGGAAATAATCTATAATCCTAAAACAACACCACAGTTCAATACTACAGTTCTTGTCTTTTCATTTTCATTTCAGATGGAAACCCTGTCCATTTTAAAAGGAAGCTCAGCTAAGTTATAGTGCTTATTCCACAGGTCACTCTCCAATACACTATGGTACTAATCATACCTGGAGTCATTTTTCTTCTCCACTAGTTCGATTTACCCCAAAATGTTGGAGGTTCACCTCTTGTATGTGGTGGATAAGATGGAATCTTCTCCGTTATCAAGGTGTTACAGCACAATCTCCAACAGAAGGAGAATATCTTCAAATGATAAGATCCTTCCATAATCCTCGCTGTAGGAGGTGACACTTAATTCTTTTAAATGCAGTGGGCTGTCCCAAACCAAGCTCTGCCCCTTTTTGCTTCCCCAAGACATTTCCTTCCTTTATATTGAACCTCTTAAGTCTTTTTGACCCATGTTCAAGTTCCCTAGGTTCCTAAACATGCAGGAGGTTAGAAGTACATACACTTACATTTGCCTGATATTAGGCAGATATTAGATATTTTCCCTGTAACCACCAATACATATTACTTGGCTCACGGGGGCAACAGTTTTTATTTGTTTTGCTGTTTATTTGTTCTTAGAGTTCTTACTTTAACATTTTCCTTACATTAGCTTTTGTGTGCCTTTTGCGCTCTGTGTGTTGTTCTGGTTGTGAGGAGCTACCATTATCCTCCTATCACCTACATGGCCTTACTCTTGCTAAGGTTCAGAATGTCTAGCAACTGATGGTGTACTGTCCACTAACATCCTGGATGGATATCACACACTCTTTTCTCTTTATCTTTCTTTTTTCACTGGAGTCCATACCTTTTCCCTCCTCCCCGACACCAACTATCTTCTAGTGCTATGCCCAGTTTTTCTTTTATTCTAGTGCTGGCCTCTTTGTCTCACGTCTGGGTGTTTTCTGTGCTGCTGACCCTTGGCTAGTGCCACTTTGGTGCTGGTGCTGCATCTCCTGCAGATTATCTTGAACTTCATATCACCACAGATTAGTTTGTTGAATATTTAACTCTCTTTTAATAAAGAAGTCCTAAAGAAAACTGTAATGTGCATAGACTTTAAAAAGCTAATTTTAGGCAGTTCAATTATCAATTTATTTACACATCAATGGAATTTTCTGCAAACCTAAAGTGAATTAGCAGGGTTCAGTAATCAAAAGGATGGGTAATATGAGGGGAAAGTCACTAGATGTCACCCTTTCCACTGTCTACAGCTGATAGCCTTCATTCGCACACAAGCTTAATTTCCTTTATAGTAATTTAAATTACATCTTTCCTGTATTTTAATTATTATTATTTTTTAGGGAAAAGTAAACTATGCCTTGTATGAATAAAGCCAATACAAATGAGCATAAAAGAAGACACTGAAACACATGTTTTAACTTATTTATTCTTTGCGCGCTTCAGTAATCACATGAATTGTTTGCCTCAGGTAAGATTTACATAATGTATCAGTTCATCTTTATCTTCTCAGCTTGAGACAGCAAAATATACTAACAGCATTGTTTACAGATGGATTTGACTTAGTGAGGTGGGCAAACAGATGACATGGAGACAGACAGACAGTTAGACAAGGTCAGTAGACCAAACCAAAGAGCAGGCAGGGTCAGGTTAAAGGGCTGATGAAGGCAAGATGAGCTACTCGTAAGAAACCAGATACAGCCTAAAAACAAACCAAAGTTTAAAATAAAATAAGAGACAATAGAAAAAGAATAAAGATGCAAGGAACGAAAAAAAAAAATCCTTTTCCTAAGCTATGAATATATGGAAAACGTTTATTATAAAGGGGTGGCACGGTGGCACAGTGGGTAGCACTGCTTCCTTGCAGTTAGGAGACTCGGTTTGCTTCCCAGGTCCACCCTGCGTGGAGTTTGCATGTTCTCCCCGTGCCTGCTTGGGTTTCCTCCGGGTACTCCGGTTTCCTCCCACAGACATGCAGGTTAGGTGCATTGGCGATCCTAAATTGTCCCTGGTGCGTGTGTGTGTGTGTGCGTGCCCTGTGGTGGGCTGGCGTCCCGCCTGGGGTTTGTTTCCTGCCTTGCTCCCTGTGTTGGCTGGGATTGGCTTCAGCAGACCCCTGTGTCCCTGTGGTTGGGATATAGCGGGTTGGATAATGGATGGATGTTTATTATAAAATGTTTTTTTCTCAAAGAGGTAAATCTGTTTCATCAGTAGTCTGTGTGCTGGGGGTAGAAAATCATTTAGTACTTCCCAGACCAAATATTTAAAGGCAAAAGGCCAATAGAACCTGAAATAAATTAACAAACAATTTAATTTGCATAGACAATTATTTAGAATCCACCAGACTCAGTATGGCTATAGACAGAGAGTCATCAGAATTAATACCAAGCATACACTGTTTCATTTACAGTGCAAATATACTGGAATGGCACTTATTTTTATTCTGTCATTCAAATAAAGAAGCACTAATTTCCCAAACTTAGCAACATATCAAAGATGCGGATCGGTATGAATTATAATTGCATTTTTGTTTCCCTAAACCAAGATCTTTTTTCAATAAGCAGAAAATAAATTAATAGAAAATAGAATACTGGACTGGGTGGGCATATAGTAGAACAAAATACAGAACATCCCATTTTTTTGGAATCTAGAGGCGTGCTATTCAATTTATATAGTAAATACTTGATAGTAGAATGAATGTCATGAGGATAGGGAGCCATAATATTACCATTCCACATGCAGATGATATGTTTCTCTAGACAGAAAAATGACCCTACCTCGAATAAGTTGGTAACAAAAGTTGTTGGGCAGATGGATGGAAAATAAAGAAACCTTCAAGATAAATGAGAGAGTATAGTGCAAGTAGGACAAGAATATGGAATGGAACTGAACTTGAAAAAAGACCAAGTTGATGGTAATCACCAGAGAAGAAGGACAGGTCTGCAAGATAATAGAATGCAACTGGAACAAGTAGGCTATAAGGATCTTGGAACTTAAAGGAACTGGCTTTATATAAAGAAGCCTTATGGAAAGAGAAAGAATATTTGGAAGCAGATTTAAATATGGAAATTAAGAAAAGAGTACTCCAGTGTTACATATTCTCAAACATCAAATATGGCAATGAACTATGAACAACTGAGTTGTGGTGCTATAGACAAACATGCAGGAATACCTGGCAACAAAAATATAAAATGCAGAGGTTTTGGGAAGAGACTGCAGTAAAATGCATTTATGCAAACATATAGCAGGACATACGAGAAGGTAGGGAGAAAATATGATACTAACCTTTTTGGAAGGAAAAATGCACAATGAAAGGGGAGGAAGAAGGACAAAGACAAGCTGGTCTGATAATATTGCAAAGTGGTGTAGTAGTAGTACTAATAATAGTATTGTCACGTGCAGAGTGGAGTGAAATTCTTACTTGCATGTTCAGCCAACATGCGTAACAGTGACACACTCCAGTGAAAGATACATTTCTTTTATGAAATATGAGTTGCACCTGCTTAGTGGGCCATACAATGCTGCAACATATTTTGTAAGCATAGGTGATCACGTCCTTAAAGGACACACTGTGGTCTTGAGATATTAGTGCATTTCTATTCAGAAAATTACTATCAATTATTATTTTATACTGTAACTAATAATATAATTTAATATCTACTCTGTGTTATCCACAGTGAACAGAGTCTGTGACTCGTGGTATTTTATTCAAAGTGAAACCCTAATACAGATAACTATGGAGACACAGAGAAATTGGAACAGCATAAGCACAAGAAGAGGAGAAGCATGATGGTCAATCTTCTGATAGAGAATGACAACCTCTGATGATAAACTTAGACAGTGTAAAGGCCAGCCCTGTCACAGACAAGACGTAGGACACAAGTTCAAAGCACGCAGGGCTTTTATTTTCTTTTTCTTCCCTCGTGGAAAATGTCTTCTCCGTTCCCATGAGTACACAACACAGTCCCAAGCACAATACAACACTTTTTTTTCTCCTTTTCTCTTTCTTGCTCCTCCAGTCTTCCTCCGGCAAGCTTCATCTTCCTCCTCCCAACTCTGGCTCCCAGAGTAGTGGCTGCTGGCTCCTTTTATAACACATCCGGAAGTGCTCCAGGTGCGTGACGACCTATTTCCAGCAGCACTTCCGGATGTGGCGGAAGAACTGCTCAGTAGGGCTGAGCAGCAGCTACAGCAACCCCTGGCAGGACCACGGATCCCAACAGGGCTGAACCAAACTTCAACTCCCATGAAGCCCTGCAGGAGTCCTAGGCACCACTACAACTCTTGGGGGGTCTGCCATCTAGCATTCTAGGGAAGGTACTGTCCTGACTAGTCTTGCTCCTCGGTCTTTACAAGGGAAAGGTATCAGCCACAACAGTTTATATTTAATATGTGTTTGGAGTCTCCATTTTTCTTGACCACAGGCATTTTGCAGCTATTGCAGTGGGTACGGAAAGTATTCAGACCCCCTTCAATTTTTCACTCTTTGTTATATTGCAGCCATTTGCTAAAATCATTTAAATTAATTTTTCCCTCATTAATGTACACACAGCACCCCATATTGACAGACAAAAAAAAAGAATTTTTTGAAATTGTTGCAGATTTATTAAAAAAGAAAAACTGAAATATCACATGGTCCTAAGTATTCAGACCCTTTGCTCAGTATTTAGTAGAAGCACCCTTTTGAGCTAATACAGCCATGCAACAAGTTTTTCACACCTGGATTTGGGGATCCTCTGCCATTCCTCCTTGCAAATCCTCTCCAGTTCTGTCAGGTTGGATGGTAAACGTTGGTGGACAGCCATTTTTAGGTCTCTCCAGAGATGCTCAATTGGGTTTAAGTCAGGGCTCTGGCTGGGCCATTCAAGAACAGTCACAGAGTTGTTGTGAAGCCACTCCTTCGTTATTTTATCTGTGTGCCTAGGGTCATTGTCTTGTTGGAAGGTAAACCTTCGGCCCAGCCTGAGGTCCTTAGCACTTTGTCCAGGATATCACTGTACTTGGCCGCATTCATCTTTCCTTCGATTGCAACCAGTCGTCCTGTCCCTGCAGCTGAAAAACACCCCCACAGCATGATGCTGCCACCACCATGCTTCACTGTGGGGACTGTATTGGACAAGTGATGAGCAGTGCCTGGTTGTCTCCACACATACCACTTAGAATTATGGCCAAAAAGTTCTATCTTGGTCTCATCAGACACCTGAAGGACTCTCAGACCAGAGAATCTTATTTCTCACCATCTCAGAGTCCTTCAGGTGTCTGATGAGACCAAGATAGAGCTTTTTGGCCTTAATTCTAGACAATGGCCCTAAGGGATGTTTTTCAGCTGCAGGGCAGGACGACTGGTTGAAATCGAGGGAAAGATGAATGCGGCCAAGTACAGGGATATCCTGGACAAAAACTTTCTCCAGAGTGCTAAGGACCTCAGACTGGGCCGAAGGTTTACCATCCAACAAGACAATGACCCTAAGCATACAGCTAAAATAACGAAGGAGTGGCTTCACAACAACTCTGTGACTGTTCTTGAATGGCCCAGCCAGAGCCCTGACTTGAATCCAATTGAGCATCTCTGGAGAGACCTAAAAATGGCTGTCCACCAAAGTTTACCATCCAACCTGACAGAACTGGAGAGGGTCTGAAAGGAGGAATGGCAGAGAATCCCCAAATCCAGGTGTGAAAAACTTGTTGCATCTTTCCCAAGAAGACTCATGGCTGTATTAGCTCAAAAGGGTGCTTCTACTAAATACTGAGCAAAAGGTCTGAATACTTAGGACCATGTGATATTTCAGTTTTTCTTTTTTAATAAATCTGCAACAATTTCAAAAATTCTTTTTTTTGTCTGTCAATATGGGGTGCTGTGTGTACATTAATGAGGGAAAAATTCATTTAAATGATTTTAGCAAATGGCTGCAATATAACAAAGAGTGAAAAATTGAAGGGGGTCTGAATACTTTCCGTACCCACTGTACGTGTGCAAGTAGATGGTGCTACATAAAAATTGTGTGCAATTTATGTAGGTATCTGTACTACTAATATAACTTAAGCACTAGAAAAAGAAAGATAACAACTTTGCTCTAATCCATACCTGAACAGAGTGTCCGAAGATATTTGCTTTACAAATTATTCTGCTAACATGAAATATGCTGACTGTTTCAGATAACTCTGTAATAGAGAAATCTACACTCAGAGCTGCAGAAATCTCCAGTTATGTAACTCAAGTAGTGAAAAATATCAGCACTGCATGAAGTATTACTAAGACTTAACTTGGGGTTGTTCTTTAAGCCACCTCAACTTAAAGTTCATAAAAATTACTATCAGTAAAAGAAAAGAGTTCAACTGTGAACCTGTCTCAAATAAAAAAATAAATAAATATATATATAAAATCCAGCCTAAGAAATTGCAGCATTATTAGTGTCAGAATTGATAAAGTGACACACCTAATATATAGAGCATATATTTACAGTACACATAGGACTAGAAATGCTAAGTGCTGTTCACAGTCAGTTGTTAGATTCTCTCGAAATGTAAAGTGCACAGATTTAAGTGCCAACTGGCAGGTCCAAAAAAAATCTTTCCATATAGACTCATAATACTTCTGGCTACTTTTATATTAATTCAGATAATTCAAATGAAGCCAAAGTGGCTGTTAGAGTAGTAGAATTTGCAGTTCTCTGATGGGTGGGGCAAGAGAACTAAAACGGATGTCTGACTAAAGAACTGTAAGGTATCACTGTTTACGTAAACCCTACTAACACAAAGCAAGAGAAAGACATTTTCTAACATTCAGCATCTAAAGGACACAATGGTCACAAAAACTGTAGTTGTGCTACAATTTGACGTAAGTTTACACTTTACTGGGTTGTCAATATTTTTTTTTTAATTCGTCTAGTTCTGCAGTGCTTAAGTTTGGCTGCCTGTTTGTTCTTTTCTCATTTCCCATTTAAGAATTGTCTCATTTTGGATCATGAGCTCCAATAAAATTAATTTAATCTTATGGGCTTTTGTGGTTCTATTTCCTGGTGTCTTAATTCATTCATTCAGCTTCTGCAGGTATGGCTAGATAGATAGATAGATAGATAGATAGATAGATAGATAGATAGATAGATAGATAGAAGGCTAGGAGGCACCACAAAGCCCCAAACCCCAAGCCAGAACACATAAACACAGTCCTGGGTTCAAATAAAAGGAGTTTTATTACACCAATACCTTTTATAACACTGTGTTTCTTCTTCTTTCTCTCTCCCTCTCTCTCTACTGTACTGCTGCTTCTCCAGTCAAGTGTTGCCTGTCTTTGCTTTCAGCTTTAACTCGCCTGGACAAGGTTAGTGTGGCCTCTTTTATTGATGACGAGGGAGTACTTCCGGTAACATGATGTAGCCAGTAGGAAACACTTCCGGGTTATGAGAAAGCCAGGAAGGTCCTTCCCCAGCAGTCCCCTCTATTAATCACCAGGATCCCCTACAGTGTTGTTCCTCCAGACTGCAACTCCCATTCAGCCCTGCAGGTGTCCGAACTGGAACTCTATATGAGGGACACTGCTCCCTGACATATTCTCCTGCTAGTTCTTGTAATCTTCAGGCATCCCACCCAGGTATTGCCCCCATTTAGTCTATCCTTTCATTTTGCCATCCCAGCCTGGTAGGACTCCACCACCATCCTGGGCAGTATGCTTAACTGTCCTCTGTGGCATCTACAATAGATAGATAGATAGATAGATAGATAGATAGATAGATAGATAGATA
>JANRMT010062825.1:14601579-14631763 GCA_026402145.1 Polypterus bichir lapradei
ATAGATAGATAGATAGATAGATAGATAGATAGATAGATAGATAGATAGATAGATAGCTTGAAGGCCAAGTGGTGCCACAAAGCCCCAAACCCCAAACCCGAACACACAAACACTGTCCTGGGTCTAATAGCACACATCAGAATAGCTAAAAAGTAGGGCTGCCAACGCGTTAATGCACTCTAACTTTAACACCGTTAAAAAAATTAGTGCCATCAGTGCAGGTTCTTTTTGACCCTACGAAATTGACGTAGTTCAAGCTGAGCCTGCAAACTGAATGTGTGCCACTCTAGCCTTCAAGTTATTTCTCGCAGAAGTCACTCCATATTCCTAATTGTTGAACGATGGAAAAAGGTCCATTAAATGGAAAGTTCAGGTTCAAAACTTTGCCCGATGGCTCACTCGATAAAACTAAGGTTGTGTGTAGTTACTGTCAAGCCAAGTTTAGTTATCACCAGAGTACAAGTAGCCTACAATATCACATGCAAGCCAAACATCCATTTTACACTAATAGCATTAGCCCGAGTAATATGTGACAGGCCACGCTTGACAGTGTTTGGCAGAAACCAATGGACATGTCAACCTCCAGCAAATTAATGGTAGCAACTGCTAAATGGATAGTCACAGCATGCAGACCGATTTACACAGTGGAGGACAAAGGTCTGCGCAACAAAATTCGGATCGCGTCCAACGACCCAACTTATAAATTACCCTTGAGACCCACAGTTGTAACTAGGATACATGAGCTGTATGATTCAGAGAGGGCAAAACTAGCTAAGGAGTTGGAGATCAAAGAGACGGTCGTTCTTACTGGTGACTACTGGACATCACTTGGAAATCATAGCTACCTCGGGGTTACAACCCATTATATCGATAAACAGTGGAAACTGCAGTCACATGCTTTGACGGTCATGAAAACATTGGAGAGACATCATGCCGAAACATGTGCCGAACATTTTATGGATGTAGCAAAGCAGTGGAACATTGAGAATAAAGTAAGCACGCTCAGTACAGATAGTGCACGAAATTTAATTACAGCTGCCTTTCGAAGACTTGCTATGCATCACGCACAGCATTCAACATTCTGTCACAGTGTCTCTGCAGAATAGTACATTTGATGGCGCACTTTCCAAAATTGGTGGGGCAATTTCAAGCACAGTCCATCAAATACTGCAGAACTTAAGAAACCGTTAGTCACGCATGGCCTAAAGACTGCGACACTCGTACAAGAAGTGCCGACTAGATGGAACTCTACTCTGGAGATGGTGAAGCGTGTGCGAAGAAACAAACAGCCACTAAGAGATGCACTAGCCCTGCCTAAAACTAACGTGGTCATGCCAACAAATGCTGAGCTGGACAAACTTCAGAAGCTAGAGGCATTGCTCGAGTCCTGCAGGTAATACAAACTTTTTTTTTTCTAGCAATCTTGCATGCTGTTATTGAAATATGTGCGTCTCCATCGATCATTAAATGCACATAGTGGAAGTGTGGAGTCTCTTACTTTAGCGGCAAGTTCTTTTTTCATACTGTCGGATATTTGGCCAGTCCTTTAGCATATGGTTTGTCATAAGTCGGATTGATGTTTATGCTATTTTTTATGTAGTAAATATGAGTGGGACAAATTTTGTGAAGGGATGTTCATCTTTTGTGATACAGTACGCAATGTTCACTTTGATTTTAAGAACCTTCTCATTAACTTTTATTTTTTTGTATGTCATTAGCAGTGGTCACAGATGACAACATGCCATGTGGGTTTTTTTTATTTACTTTGTTTTCTGAAAACTATGCTTATACGTTATTCCATTTCAAAATCAGGTTTCCAGTAATGTACGGCATTGAGCCTCCCAACGTTTCTCCTGATGCTTATTAGTACCTGCAAAACATTGGATTGATCATTTAAAAAGACTGGGAAATCTTTTAGCCACTGTGCGTTAAATTGGTGCGTTTTTTGTGTCAGATAATGAGACATTTAGTGGCAGAGGCCACCGTCTCACATGAAGCAACATTAGTAGCGCTGAGTTTAAGTTGGATTTGGAGGGGCGCATTGCCATCCTGTACTCGTTGCCTATTCTCTCCTGTTAATGTTGTGATATTACATTAAAGTACATACACAAAGAATGTTTTTTAATTGCAAATTTGATAAAAAAAACAAACTGTTGCACTGTACAGACCTAATACAGTCCAGTTATAGTTAAGTATGACTACCTCTATGTAATCCTCAAGTCTGTCCTACAGCTGTTTTGGTATTGTTTTTTCTGTATGTGTAAATACAAATGCATACAAGGCCCTCACAATTTAATTGATATTGAATTGACTTTGGGAGATACTTTATTGAACTCCTTGGAGGAGAGTGGTTTGTTTCATGTTCAGTGGTGCTGCCCACTTTATGCCATCAGAGGATGACCCAGACTATATAATAAAGTTCAAGCAAACCTTCACCATGGACATGGGGAAATGGAAGGAAAAAACAAACAATACGTGGCCAAAGATTTCCACAGCACTTGACCTCAGGTTTAAGGACCTTAAGTGCCTACACAGAGCTGAGGTGTGGTCATTGATTGCTGGCATCCTCAAAGAAGAGATACTGCAACCAGTGCAAGCTCCAACATAAGAACCCCCAAAGAAGACATCTCTCTTAGTGGCTTCAGAATCAGAATCTGATGAGGAGGAGGACTGTATTCAAAAATGTCTAGAGCACAATAAAGCAGAGCCTGTCATCAGCATGGAGGATTGCCCCCTAAAGCGGTGGTTCACACATGCTCTGGTATACAAAGAGCTAGCTTGCCTTGCTCGCAAGTACTTGGCAACACCTGCCACATCAGTGCCTTGCGAGAGGTTGTTTTCACTCTCTGGGCATATTGTGCAGAAAAAGTGAGCTGTCTTGACCTCTGAAATTGTGACCAAACTTGTATGTTTAAGCAACTGGCTTGGTTTAATAAAATAGAAATAGTGTATTATTCATAATAATCCAAAAGGCCAACCTGCTGTTTCTGCTGAGAAATTAACTTGGCTAACTACATTAACAATTTTGAATTGTATTCTGTTCATAAAATCCTGTTTCTGGAGTTTTCGTATGGCTTTTGAATGAGATTTATTAAGCATTATTGAGAAATACATGGCGACTGTAGTATGAGACTACATGTCTTAAATATGTCATCTATTTTACAATATAAGCCAAGTTGTTTGTTTTCTATGTTCAGCATTGCACAGCCCTAGAGTATGAGTGAATAAAGCCTCCTCACAGTTGAAGTTTTGTCTTTATTTCCTCTTGTTCCAGTTACCTGAATACGTGAAGTACATTTATATGCCATTATATTGCGTCCATTCTCCTTAATATGGTCTGATTGCGCTTAAAAATCTTTGTGGTAAAATTTCAACATTAAAAAAAAAAATTAGATTAATCACGATTAATTACACAAAGTCATGCGATTAATCACGATTAAACTTTTTGATTGCTTGACAGCACTACTAAAAAGAAAACAAAATTAAAAAGAAAGAAACTTCTGAGTTCACAGTCACAGTGAGGCGTTATGTAAGCGCATTGCTGTTGGTATAAAGAGCTCCCTATAGCGTTTCCTATCACACTTCTGCTGAATAATTCATTTGCTGAAAGTGCTCAGTGTTAGTGTGTCAGAGAGAGGGCTGCTCAGTGCTGTGCTGGAAGTGCTGGAGTGCTGCACAGGGTGCTGGAAGCAGGATCCAGCGATCCACAGCCCCTGACCTTTTGGAAAGTCAAGGAACATGGAGCCATCTTCACCACGGTCACCAGACTCATGGGTATCGACACAATCGTCATAGCCAGCCCTGTCATTGCCAGTGGTCGCATTGAAGTCACCCATGACCAGAGGAGTGTCACCACATGGGCACCCATCAACCAATGAATGCAGTTGCGAATAAAATTTCACCCTCATCGAGACATCAGAGCATACACTGAAACATCAGACAAGGGACCCAGAGAGTGCCTTAATCTGAGTCTCATAATATGCCAATTGAAAGGAGTGACATCAGACACCATCGGAAGGAGCCGATCTGTGACAGCAACAGCTACTCTTGAGTGTGACTACCATCACAGTGACAAGACCAATAACAGGTGCGGCGCCCCCCCCCCCCTCCAGAGATCTGGCCAGTCCCAGGTCTGTACATGGAAATGTGGAGTTTACGAACCTCCTCTGACAGCAGAGGAAGATGACCATCATACCGGAGAGACAACATGTTCCACATGCCTACCCAGATGGGCCACCTCAAATTGGAACATGAGTGCTGCAATGCAGCAGGTAACACTTAAGCACCACACCAGTTCCAATCCCCAAGAGGCCTGACTCCATTGGTTCTCCTGCAGTTTTGACTCTTCCAGGAATGAGGCTCCCCAGGGTTTTCCCCCCATCCCCTTCATAATGCAAGCAGCCTTCCTATGGGTGGCTGCAGCAGAGTTACTTCTGTGGAGAACAGAAAGGAGCTCTGTCTGCTGTTTCGGAGCAGACCCCAGGTTTATCCTGCATGTTGGAGGACCACTTGCAAAGCCGGATGTAGTTTAATGTCAAACCCATGTCCAGGGTCCTGGATAAAGTATAATATTAAGCAGAATATAGCTTGGCTTGGAGGGGATGTTGTCAAAGCTCCATCCATGACACCCACTGTGAGCAGATGAGCAAGCCGGAAACATAGTTTTACCTTGCGAAAACAGTACCAAGAATCTGTGTATTTTTTCCATTTTATTTTTATAATCACAAGCAGGCCTCAGAAATGTGGAAGTCATGTCTTCTTAAATGAAAACCTTTGCTTGTTCTAAGTGGACACACTTGGTATGTTTTAAGGCTTTTTTTCACATTTGGACTCAGGTATCCACTAGTTCCTTTATAAAATGCAAGAGGAGGCCAGTTATTTTCTAAAATTTGTAAAATATCGTTCACTTTAGAATGCAACTTCATGTTTCAAATTAACATATACTATACCCTATTTGTGATGAAATAACTCCAACTTGATAAAATACTAAACTTGCCATTTAAGCCAGGTCCAGTGGGTGGCTATCTCTATGGTTATCTCTTTGTGTTTATAATTTTGTGTTCACTTTCAATTATGCATTTTTAATCAGGTAATGCCACATGTTGCCCTTCACAGCATTATTCCAGGATGTTTCATTAAAATAAGTGTCTTTAATTTACTGAATCTCCTGGGTTACTCTGTCTACATATGCTCTGCCACAATCTCACCCCACCATAGCATACTAAGTAAGACCCAGTGCCACTTTCCCTTTAAATCTGTCACACTTCTGACATTTACTGTCTGTCACTGCAGCTTTTTTTTCCCTAAGCATTTTGCTCTTTTAGCACAAAGTGTAATTTGCTTCCTCCGTCATCTGTAAAGGAATCATTTGCTTGCGGGTGCGGGCTCTTTGGGGTGCATCTGCTAACCAAAAATATGCCTTTTTTGCTTATAGCCCAGAAAATTATGTTCCGTAACTGCTGGCTTGCATATCACACTGCAGGCTTTGTCTGCATTAAATGAGGTGTGGCTCCAGCAACCAGGCTCTGTTATCACTAGTGGGATCAAAACGAATTAGAAAAAAGGAAAAAAAAAAAAAAAAAAACAGTAGTCGATGCAATTAACTGGTGTTCTTGTGCCAAAGGCTGTGAGACTGTGAAGCCTGAATTAACTCCCACTGAATTTCCAAGTATTCAGCTCAATAAATCACTTGAATGATTTGAAGAAACAGTTTAGTCGCGCTCAGCAAATCTGAGATCAGCTCTGCTGAGTTACTAAGTGACTGCCAGTGCTCTTCATCTTCCATTCATGTGCTCCACTGCAGGAGGCAAAATGTCCCAGAGTGATCCCTTCACAAGCGACATGTTTTCACCTTGCCAGTATGCCATTCAGAGTATAACCCTCTGCTTTGTCCTTTCATTTCCCCAATCCCTGATGCTACTGGTGCAGCTCACTTCTGAACAGACAGTTGCAATTTTATCCAATGTGACTTACAAGTTGCTACTGTGCAATACGATTTTGTTCGTTTTTCTGTACCTACAGCACGCACCACAAGGTCACATAGTAATTCAATGGTGGGGATTGAATTAGCAGGATTGTGATTTACAATCCTGCTCCTTGATAATTAGATCACACTACCTTCCTCTGCTGCTGCTGAAAGCTATCCAGTGATAACACTAATCTAAATGGTCACATTCTTTGCTATCCATTCATTTTTCTTTTTCAAGCATACTTAGCCCAGGAATAGGCACAAGAAGGGAATCATCCTGGATGGGGAGTCAGTTTATCATAAGGCACGTTCACACCCACCCACACTCACCCTTATTGCTCCTCTTTGTACTGCCAAGATGGATTGAAGGCAGACGACAAGGGCAATTAATGATGGGACAGAAGAAATAAACTAAGCCAAGAACATACTAAAGTCAAAAAACCCAAAGGAATCAGGGGTATCTGTTGTCTAAACCAGAGTGCAAAACCAAAATCTCAGTCAGAAAGTGCTGTCTTTAAATCATAACTTTAACTCAAAATGGAAAACACTTGGAAAATGTAGTAGTAATGGTCTTTACTTGGACGATAATTTCCTCCCACTATATATATATATATATATATATATATATATATATACCATGTTAATGATGCCACTCAGTGAGGTTTTTGGAGACCCAAGTCCAATACCCATGTAACACCCCACGGCAATGGAAACACAAAACAATTGTGAATGATTCCCAAAATAAAGGTATAGAATCTTCATAATGATATACCAATAGTTACATATTACTAATCATCATATTCAGTAATGTACCAAACTGCCCAGAATACTTTTGAGTAAATATGTAATTATATAAAAACTAATTACATAAAAGCTCCATCCTAACACTCTTCTTTTTCTACATTCTCAAAGTCAGCATCACAGCTTGTTTAGTGTACAACACAATAACTCCTCATTTCCTCCTCTGTGAAAGAGTCCATGCTTATGTGAATGTCCAACTGAACATATTTTGTTCAATAAGGTAATTAGTGAGACTTCTATGGTGGGCCCCACTGTCTTAACAGTCTCCGTATTGCTTACTACAACACTTTCATCTTGGTCTTTTCCTGCATAGGCATAAAGTTCCATTTCATTATAGCATATATTCTCCATCTTGAGTACTTGGTCGTCAGGTTGTCCCTCTAGATTTCTTGATCTGCTTACATGAGCTCATTTTAAGCCCAAACACAGGTGAAATTCAGCTCTCCAAGGAATTCACTTTTGGCTTTCAGGGAAACACTCAATGACAGATTATATTCCATCAAAAGCCTTCAGTGTTTGGCTAGCTGCAGCTATTACAATATGAAATACCCTAACTACTGTGGCATCCTGAGCCTTCTTTGGATTTACTCACCATCAGGGTGGTTCTATGAGAACTTCTTCATTTCTTTTTATTTTCCCCTTTCTTTTGCACTTTTCAATACCTAGTGACTCATTTGTAGCTATTTACCCTCTCACACAATAGGGCCATGCCTTGCTTTGTGTTCCATCCATCCATCCATCCATTATTCAACCCGTTGAATCCGAAAACAGGGTCACGGGGGTCTGCTGGAGCCAATCCCAGCCAACACAGGGCACAAGGCAGGAACCAATCCCGGGCAGGGTGCCAACCCACTGCAGGCTTTGTGTTCTGTGTTGTAATTAAACGATGCAATATAAACTCCAGTAGTAAATTAAGTTCATTCATCTATGATGGAACCCAGTAAATACAATTTAGCATCACCAAGACACAGACTCTCCAGAGAGCAAAGAGTGCAAAATGGCACCCAGCAACAGTATACTGAAAAGCACACAAGCAACTGTGCAGCAACTAGTTTAGAGTCACCAAATTATAAGTTCCTAAAATGCATGACTTCGAGATGTCAGATGAAAATCAGAAAATGTTCTATAGTGCAGGTGAGTGAAATAATATGGTTGGTGAACACGGTGCATAGACAGATACCTCCTGAAGCTTGCAGGGGCAAGTGGAGTTGATATCTGCGGATTTCACTGTAGCTTGCATGTTGCCTTCTTTGAAGGAGTGGCTTGAGAGTAGAGGAACCATTGTTTAATTTATTTGCCATATTTTGTTGTTTGTTGTAACTTCCATTTTATGATTCAAGAAATTTACATGAGAAATATGGAACTCCTTTCAAAAAAGTTGTCAAATACATGGGAAACGGCACACAACATCCTGGGCACTAATAAGAATTTCGTTAAAACAAAATTTGCCCAGAATGACAAATCTGAAGATCCAAGTGCAAAGGTGTTATAGATTCCGAGCACATGAGGTGGGGATGTAATTATTCCTAAAAAGTATGGAATAATGCCCAAAAAAGAATGTTAAGTTGGAGCTAAATAAATGAAGAAAAAGACATTTATTTTGAGTTCCAAACCATACTAAATAAAAAAGAAAGGAATTAGTACTGAGTAAGAATAAATATCAGAAAAAAATGTAATACAGGAGTCGAGGACACTGCTAACAATTAATGAAAAAGTAATGCCATTTCTAAGTGTTTTACAGATGACCAGGAAATGCATGAAAGAGAATGAATACACCATGCAAGGACCCAAGGACATATACTGTAAGTATTAAAATGGCCTTTTTGTTTCAGAAAATGTTTTTTTTTTTTTAATTAAAAATCAGTTAATTCCATTCTCTCTTGTGTAAATGTACACAAAAGGAAATAGGAAAACAGAAAGAACAAAACTAATATGAAATAAAATAGAAGTTGAACCTAAAAAGTGATATACATTTGAAAAGAAAAAAATATTTGAAATTCAAAGAAAAAGAAAGTACAGAATTTTTGGATAAAATACAAATACCACAACTCATTATTCTGAGTGCAGAAGGACATGAAAAATCACTGACACTTTTAGAAATACAAAATGCTAGAATCCCACTCCAAAGTGGGAAAGCTGTAGGCCAAGGTGACTAACCAATTTTCTAAAAATTTTCAGCTAACTTGGCTCTTTTATTATTAACATTTATAGAAACTAAAGAAGCAAAATTCCACCCAAAACATTCTAATAAGCATTAATAACTAGATTTTCAACGAAAAACAAATACTACAATGTGCATATTATAAACCAATTAAACTCTTCAATAATGATGTTAAGATACTAATGAATATCTTAGCTAGAAGGATCGAGAAAGTGCTTCTCTCAATAATATCGAAAGAGAAATCCAGATTTATTAAAGTCAGACACTCAGACTTAAACATGTGGTGTTTGTTTCATGTAATATACTCACCCACAAATTGTAACTCACCAGAAGTCTTGCTCTCTTTGGATGCAGAAAAAAGCATTTGATAAAGTTGAATGGGATTATCTATTTACTGCACTGTACAGATTTGTGTTTAGCTCTGATATATCTGCATGGATTAAACTACTTTACAGTGGTTCAGAAGCCTCAGTCCACATTAATAACACAAACTCAGATTACTTCAAATTAGAATGACTACTTGACAATGATGCCCACTATCACCACTGATTTCTGCATTAGCCGTTGAGCCATTGGGTATTCATCTCAGAGGAAACCAGAGATTAAGGAGATTATCAGAGAAAGGCTCAAACTGAAAAAATCATTATATGCAGACGATATAGTGCTTTTTAGACCCACAATTATCCCTAGGATTAGTGTTAGACATGTTAGGAGAATTTCATAAGATTTCTGAGTTCATAATTAATCTGATAAAAATGTGCTTAATATTTAAATTGTTCAGAGAGCTGTAATATCATGAATGTAATATATTCTGTGTCCTGTCGGCAGAAGAGAAAGCCTGTTTAAGAAGCACGTAGTAATTCACACGCATAGAGCACATAGAAGATCACATACTGTACAATACGCAGCATTTAACGTGCTACTTTAGTTATGATGGAATCTGAGAAACTAGTAAATTAAACGAGTTTAAGATGAAGTTTATGATGTTCTTCTTTAATGACAAAATAAACTACGTGATTAAAGTGGAAATTTCAAGATTAAAGTTGACATTTGGACATTTTTTTCAACTGTGTCCCTGTTTTTTTTCTTTTCTTTGTACCCTAATACACTTCCATATGACACTCAGATGGTGGGCTATGACTCGCCTTTTCACGGCGACTTTGATATCTGACTACTTCTTATTTATTTCGGGCACTTTGCAACTTTCTGAACTTGAACTTTCGAGTTTCTCAGCCACTCTGTTACTTGTTCAACTTCCTTTTGTTGTTTACATCACTCCTTAAACCAACAAATAGTACATTTTTCCTTGCCTCTACTTAGTATTCACTGAAATTCTTAATTTCCCCCTTTGCTTTTGCCATTGTCTTTTCACAGAATGCAAAACATAAGAGGCTATTTATATTGATTTGCATTTTCAAAGAGGTGTAATTCTGGGAGGAGTCTGGGTAGGGCGGCATGCGTGTGTACGTGCGTTACTTTTCACGCTGACTGGGATTTATATAGTCAAAGAATGTGGAAGTTGGCGTACGCACAGATTTATGAATCTGGATTTTCCACTTTTGTCCGTATGCCATGTTTTAGTGTGAATTTTATGCATGGCATTATCCATGAGGCCCCTGGTGAGAAGTTATGGTTCTTACAATTAATGGTTGAGAGGGTTATATCATGTTGGAGCAGTTATAGTTAGCAGATATAGACTGTTTTTTATGTTCAATGTTTATGTTCAAATCATTCTTTATACAGGTTTCATTTAATTCAAAATGCTGCTTCAAAAATTATTTCAAGAACCAGAAAATATGAACACATAACTCCAGTTCTTAAATCCTTACATTAGCTCCTGGTTAAGTTCAGAGCAGATTTCAAAATATTTATTTTAACATATAAAGTCTTAAATGGCCAAGGCCTTCCTTACTTATCTTAATATATATTATTATTTGCAAAACAGAGCTTACATTAAGATCTTAAGATTCTGGCCTGCTTATGATTCCAATTATTATTAAAATAACAGCAGAAGGTTTAGCTTTTAATTACAGGGCCTAAAAGCAGTGGAATGCTCTGCTTGCTACTACTTGCTCTATTCAGTCTCAGCTTTTAAATCCAGGCTGAAGACTCACTACTTCAGTTAAACATATCCTGACTAGACATGTTGGTTAACGATGCAAACTGCATTTTTGTGGACAGTCATTAGTACTAAAATATAAATAATATGATATTTATAATTTGTTGCTAGTATTCACCTACTCTGTTTCTCTTCTCAGTACTCATATGTGGAACTTGGTGCCAGGGCTGTACTGCCAAGCTTTTTTCCTGCCTAATAAAAGGGCTTGGAATCATCATGTAGAAGGTTAATTTCATTCTTTAATCAGATTGGTCAGCCCAACAGTGACTCAGCTGTAGAATAGCCAATAGGGGGAGGTGGCTTGTTGGCCGAGCTCTCCAGGGGCCTCATGCATAATGTTGCGCGTAGAATTCACAATAAAACATGGCGTACAGCTAAAAGTGGAAATGTGCGTAGACACAAAAAAATTTAGATGCATAAATCTGTGCGTTCGCCAGCTTCCACCTTCTTCCGCTCCATAAATCCCAGTCAGTGTGAAAAGTAACGCCAATGCACGTGCCTGCTGCCACTCCCCAAACTCCTCCCAGAATTACGCTTCTTTGAATATGCAAATCAATATAAATAGCCCTTAAGCTCAGCATTCTGTGAAAAAGGCAATGACAAAAGCACAGGGGGAAAACAGAAGAATTTCAGCAAATACCAAGTGGAGGTAAGGAAAAATGTACTATTTGTTGGTTTGAACAGTGGTATAAACAACAAAAGGAAGTTGATCGAGTGATATAGAGTGTTGGAGAAACTCAAAAGCTTAAGTTCACAAACTCGCACAGTGCCTGAAATAAAAGAGAAGTTGTCAGATATCAAAGTCAACGTGAAAAGGGCAAGTCGCAGCCCACAGTCTGAGTGTCATATGAAAACTTATTTGGGTACAGAGAAAAGAAAAAAAATAGGGACACAGTGGGGAAAAAAGCTCGAAATGTCAACTTTAATCTCAAAATTTCCACTTTAATCACGTAGTTTATTTTGTCATTAAAGTAGAACATCATAAACTTCATCTTTAAATCATTTAATTTACTAGTTTCTCAAATGCCCTCGTAACTAAAGTAGCATGTTAAATGCTTTGTTTTGTATTTGTTCTTCTATGTGTGTAAATCACTAGGTGCTTCTTAAATGGGCTTTCTCTTCCTCTGACAGGACACAGAATCCATTACATTTGTGCTATTACAGCTCTCTGAATAATTAAAATACTGAGAAGTATACTTGATATCATTTTCATGATGATAGGAGTTAAAGCATGTTATTAAACATGGGAACACGATGGTGCAGTGATAGTGATGAGCTGGAGCCTCATCCAGAGATTGTTCCTGCCTCCCGCAAGATACTTGCTGCGCCGTCCGCGACCTTCGATTAAATAATTTATTGCAGCAGTACTGTCTCTTTCAAATGTACTAACCCCCAATTCCTATCCTTCCTTTTCTTTCTCCAAGTAACCAATCGGCACACAATCAGCTCTTTAATAGACGTTAAGCCATCTGTAAGCTTAGAATGCCGATTCTTCAAAACGTTTAAGGAACATTGAAATATCTTTGTAGTACATGTTTAATTATTCCATCCATCTATCCTTCCAATGTCGCACCAGTCCCAGCAAGAATACAGTGCGAGGCAGGAACAATCCCTGAACTAGCTAGCACTGCGACACCGTGTCCTCACATGTTTAATTATTAACGATATAGATTATTTAAATGATGTTATGTTTATCTGTAAAATATAATAAGCATATTTTGCTCTATTTCATTTTAAAAACGATATTGTCATCATATGTAAATACACGCTTTATAAAGTGGCTCAGGTTGTGCAATATTATAACTGTATCACAAGTTTACAATGAGGTAATTTTACTTATAAGTACAAACAGTTCTACAAGGAGCACTTGACGGACTGATTGAGTGCGTTTATAGTTCTTGGGATTAAACTGTTTTTGAACCACAAGGTCCGTACAGGAAAGGCTCTGTAGCGTTTGTTGTATAAGAGCAGTTTAAATAGGCAGCATGGCTAAGGCAGCGTGTTCTTGATGCTGTATACCAATAATCTGATCAGCTGCTGTAGGGGTGTGATTCCACACTCAGATACAGTGGGATTAATACTCTGAGTGGTGCATTGAGAGTAACAACACTAAACCAGCTATGGTATTTGGAATAGTTTGGCCATTCTGTGGTCTATTATATTGTTACAGGTTAATTATAATCAGATGCCTTAAACTAATAAACAATATGCTGTTCATGTCAGTGTATTTATAAAGCCGCGTCAGGGATGTGACTTAAAAAAGAAAGGGAAACCACACTGGAACAAAAGCACTGCTTTGACGCTGGGTGCCGCCAGTTTGCAAAACCGAGCGGAGAACTTGCGTACTCCAAGCATTTAGCTGGTGTGAAAATATGCATGAAATTATACCAAGTTTAGGTTTTATACATTGCAATTTGAGCGTGGAAACGGGCTTACGCAACACGCACCGTTTATACATGAGGCCCCAGGACTCTGACTGTGTTTGGCTTGTCTGACTCCTTCTCTACAACCTAGCCATAATTCTACAAACAGTTGATGGACAAATATTGGTGTTTTTCATTTATGTTTATTTTCTACTTTGTTAGTTTCTACTTTGTTTTGGATGCATTTGAACAAATCTGTATCCTCATGTGTGATAGTTCTGTATTTAGTGAGTGGTATAATCTGTTCTTGCATTTTGCCTTGTTGTACTGTTGTGTTTCTGAGGTGGCAATGATAAATTGGCCATCTGGCTCTGTGAAGAGGATCGCTTGTGTTCTGTTTTGTTTGTTGTATTTACCCCATTTTTTGACACCCATTGTACTCTCAATCAACCTGAAAGGAGGTCTCTCTGTCTGAATTGCATTTCCTAAGATTTCTTTGTTTTTTTTTTTCCCTACAAGTTTTTTTGGTGTGTTTTTCTTGTCTTCTAAGAGAGCCAAGGCTGAGGGGCTATCATTAACGCCCATTGAGGTATTCCATGTGTTATTTTGGGCTATACAAGAAATAAATTGTTGCTGTTATACTTTTTCTCAGGTTAGTGTCGGCACCTTTTCTGGATATAACATCAAATCATGCCAGCCGAGATGTTAAAAGAGGGCTCACATGTTCTTAACATTTGGAGTTAGCACATTTTCCCTGTGCCTGTGGGCACTCTGGTATTCCAGGATGTGACTCAGAAGGTGTGTGCTTGGCTACCCACCTAGACCTGATTTCTACCTTGTGCCTGATAGTCTCAGATCCCTGAATTGTGGATGAGATGATGGATTTGTGTGCTACTATGCGCCCGCCCTGTCCTTTGAAATTTTAGCATTTCATTATTTTTACAGTTAAATGAATGGAAAGCATTTAGAGTAAATGTTTTATTTGCTGAAATTCATCAAAAAGACATTTTGCATGCAGCACCGTAATGCTATTGTTAGCAAAGCAAGAGGCAATAATTCAGCAGAATGTTCAAACCAAAAAAGTGCCCATTAGACATGATCACAGAGGGGCCACACTTCTGCTAGGTACCAAATCTTTTGGTTGTCCTTTCTGCATAAGTTATTTTGCTGACTTCCAGCTTCTACAATCAGAATTTTGTGACTTTCATCAAGCAGCATTATCAACAATAATTCAAAGAACCTGTTAGCCAAGTACACAATCTCCAAATGAATCTTCTGTTTTTATGTCTGTAAGTTGGCCTTCAGAATGTTCTGGGATTTTTGTTGTGATTGTTTTTCTAAATACAAGGTCATCGCTTCAAAAGGACTCAACTATGTGCTTGAGAGACTGCAATCTGCAATTATCATTGCAGAAGTGAATAATGATGGTGCTGATTAAAGCCCGGCAATTGGATCTGACATTCTAGCTGTTAAGAAAGAACAAACTTGAGGTTAGGTCATCCAGAGTGAAAGTTTCAGGCTTATTAATTCTGAGTACCCTGCACAGTGAAAATGATATTCAGAAAATATAAAAGCTAAAATAAGAGTTTTAAAACATCTGAACTAGCATAAGTCACCTTAATTTGGGGTGTTCTTAAGAAATGTAATGGTTTACTTCATGAGGTAGAAGTACATAATAAACAAGAATAGCTGTGTCAGATATTTTAATTGCTAAAATGTGTGCTTCACTTTAAACGTTTAAAATATAAATATTGTCATTTGGCATTTCTTTCCCTCTGATCGAGGTCCATAGAGGGCTACGCCACTAGTAAAGAGTCAAAAATGAAAAATAACATCATATTCATAATCACTGACATTGAAATAGCCTAAAACAATACCTGACATGCTTATGTTTGGAATTTTGTTATTTTTAACCTTCTTGGAGTGGGTCTTAGGGGGTTAGGACTATCAGTGAAGAATCAAATATGAAAAATTAGACATATATAAACAAACCACCTATGTGTGTGTTACTGTATGGAATAGTCCATTCTGCTCAATCACAGCCATTAGATGGTGCATGCATGCACTTTTTGTTTTGGCGTGGCGCTCGCATGCACCACTGTTCTCACTACAAAAGACATGTGTGTGAGTGTGTGTGTCTGTGTGTGTATGTGTGTGCATGGAGCAGTCTGCTCTGCTCATGCTCAACTGCAGCCACAGGAGTTGGTGTGAATTCTATGGAAGATGTAAAAGCTTATACAAGTGTGACTTGCTCTTTTAAATTTTTTCGGTACCTGTATGCACCTCACTTCTCATTCAACCCAAGCAGACAAACTCGGCTTTGTGGTACATTCATGTTGTACGTTCACACAACGAGCTACCATACGTTTCCTTAGACAGGTTCCTCTGGCTATATAAGTAAGCTGAGAAGGCCCAGGAGTTGGAATCATTCATCTGTAGTGGAATTTGTAAATATTGCAACTGTTGCATTTTTCTGGATTTCTGACTATTTCTCATTTTGTATTACATATTCTGATTACTAGATTTCATTTTGGGACTTTGTTTGCTTAGGGTTGCCTTTTAGGCAACTCCTTTGTGCCTCCTTTTTACTTTTTTTGAGCTTTTCTTTGGTTTTGCTACTTTGCAGAGTAAATCTTTATTTAATACAGACCATTTGTTTACCCATTAATTCAAGCCAAGGTTTTACAGCCCATCCTGCTCTGTGTGGTTCTTTTGTGATATTTTTGTGACATTTATAGTTCTTTTGCCATCTCCCATTTTTGGGCATGCTCCAGTTGAAGCCAGCATGTAGCCTTAGAAGCCTGGCTGAAGTCAGAGAAGCTTCTGCTAGACAGACCATGTAGGATTCTGGTCTACTTCCAAGCTTGTTTTTGGAGGCTTCATCTCTTTTTTTTGCTCTGGGGAAACTCCCATATCATGACACTCTTTGACTTCACTCTTTGTTTTAACATAGCATTTGGTATCCCAGGAAAAATCTCAGTCAAAAGTAATATACCGTTGAGAAGAACAGGCTCCAGCTTAGTTCCAACGAGTCCAGTGCAGGATTACCATCTTTTGGTGGTGCTCTTTCCTTTGCATTGCATGCCTGCCTTTATCTTCTAAGGCTTTGGTGTGTTTGAACCATACTCTTCATCACAGTTTGTTGCCTGTAGATCTCTCATCAAGCCACCATTAAGTACTCTTACATACACTCACTAAGCAAATTTTTATGAACATTAAACTAATACTGGGGAGGGCCTCTTTTTGATCTCAGAATAGCATCAGTTCTATGCGGTACTTATGTATTTTCTCTATCGTTTCTCTTCTCTTCCTCTCCTTTTACTCCTCCAGGCAAGCTTTGTCAATATCCACCTGACTTTGGCTTGTCTGGATGGCTTCTTTAATGCTAGACCTGGGAGTATTTCTAGTGTGACCCTACTACAGGTAGGAGGTACTTCCAGGTCAGGTGCAGGTTCCTTGAAGTCTTGAAGTGTGGACGATTTGTCCCTGCAGCTCCCCCTGGTGACACACATGGAACACTGCAGGGCTGCATTACTGGACTACAATTCCAAGCCTGCCCTGTGGGTATCCATACAGGCATCATAGTACAGGAGGACTGCCACCTCTTGTGCTGGGAGAGGAAATAGTCCATACAATTGGTCTCCAACTTTCTTTCTTTTAAGCGGGCCAGAATGCCAGCCCATGCATAGTGATCATCACTATATATCCTTGTTGTTGGTATGCAGCTTCTAAATTAAGTAAGTCTTCCATGTAAAAAAAAGCATTTTTCATTCAAGCATCCATTTTGAAACCAATCTGATCCAGGTCTGACAATGAAGGCTTAGCACTTATCCTCCCAGCATTGAGTGCAGTCAGAAGCAAAACCAGAATGTAGCATCACTCCACAGCATGGCATGCATACTTTCTGAATTTCACAGATAAATCATCAGTTTGGATCAAATATTAATGTTATCTGTTAGAATCTTTTTATGGTTACCCGTGTCTCAAACCTCAAAGAAAAGAGCCTGCCTACCTTATTTGTCATTTGCCATAATGTACATACATTCAAAATAATAAGTGAAGGATCAAAAGTCAAGTTAAGTATATAAAATTTCCTCATAGGAAACGTTTTCATCTCACCCAAGCTAACTTAGTTTCCAAGTTTGATCAGGTCACATATGAACTCTGAATTCTTTGCTTCTACAGTAGTGGTTGTCAAATAGCTCTCTTATAGCCATATGTGATTCTAATGCTACTTTAAATTCACCTTTCATTTTGGACATAGATGGTGGACATCTTTGTAATACAAGATGAAAGCACCTCTTTCTTTTTTATCTATTTTAGTGCTTGTTTACAGGCTGCTTAATGTCTAAAGTACAAATGCAGCCTTCAGGTGGTGAGAATTTCAAGTAATCTCTACCTCAGCTATCTAAAAGCAGCAACTGATTTTCAATTTTCATGAGTAGTACACAATACCTTTGTCACTCTGTTTCATCTTTGGCTTCCTCACATTATGACTTGATCTCCCTGTGTCTTCAAGGGAAACCTAAGGGCTTCAGCAAACAGGACAAACTTCCAAACTATCTACTTGTTCAGTCCAAGGAAAGGGGGCTGAAAACCTTTGAGGCCATCATACTTGCTTTTGCATTGATTTTTATGAGGGAACTGTTTTAGCATGGATGTCGACTTTTGTCGACAGAAGGGGTGAGGGCGGATGTTGACAAAGGTCGATATCCAGGGTTTGAGGGTGATAATCAGCTATAAGTGTTGAAGAAAACTTGACATTATGGTAAAAGTAGACTCTCTTTGCTTGTAGGAACATTAGACCCGTTGACTGGATGTCTAATCCCTGCATATGTGTGAGTAGCAATGAGCAAACAATGGCAAAAATAGCATTGACATCTGCCGAGAGAGAGATGTGAATGAGCAAAACAAAATACATAGTGGATGACATTTTCAGTATATTTTATTATTCTGAATAGGACTCTGACTTGTTGGACTCCAATTTTGGTGCAAGTGATTTGGAGATCTAAAAGGAGAGTGCAGTACCAGCATCCGCTGGTTGGTCCCCAGCAGATTGAGCCCCAGCTGATTGTGGTGCTGAGCACGTTCATGTAGATAATGTGCCTAAGGCAACATTAACCTGGGAGGACTGCCACTTGCAGTGACAAAAGGTACAAACCAGATTGCATCACACTGCGACTGCTACCACCCCCATGTAGCCGCTGCCGCCAAAAAAAGTAAACACGAAGTGAGAGTAGCCACAGAACCAGCAGCAGATATTTTATGTTGATTTATATGTGAAACTTTTGCTTTGGGTACTTTTCTACAAACAGCCCGGCAGACACTCATTCCTGGCTGCCCCCAACCTCTCATGCTGCCCCTGCAGCTAGAGACGGTTAACACACAATGACAGCACGCTGCATGCAGCAACATTACAAAATAATACAATCTATTTTTTGTAAAGCCTAAAATCACACAAGGAGTGCCACAATGGGCTTTAACAGGCCCTGCCTCTTGACAGCCCCCCAGCTTTGACTCTCTAAGAAGACAAGGAAAAACTCCAAAAACAACCCTTGTAGGGAAAAAAATTGGAAGAAATCTTTGGAAAAGCAATTCAGGGAGAGACCCCTTTCCAGGTAGGCTGGGTGTGCAGTCGGTGTCAAACAAAGGGGGGGGGGGCAAATACAATACAATACACAGAACATAACTCAAGGAATCCTTAATATACAGTAATACAATAGTAATATTACACGTACTGTACAGAGCAAAAAGGCAAGAGTAGATGATATCACATAATATGATTCAGATTTGTTCAGAGTCCCGGAGACCTCAGCTATCAAGCTGCCTACCCCCAACTGGCCATTCCACTACTGTGTCAGTGCTGAGCCAGCCAATCTGATGAAAAGACCCCTCTACCCAGCGATTCCAGTGCTCCTCCATCAGCGATGACTTTTCTTTAGGCAGGTAAACAACTTGGCAGTAGGGCAATGGCACCAAGTGCCACATTTGAGTAGAAGAGAAACAGAGTAGCTGAGGGGTGAGGGTTAGTAACAAATTTTAACTATCATATTAGTTATGTTTTTGTGCTAATGAATAACAACACAGGTGCAGTCTGTACAGTTAATCAGCAGCTCTAGTCAGGATATGCTAAACTGAAGTAGTAAGTCTTCAGCTGGAATTTGAAAGCTGAGACTGAAGGGGCATCTCTTATAGTAGCAGGCAGACCATTCCACAGTTTAGGGGCCATGTAACTAAAAGCTTGAGCCTCCCACTGTTATTTTATTAATCCTTATAATCATAAGCGGACCTGCATCTGTTTTGTAAGTAATGATAAGTTCAGATAAGTAAGCCGGACCTTGGCCATATAAGGCTTTATATGTTAAAAAGAGGATTTTGGAAACGGTCCTAAATCTAACTGGGAGCCGGTGTAAGGATTTAAGAACCAGAGTCATGTGTTTGTATTTTCTTGTTCTTGTAATAATTCTTGCAGCAGCAACTGTTAAAAGAATGTTAAACATCGAGTGAACACCGCATTGCAGTAGTCGATCTTACTAGAAATAAATGCATGAATTAATTTCTCAGTATCCTGCATATGTAGGAAATTCCTTAATTTCCCAACATTTTTAAGATGGAAAAAACATGTTTTGGGCAATTTTTTAACATGCGCTTTAAATGACATACTAGAGTCAAGGATGGCTCCTAGATTGAGGGCTGATTCAGTAAAATGAATGATGATTCCAACTGAGTTGAATAATGTCAAAATACTGTTGCAGTTAGTATAATTTCCTCTGATAAAAACACCTTTTAATCTCTGTTTAAAGACAAGTAGTGTTGGCTGGGATTGGCTCCAGCAGACCCCCTGTGACCCTGTAGTTACGATATAGCGGGTTGGATAATGGACCTGGACCCCCTCATCTCTCCTTGGCACGTGCCCAGACCATCTCAATCTAGCCTCTCTCACTTGATCACTTGTCACCAAACTTTCACACCTGTGTTGTCTTTCTGATACACTCATTTCTAATCCTGTGTACCCTTGTTACTCTAAGCGAAAATCATAGCATCTTCAGCTCCATCACTTCCAGCTCTGCCTCCTGCCTTTTCGTCAGTGCCACCATCTCCATACCATACAGCATAGCTTGTCTCACTACCATTTTATAGACCTTTCCTTTCACTCTTGCATTTACTCTTCTATCACAAATCACTCCTGAAACTCTTCTCCACCCAGTCCACCCTGCCTGCATTCTCTTCTTGACCTCTGTGCAGAACCCTCCGTTGCTTTGAACTGTTGAACCCAAGTATTTAAATTTGTCTACCTTCACCACCTTTGCTCCTTGTAGTGGCACCCTTTAACCACCTTGCCGCTCATTCACGCACATGTACTGTATCTTACTCCTACTGACTCTCATTCCCCTTCTCTCCACTGCATACTTCCACAATCTAGGATTGTCTCAACCTGCTGTCTACTCTCAATACAGGTCACAATGTCATCCTCGAACATCATAGTCCATGGAGACTCCTGTCTGACCTCATCTGTCAACCTGTCCATCACCATTGCAAACAGGAAAGGGTTCAAAGCCAATTCCTGATGGGATCCCACTCTCACCTGGAACCAGGCTATCATTCCAGCCACGCACCTCACTGCAGACACACTGTCCTCATGCATATCCTGCACCACCCTCACATACTTTTCTACAACTCCCAAGAGTACATATATACAGTACCATAACTCTGCTCTTGGAACTCTGTCATATGCTTCCTCGAAGTCCACAAACACGCAATGTAATTCCTTCTGACCTTCTCTGTACTTCTCCATCAACACTTTTAAAGCAAACATCACATCTGTAGTACTCTTTCCAGGCATGAAACCATTTTGCTCCTTACAGATCGCCACTTCTTCTTTCAGCTTAGCATCCATTACTCTTTCCCATATCTTCATGATGTCGCTGATCAACTATATCCCCCTGTAGTTACTGCAACACTGCCCATCTCCCTTATTCTTGAAAACTGGTACTAATATATTTCTCCACTCCTCTGGCATCTTTTCCCTTTTCTAGTTAGACCATTGTGGATATTAGAGGTCGCTGTTGCCCATTTTAACCCAACAGAAATATGCCCAGGACACAGAGTAAAAGCAATGAGAAGTATTTTTAATACTTTACTTCTCCAAAACAGTGCCCAAAGCACCACAGCCACAATGAACAGGCAAATAATACTTAATAATCACGACAAATTTTCTAAATCTCTCCTCCACACCTCCCAGCAAGCTCTGTCCTACTCCTCCCGACTCTGGCTCGCTTGCTGGGTCTTCAACAACAACAATATTTATTTATATAGCACACTTTCATACAAATAATGCAGCTCAAAGTGCTTTACATGATGAAGAAACAGAAAAAAGACAAAATAAGTAAGAATTAAAATAAGGGAAAACTAATTAACACAGAATAAAAGTAAGGTCCGATGGCCAGGGAGGACAGAAAAAATAAAAAAAAACTCCAGACGGCTGGAGAAAAAAATGAAAACTGCAGGGTCTCCAGGCCACGAGACCGCCCAGCCCCCTCTAGGCATTCTGTCTAACATAAATGCAGTCCTTTATATAGTTCTTGACCCAGAAGTGCTTCTGCTCTTCCAGCCATGTGACCTGCCAGCACTTCTGGGTCAGACGGAGAATTAAAGTTCTTTAATCAGCTTGGAAGTAATTCGGGGCTTCCATTGTTGTAATCCATTCGTACTTCCAGACTAGGTGAGAATTTGTTCTCCCACCATCTTCCCACAGCATCCCCTGGCGGCACCCACAGTGCCCAGCAGGGTTGTGTTGCCAAACTCAAAGTCCCATAGTGCCCTGAGGGAATCTGGGGCACCACTGCAGTACAGAGAAGCCGCCATCTAGTGTTTTGGGGGAGGCAGTGCCCTACAAAAGCTGCTTTCCCCCGTCCTTCCTTCTCAGGGACATCCCAGCCGGGTTGAGTTGCCGGCCACCTCTAACACCATCTAGTTAGAAACTCTACTGCCATCTCATCTAAACCTCTCCATGCCACAAATGGTATATCATCCGGGGCAACTGCTTTTCCACTTTTCATCCTCCTCATAGCTTCACTCACTTCACCCTTGCTTATACCTGGTAGTTCTTGATATATTATCTGCATCCAACCTATACGCTCTCTCATTTTCTATATTCAATATACGTTCATCAATGTACTCTTTCCACCGTTTCAATGTACTCTCCCCGCTTGTCAGCAAATTTCCATCTGTGTCCTTTATCACCCTGACCTGCGGCACATCCTTCCCTGCTCAATCCTTCTGTCTGGCCATTCGGTACAAGTGCTTTTCTCCTTCCTTAAATCCTTTATGCTGTACAGTGCCTTGAGAACTATAAAGAATGTTCTTGTACTTAACGATCTAATGCAGGTTTCATTTGGTAAATGTAGTGAAGTTCATGTAAACCTTTGGGAATTCATTAGCTGCCAACAGCGGTCTCTCTGCAAGAGTTTGGTTTCTGCAGTTGTGCAGAATTTGAAAAAGAACTTCTGCACTGCAACTTTTTCATTCAGCCAAACCCAAGGCTTTTTAAATGCATGTTCAATTAATTATTTAACAGTCCCACATGAAGACTATTTCCTAAATCCAGAAAGCAGGTACAGTACCTAGGTTTGTGTGTAGGGAGATCCTTTTGAATTGGATCAGATGAGAGCACATAAGCAATTGCTCTTTTGGGTTTTACAGATTTCAGGTGTATATGTCCCAGAGTACGGTTGGGCATCCTGCTGAGGAAGGAGGGGGAGTCCTCACCCGTATGGGATGCCATAATACCCGTTCGGGACACCTTATGATCCCTGTCCTGGGTGGGATGCTTGAAGATCAGAAGAAATGGCAAGAGAGCACAGCAGGGAGCATTTATTTCCCCACTTTAATAGGTAGCAGCATCCCTCATATTGCATCCCAATTTGGGCCCCCGCATAGCTGCATGGGAGTTGGAGTCTGGAAAAGCAGCCCTGTAGGAATCCCTGGTGGATGATATGGGGTGCTGATGGGGGAGGATCTCCCTGGCTTTCTCATAACCTGGAAGTGCTTCTAACTGGCACCAGAAGTACTCCCGGGTCCTTAATAAAAGAGACTGCACTACCTTTTCCAGGTGATACATAAGAAAGGTAATAAAACCCCTTTTTCTGAACCTGGGACTGTGTTTTGTGTGTTTGTATTTGGTGTTTGGAGCTCAGTGGTGCCCCCTAGCCTACACACAGGATATATTGCTGAAATGAGGTTGAAAATTTAAGTTTTTTCAATTTGTTAAATAAGACCCATAATATTTAATTTGCATGCTTTTATTTGAAGACTATTTAGATAATATGCAGCTTTAAAGTTAATTTTCTGTGGGCCCAAGACAATAATTATATTATAGAGCACATAAGGGAAAGTTGGCATTACTTTTAATTGTGTGTATTTCAAAAGGTTGGGGGAAGCAAAATGCAGGCACAGGACTAATGGCTCAGTGGGCCTCATGCTGTCAGAAGATTATCCTGATTTAGTCAGTGAGAAGTTGCAGAAACTGCTTTGAGGAGGAGCTGTGAATAAAGATAAGGTGCAAGGGCCAGCAACAGTGGAGAAGTTTTAGAGGACATTGTGGGTCATGTTTGTGACAACTTTAGAAAAGGAGGCCGTTAGATTTGTTCCTCTTTTGTACCAGCAGTAAAACAAACTGAGGGGAATTGCAATATGTTTGGACAGATTTTTGAATTCTGGGATACAATTACACAAATAGACTAAACAACTCCAGGAAACATATACAGAGCAAATGTTCTAATCTAGTGTTTTTCTTTTTGCAATGCATATGTTTTAACTCAGATAAACTAACCAGTGTGCATATGCTTATAAAAAGATGTAAAACTGGGGCTTGTGAACTTAGCTCTGTTAACTTCTGTCTCATAATTAGCTTTAAATAACTTCTCTGACAGGTAGAAAGATGTAGGAGAACTCTGAATTGTCTGTTTCTTGACTGATACCAGGAGTGTGGCTCATGAATGGAGTAACTTTTGCTCCCTGGTAAGGTATTGAAGCTGAGGTAGTCAGCATTGACCATTGTTAAAGCAGGGCAGAAAGTGAGCACACCATAGGGTGCACTCTGATATGCTAAGGTTTATTAGGAGTAATCCGTTAACATGACAGCATGCCTTTTCACTTTAGAAGAGATCTGCCACTCTCTTCTGGGTGGGAGAACATTCCAACTCCATAAAGAAAGTGCCATATCCTGGAAATTAAAGTGGGTTCCAGCTTATAAAGAATGATCAGGATCTTATATAAAGATGGGCAGGGCCTTCCAGGAAACATTAAGATTTTAAGGACTTAGAAGAAGTGTAGTTGGGGACATCAGTACACACTACCTATTTCATCATTTTATGAAACCACTAAAGGAGTCAAAACCAGCAATACTCTAAGTAAATGATTTTCTTTTCATTGGTTGTTTGAGTACTAATTATGTCACTAAGGTCTTTCATTTGTTGGGAGTTCAAGTACTTGGTTTTGTGCACCACATTTTCCAGGGACACTCTAAAACAAAAAACACAGATCATAATACAAAGTTAAAATGAGAAGAAACAAACGTTAGGAACAAATCAGAACAAAGCAAAACTAAAAAATGTAAATATCAATGTCCTCTTGATAATTATTTTATATGGAGGAATATTTCACACAAAATTAAATACGTAAATAAAAAAAATATATTGTGAAATGTGACTATAGATATATAAAAACACAATGACATACATATTAAGTTAGTTAGTTAATTAGTTATTTAATTATGTCTTTATTTATTTATTTATTTATTTATTTATTTATTTATTTATTTCACTGAGACTATGAACGTCAGGGTGATGTCTGCTTAATATATTAGCAATTCCTTCCAGTCATTCTAGACATTAACCAAGTCATTCCCTATATATATACAGAGTAACCACAAGGAGGTACCAGAGAGCCCCAAACCATAGACACAGTAATGCTCCAGACACACTTCCATCCCAAATAAAAGGTTTTATTGAGCCTCAGCACCTTCTTCACAGGAATAATAATAAAAACACACCAAGCACAATCCTCCTTCCAAGAGTGTAGCCCAATACTTCATGACTCTGACTCATTAAACTGAGGCAGCAGGCTTTCTTTTGAAGTCGACCCAGGAACTGATTACTGACTCATACTGAGTCATCCTGAGTACTTCCAGGTCGTGGGGGAATCAGGGTAGTCCTTCCCCAGTACTGTCCTCTGGTGGTCCCCAAAGTCCCTGATAGTGTTGTGTTTCTGGACTCCATTTTCCATGCAAACTTCCTCAGCCCGCTGTACTGGGTTGCTAGGCACACCTGCCCCCACACCCCCTTCCTTCCTGTCTCCTCCTTCCCCCTGCGCACGCACCTTCTGTCTCTCTATGTAGTTATAAAAACGTGGAGCCTTCCCTAAACAGAGTAAACAGAAAACATTAATTACAGTATGTCAATATATATATATATATATATATATATATATATATATATATATATATATATATATATGTGATATACAAACATTATGTTTAAACAATAATGAAGTTGTATAATAAAGACATAATACCAATTGCTTAACGACGCACAACTATTAAGTTTGGAGACATTGTTGTGCGTGTAAAGAATAAGATATAAAGTGTGCTGCAGATGAGGATTTGTTTGAAAAGTAGTAAGTCTGCAAGTACACTTACAGATAATGATAGAAAATGGAATTAACATCTCCCTGAAAGGCATCTTGGTGAGTCTTTTCTCTCTGAAGCTGGCTGATGCTGCTATTCTGGGGAGAATCTCAACTCCAGACGAGGGCAAAGCTGCTCAGGCCAGACAATCTCTTCATGATCAAAGGAAACTGACAGGCCATATTGGAAGATAATTGACTGCACATCAAATAGCAACCTGTAGAGGACACTGAGGGCTAAAAATCAGGAAATGTCTACAAATGAATAGCTGTTCTTTTGTAGAACATCATCAACAGTGTTGTGCATGAACTAGTTCAAAAGAGTGTGTTCATTGAACAAGCTCATTTTTCTAAGAACGGTGAACTTAACATAACGTATTTGCAAGTAAAGAACTTGAACGTGAGCTAGTTCAGTTTTATGTGACATTCTCGATCTGGTTTAGGTCCCAATTAAATGTTTTGCAGTACCCTGTAATGTAGGGCTGGAACTGAATCTGAATACGGTATTCAGATAAGCACAAATAGTGGATTTTTATGAATATTTATTTAGTACAAATTTTTTGCCGTTTATTTTGTATTCAGAAAAAATAACATAAAATCAAATAGGCACTGTCTGTGTCTGCCTGCTTGTGCTTAAGCTGCACCCCCGCTGACATGAGCACTCGGTGAAGCTCCGCTTTCGCTTTTAGGAAAATGTACCTCGCGAGGCCACTTTATATTTTTTCCAGTTGGACATGCAATATGTGACGCGAGTTTTGACCGGCAGTGTAACAGGTTAGTTCACCTACACGATAGTTCCACAGTCACCATTTGTGTCACATGGTTGGAAACAGAGCGGTAATTTATATGTATACTTGCATCTATTTAATTTCTTTTTTGACTGGAAGGATATTAGCATATACTGTATGGTTAATCGTGTTTGTTGCTGGGTATAACTCAATAAAGTGTATTTAAATAAAAAAGTCTTCATAATTATTACACTTTATTCAAGAACACTGTGATAGCCTAATATAAGGCCTGCAAAACTGAAAAAAA
The DNA here is from genome assembly GCA_026402145.1 of Polypterus bichir lapradei. Lineage (NCBI taxonomy): Eukaryota > Metazoa > Chordata > Cladistia > Polypteriformes > Polypteridae > Polypterus > Polypterus bichir. The sequence continues at coordinate 14,628,711 of JANRMT010062825.1, forward strand.
CTAAACTCATGGGTCATTTATTCTCACTCCTTAAAAAATACAAAATGAACTAAACATGAACTAGTTCAAAATTGAAATGGTGAACTATGAACGTGAATTTATTCATTTTAATCTGTGTGAACTGAACTTTGATCTAATGCTTGTGAGGTGTGAACTTGCACAACACTGATCATCAACAGCAAGAAATATAGAATAATCAACAAACAACAATATTAAACAGTAAATAACATAAGAGAAAGAAAGATTAAATTACAAAATGAAACTCAAAAGTTGACAAAATGTTTCCTAACAAACAATAACCTTGCTTGGAATTTCTGTTTTATTACTTGTAGCTACGGTCATCTTGTTTCCAAAATTCCACAGTTCTACTTTCTCATGGTGTTTAGGCAATAAGTGTGATTCATTTATATGTATTGTGAGCTGGAGAGCTGATCGTCGCCCTAGGAAAACACAGACGGCCCTAGGAAAACCACAACCCCCCTGAAACACTGACTGCCCTCACATTGCTCCTTATCCGTGCACTATAACGCGTAATATAAGCCTCGCGCGGCACACCGCCGACTTTAAAAGCCTTGCGCAGCGCCTGTCGTTTTTGGGGTATTGATTTGTTTTACTTTCTCTCTCTCTCAGACTACTACTACTGCTCCTGACGCGTATTCATTTGAAGAAGAAGGAACTTACCGATAATTGATAGACGAAACTGTCAACTCTGTTAAGGAGCAAGTTTGAAGAGAGAAATGTTTGTTTGCACTGTTTGAATAAAAAAAAAAATCCTTCTTGTTTCTACGACCTCCTGTGTCTCTGTGCAAATCTGTGACCCGAGTGTGACAGTATGCATGCAAATAACTCCACAATTCAACTGTTTTTGTTTTAGTAAAAATTCAAAGCAGATCAGGGGGGTATTTTTCGTACGTGGATTACTCATTTAGCCGGATGTAATTGTTGACGATTTGGCATGATCCTGGATCTGTCGTTTTTTCGAAACTCTTGCTGGATGTGTTGTCATAGCAGCAGATCCAAATCCTCACATCTGCTTGGAGCAGGTTTGTTCTATGTGAACAAGGATTAGCTCACACACTTAATCAGTGTCCGTGCATGGAATTCATTCAGTCATGGCTTCACCGTTCATGAATGAGCTACCAACTGATACCCGTGCGCAAATTATAAGAAGAGAATTTCATATTGAGAGGGGTTTGCGCAATCGACAAGATCCTTTATTGCTCCCGGAGGAAATTCTTTTCGAAAGATACCGCTTTAGCCGAGGGGGAATATTGTACCTCAAAGATTTATTAGCATCTTATATTCGAAGTCAAACTAGGCGAAGTCAGGCTCTCACAACCACACAGACAGTATGCATTGCTTTGAGTTTTTTTTTTGCAAGCGGCACTTTTTTTATATACTGTAGGCGATGCGGAAAATCTATCTAAAGTGCAGTTTGCCATGCAATTTATAAAGTCTGTTTAGCTCTGAAATATTTCCTTCGGGTTTTCATAGTGTTTCCTGGACACCTGAATGTGAAGACAATAAAAGAGGCGTTTCATGCCATTGCAGGTACACAGGTAAAAACAGCCACAGTTCCATAAAGAATCTCACAATCAGCCCAACATTCTCATTACCCAGGATTTCCAAATGTGATTGGGGCACATGGACTGATCAGAGTGGAGTGTGATCAAACATTATTTGGAAAATGTACCTCTCATCCTGATGAATAATGAGACACAGTGTCTTCATCAAATATTTGACCTTTGTTAATATCTCGTTGGTCATACACAAGTTCTATGGATATGACATTCCCTGCAACTGACCCAACAAAAAAAAAATGCCTTCAGAAAGAGGGCGATGGACATTTTGCTGGGGAGCCAACTCTTCTGCAGGGGTTAGGTCTGGACCGCGTGGACCTCCACCTGTTTTTTGCTTGTCTGCCTTCTTATTAGCTTTAAAATTAATGTTTTTTTTTTATATTATATATGATTCTTTATGTCAATAATTCTTTAAAAGTTATATACCAATATTTACCAGTTTGAAGTATATTCTTGTACTTCACTTTAACCTGTTCCCATGTTCTCCTTGTGCTCACATTTGATCTGGAATTATGACATATTAAATAATAATTAATCTGACACATAGGAAATGATACGCTGCATTCAGTAAGTACAATGCACACTACTTAGCGTTTAATTTGTCGGACACTTTTTGCCAGCTGTCTTTTCTGGTTTATCTTGAAATTCTTCATATCCTTCAAGTAAAAGGTCCTGCTCCGCTTGTGTGAAAAAAAAAATGCGCCCGTTCTTTCATCATTTTGTTGCCAAAGACTTGCTGATCATGTTTTCTAGACTCAATTTAAACTCAGCAAAAAAAGAAACGTCCCTTTTTCAGGACTGTGTATTTCAACAATAATGTTTTAAAAATCCAAATAACTTTACAGATCTTCATTGTAAATTGTTTAAACAATGTTTTCCATGCATGTTCAATTAACCATAATCAATTAATTAACATGCACCTGTGGAATGGTCGTTAAGACCTTAACAGCTTACAGAAAGTAGGCATTTAGGGTCACAGTTCTAAAAACGCAGGACACTAAAGAGACTTGTCTACCGACTGTGAAAAACACCCAAAGAAAGATGCCCAGGGTCCCTGCTCATCTGCGTGAACGTGCATTAGGCATGCTGCAGGGAGGCATGAGGACTGCTGATGTGGCTAGGGCAATAAATTGCCATGTCCACACTGTGAGACGCCTAAGACAGCGCTACAGGGAGACAGGAAGGACAGCTGATCATCCTCGCAGTGGAAGACCACGTGTAACAACACCTGCACAGGATCGGTACATCCGAATATCACACCTGCGTGACAGGTACAGGATGGCCACAACAACTGCCCGAGTCACACCAAGAACACACAATCCCTCCATCAGTGCTCAGACTGTCCGCAATAGGCTGAGAGAGGCTGGACTGAGGGCTTGCAGGCCTGTTGTAAGGCAGGTCCTTACCAGACATCACCAGCAACAACGCCGCCTATGGGCACAAACCCACCTTCGCTGGACCAGACAGGAGTGG
>JANRMT010062825.1:14631773-14674087 GCA_026402145.1 Polypterus bichir lapradei
CTGACAAATCTGGTCCAGTCCATGAGGAGGAGATGCACTGCAGTACTTCAAGCAGCTGGTGGCCACACCAGATACTGACTGGTACTTTTGATTTTGAGCCTCCCTTCATTCAGGGACACATTGTGAAACATTTTTAGTTTATGTCTTATGGTGTTGACTCTTTTAGTGTTCATACAAATATTTACACATTAAGTCTACTGAAAGTAAAAACAGTTGAAAGTCAGAGGACGTTTCTTTTTTTGCTGAGTATATATGGGCTTTTCAATCAGCGCGGGCGCGCGCATTCATCTTGGATGATTAGATCCAGCTAGACTAATCTACTACACAGCCGCGTTTGAAAAACTGACTTATCCCGGATGAGCTTCAACGGCATTAACTCATCCAAGATGAGGCATCTGATCTCGGATGATTTAAGTGACATACGGAAAATACCCCCCAGTTTACACAAAAATAAACATGAAATTTATAATACAAAAGAAAAGTTGTTATATAAGATGCTAGCCATTCCCCGTGGCTCCGCCCACATAGTAGTGAAACCGGACAGCGAGAAGGGCCCTGCCCAACTCTCTACTCCTGATGTCATGCTTCACCCTTTCCTCGGCCCACAGCCTCTGTCTCGGATTAGCGTAAATATATCGGTCCTGCAAGCAAATTATGATTCTTAGTGCAATGAGAAAAGTCGTAAAATCAAACGGAATGTTCAAGCAAATTATTGAAACATCTGTTAAGCAGTTCTCTCATGAAAAGTGGACAGACAGACAGACAGGCAGACAGACATTGTATTTTTTATATATAGAGATTTCTGTTCAAGGCTTGTATATCTTGTGTAGATGCCAAGATAAATGTACTGGCATATCAACTGGGATGGAGAGTAAACCATTACCTGGCTGGGAAGCCATACTGGAAAGACAGCACAGAAGGAGCTGTAATGTCAATGTCAATTTATTTATATAGCACGTTTAAAATAACATAGAAATGCTGTGGCCAAAGTGCTTTACAATAATAGAATAAAAGAAAACATACAAATAATGTAAATAACATAAATAGAAATAAAATATATGAACAAAAATAAAATAAATAATAAATAGAAGTAATGTTATATGATCACAATGAGGAAATTATCAGTATTACTGAAGGTCACAGAATGCAAGTGAATAGAAATGAGTCTTTAATCTTGTTTTGAACAGTTCAATTGTAGACGACTCCTTTATGTGATGAGGTAAAGAGTTCCACAGGCGAGGAGCAGCAGCTGCAAACGCTCTGTCCCCCTTAGTTTTACACTTGGTACGAGGGACAACAAGAGACAACTGACCAGAAGATCTAAGCAATCTAGATGGCTGGTGTAAATCACACAATTCGGATAAATAGGCAGGGGCAAGCCCATGTAAAGATTTAAAAACTAGCAACAAGATTTTAAAATCAAATCGAAAACTGATGGGCAGCCAATGTAAAGAAGCTAATATTGGAGAAACAGATTCATACTTTCTTGCCCCAACCAGGAAGCGAGCGGCAGCATTCTGGACCAACTGTAACCTGCACATCAGGGATTTGCTAATCCCAGAATACAGCGAGTTGCAGTAATCAAGGCGAGAAAAGATAAAAGCATGAGTAGTTTTCTCAAGATCCCTAGAAGATAAAAAAGGCTTGATCTTACTTAAAAGATGAAGCTGGAAAAAGCAACTCTTGACTACAGAATTAATCTGTTTCTCAAAAGAGAGGTTACTGTCAAAGATAACACCAAGATTGCGGACTTGAGGCTTGCAAAAGACAGAGAAAGAGCCAAGAAATCCAAGACCAGTTTGGGCTTTAGCTGATGGACCCACTATAAGCACCTCAGTTTTATTTTAATTCAGATCAAGAAAATTATTAGCCATCCAGGATCATAGTTCAGAAAGACAGTTGTGCAGTTGATTTACTGCAGAGTTGCAAACAGGAATATAAACCTGAGTATCATCAGCATAGCAGTGAAAAGAAATGTTACATTTCCTTAAAATAGCTCCAATAGGATGAAGGTATATAGAGAATAAGATAGAAACCAAAATGGATCCCTGAGGAACACCATATTTAAGAGGAGCAGTAGACGAAAAAGAGGAACTTAAAGTCACTGAAAAGTGTCTACCAGTTAAATATGACCTGAACCAGTTAAGAGCAGCCCCTTTAAGCCCAACAAGATGTTCAAGCCACAACAGCAATACCTCATGGTCAATAGTGTCAAAGGCAGCAGACAGGTCAAGGAGGAGAAGGACTGCAGCATCACCTGAGTCAGTAATAATAGAGATGTCATTGAATACTTTTAGTAGGGCCGTCTCAACACCATGATAATGCCTAAAGCCAGATTGGTCGATCTCAAATACTGTCAATTATTGGAGTTAAGATGATCATCCAATTGATTATAAATAATTCTTTCTAAAATTTTAGCCAGAAATGGCAGTTGGGAAATCGGGCGAAAATTGGCTAAAACTCCAGGATCTAATTCTGCCTTTAATCAAGCCAGGATAGTTGATGATCCTTATCCCAGTCAGGGTAAAATCTGATGGATGAACTGGGCAAACATGGATGCCAGAAGAAATTCCTTCCTCTACACAATAAGTGGCAGTGTCCCTCCTTTCTGATCCCAGTTAGGATTTCCTCAAGACTGCATGGGAATTGAAGTTTAGAAGAGCAGCCCCGTTGGGGTCCTTCAATGCTGCAAGATGGTGTTGTTAGGGGAAGACCGCCCTAGATTCCGTTTCATCCGGATGTGCTCCAGGTGAAAACTGGTGCGATACCCAAAGCATTCCTGGCTCCAGTTCAAAAGAAGCCCCTCAGTGATTCAGGAGGCAGCAAGCAACACTCACACAGAGGAAGGAAGGAAAAAAGAATCTTGTGTTTTGTAATTGTGTAATAGGCTTTTGTTCACTAGAAGACGTGTTGGTGACAAACAAAATCCTTTATTTGAATCTGGGACTGTGTTGGGTGATACTGCACCTGTGGTTTGGGACTTAGTTGTGCTCCCTTGTGGTTACACTTATTATTTCTCTTTGAGTTTCTCCATATAACATACAGTCATAGGTTGAGACATCGAACATGCAGACGTGATGCAAGAACATTAAGAAAACTGAACGCCATCTTGACCCCATTGAAAACGAGGCACATCAAACAGTTCTGTTTCTAGCTAACTAAAGACAGACTTAACTTCTGTTACTGCAAGATAAAACTGCGCAATAAGGAAGCTCCATTCCAAGTTAGCTTTAGGTGTTAAACAGAATCATCTATTATCCATGTATACTAGGAGAAAATGGCATTCTAAACAGATTAAACAAACACTTTTGTGCATTTAAAAATGAAGACTCTGTTCTCTTCAGCATTCCACAACAGCCAGCTTCTTCACTTCTGCTGCTGATATCAAAACAGACTAGCTATGGCGTTTTTCACCCAACTGCTTCAAGTCGTGCCCAGACGTACGGTATACGACACAAATCGCATTATTCAAACAATGTGCCAAACGTCAGGAGTTAAGAAGGAGAAGGGCTTCAAACTTTATATTCCAAGCTACATCCACAATTATAAAGTAAGATTAAACACTTGTGCGTACTATGAACTTACATGGGACAAATATGTAATTACATGAGGCTTCTTTAAAAAAAACAGAATTTCAATAATTAGTCATTAACTTTTATTCAGGGACAGCTGAATATGTGTATAAGCTTAATACATAATAACATGAGCCTGCTGGACGACTTACCCTGTAAAAAGGAGAATGTCTCTGTCTGTGTCAGCAAAATGGTGAATGGCAAACCACTGCTTCATTGTAAAGGTCTCAATTTGTTTCCTCAGCTGAAGGATCTCCTCTCTGAGAGATGTGTTTTCACCGAGAGCTAGATCGACAACTGCTGGATCTGGAGCCGAAGCGTAACTCATGGTCCTTGTGAATTTTATCATTCTCCTAAAAGCCCAGTATCTCATCCTCCATTGGTCACTTTCTCCTCTCCCAAACCCCTGGTCTTGAAAGTGGAACAGAGAAATTGTTCCACTCAAACAATGCAGAAACCGCTCCCACTTTCAACAGTCACCACCTTATCTCAGACCTTGGCTCGTGAAAAAAATCCTCTTTTTTAAAATGCCGGCTACAAACTCGGGTATGAAGCCTAACCATAAAGCTCTCTCTTTGGATAGCGATGATCCATTCAGATCAGGCTTCGGCATTGGAAGGAAATGTATGACAAGTATGTACCTTGTTGTACTTATTGGAAGTGTAATGGGCTAGAATTCAATGTTTTAAAGAAAATGACAAAATTTCTGGAAAATTCTGCTACAGGTTATTGTTGATGGCTATCTACAGGACATAAATATTTACCCATCTTGCTAAAAAGTCACCTGCTTTGATTAGGATCTCATCCACACACAATGTGGTGATACAGAACTGCCTGCTTCCTTTGAAAATGAATGAGTTCCTGAGACATTGGTTTCTAATCAGGTACCTATTGAGCTGACAACAATACTATTGCTGAACCAAAGTAAATGTGTTTACACTGTTGTTCTGCAGAGGAAATTGGCATGCACCATCTGTAACTGATCGTCATGTTGATCTATGCAGAGACTGAAGCATTTACCTGTATATATTTCTGGGTAAATGAGAATAAAGAAGAACAGAAAAGTGTGGTCTAAGACTCATGACTGCTGCCTGCTTCTTTTATGCTTTTCACCATATCCCTGAGGCTACACCTTGTAGCAACAGTGGCTTGTACGTGGCCCAGGATCCCCTAGGCCTGAGGCTGGTAACAGAAGCTGAACTTAAAGGTACACAACAATGTTCAGGCTTAGAGGAATCTGTACACTGAAATTTAAACTTCTTTTTCTCAGACATTTTCACCACTAACAAGACTTACAACTGCAGTATGGACAATGGAAGTGACTGAGCTGGCTGAGATTTTACAAGAAGTATGTCAGCACTACCATGTGTATTATAAGCATGTTTTTTTCTGCTTGGACATACAGTAAAAGACAAGTGAGTTGAATTGAAGGCATTTCGTTATACACTTATATTCCCAGCATTGGCTATGATGCATTATAAGGAAATCCAAAGTAGTTCCTGGCGATAGAGCACTTAGCTCCTATTAGCAGGTCTCGGTTGACTCCAGCAGATCTTTCTCCTTCCTTCGCTAAAGGCCCATTTTTACACTCTCAGTTGAATGCTTTTCTGTGAAAAAAATATCTCCTTAGTTTTCTAATACTAACGCTAAGGATTCACCACAAAGATGATCATAATAAATATTCAAAATAGTTGAAGAAGTAGGTTGCATATACTGTAATTGTTGCCATTTCTCAACTACATGAAAAATAATATTAGAACGAACACAGTGACAGGAAGGCTGTGACACACACCAAATGAGAGTTATTCCCAGTAACTGGCCCATTTATTTAACAATGAGTGATCCACAGCTGTGCTTTCAGAAGAAACACCCCGCTTGTAGCGGGGCTACGTAATAATAGGTATTTTTTTGTTATGTGTCTGTGCTGAGTTGCATTTTGTTTTCGTCATCCCATTTACTATCATGTATGTGTGTATCAGAAATGTTGTCCCCGTAAGTCAAACGGGGGAAGGATGCTGAAGGGAGACAGCAACCCCGTGATGGGAATTTTCTGTTTAATCATCCAATGACATCCAAGACATTCAGTTTTGAATGAGAGAGAGAGAGGAGAGAGAAAGGAGATTGAGAGAAGAAAGGAGCCGATTTACGCATTCATTTTCCAACTCATCACTTCCATTCATTGTATAATTCCACTGCTTGCTGTTTCAGTATTTGGATCATCATCATGACAACCAGTGCAGAGAAACCCTGGGATTTGAATTCATACCAGCCTTTGCCAAGGACTTTCATGGTGAGGTTGTTTTGTATTTCGGGAAGAAGCAAAATATCACATCAGTCAATATTCAAATACTGCCGGACTTTATTAGCTTTGGACTCATTTACTACATACATTTCTACTGCCATTTATTATTAATCTGTGTTTGTGTTCTGGGTTTATTCATTTAATGTTTAGGGGCAAGGGAGGGTTTTTGTAAATATTATTATTTATTCATGTGTTCATATAAATAATTTATATATACAGTATATATATTTAATCATTCACTGGTGTTTTTGGGATAGTGGTGAATTGTGTGCACATATATAGTATTAAGAATTTGTCTGTCCTTGTATGAATATATATTTATCCACTGTCAATATATCTGCACTTGATTTTACATTGCTGACTTGTAGTGCCTGTTATTTCGTTGTTTGGGGAAAAAAAGGACTATTTGTAAGGAGTACAGCTTGGTATTATCTTGAGAATCCTCAGGTTAGCCAAGGCAATAGTCTTGGTAGTGTAGTTGCCGGTCTGGGTGAAAGGGGTCGGCCGTTACACACTGTTTTGGCCATGGGAAATGCCTCGTAAAATAAGGTATACTGAAACTAACCAGGACTATTTCCACGCTACTAACGGAATCATGTTCACTCTTCTACTGTTCAGAATCACCTTTCAGACTCACTTGACATGCCTCTCTCTGTGATCCCCCCTTACCTTCTGTGAGGCTTCACAGTGCCCCAAGATTTACTGACTGCCTTCTTGATTTTTCCTGGTCTTGATAATTGTAAAACGAATGTTCCTGGGGTTCATGGAATACAGAGCTCAATATACCTGTGAAACATTTCACTGTCAAACACCAATCCTGCCTTGCCTATTTTCAGAGTAATACTGTATGCTGGCTACTACAGCACAGTTTGTATTCATGACCACCTCTGTGTTGATATTGTGATATCGATTATGATTCATATACAGTGGGTACGGAAAGTATTCAGACCCCCTTCAATTTTTCACTCTTTGTTATATTGCAGCCATTTGCTAAAATCATTTAAATTAATTTTTTCCCTCATTAATGTACACACAGCACCCCATATTGACAGACAAAAAAAAGAATTTTTGAAATTGTTGCAGATTTATTAAAAAAGAAAAACTGAAATATCACATGGTCTTAAGTATTCAAACCCTTTGCTCAGTATTTAGTAGAAGCACCCTTTTGAGCTAATACAGCCATGAGTCTTCTTGGGAAAGATGCAACAAGTTTTTCACACCTGGATTTGGGGCTCCTCTGCCATTCCTCCTTGCAGATCCTCTCCAGTTCTGTCAGGTTGGATGGTAAACGTTGGTGGACAGCCATTTTTAGGTCTCTCCAGAGATGCTCAATTGGGTTTAAGTCAGGGCTGTGGCTGGGCCATTCAAGAACAGTCACAGAGTTGTTGTGAAGCCACTCCTTCGTTATTTTAGCTGTGTGCTTAGGGTCATTGTCTTGTTGGAAGGTAAACCTTCGGCCCAGTCTGAGGTCCTTAGCACTCTGGAGAAGGTTTTTGTCCAGGATATCCCTGTACTTGGCCGCATCCATCTTTCCTTCAATTGCAACCAGTCGTCCTGTCCCTGCAGCTGAAATACACCCCCACAGCATGATGCTGCCACTGCCATGCTTCACTGTGGGGACTGTATTGGACAAGTGATGAGCAGTGCCTGGTTGTCTCCACACATACCGCTTAGAATTAAGGCCAAAAAGTTTTATCTTGGTCTCATCAGACACCTGAAGGACTCTGAGGTGGTGAGAAATAAGATTCTCTGGTCTGAGACACAGGTCTCATCCCAGGGTGCCAGACCCCAAACCCAAGAGGCAGACTTTCAGGCTTACATAGCTCCAAAATGTGACCCTTGCTTTAAAGTTGAAAAATACTTTCAAATGTCCCAAAAATACTCCTCGTGGAAAAGAAGATTATTTCACCTTCTGACTTGCAGAACCATTACATTCACAGAATGTATTAAATAAGAAAAAGAAGAACTAAATATGCCAAAACAAGTCAAAAAAGCAGCCCAAGGCTAATAAGTTCAATCAGTAATCCAGAAATCAAAGACAAAGCAAAAATCCACAACAGACCAGTAGATCCAAAACTAGAACTCACAGAAGAAATGCCCTGCAGAGCCATCAATAACCCACTGCTGCAACTGTTTCCTCACCCAAAATATAAAGGCTGAGGACCGTCCCACAGAGTGATGTCATTGTGGCCCCGCCTCTTGAGGTTTCACCCACAAAACGCAAGGAATATTGCATTGAAGAATATATACAAAATACGTAACAATTAAATAATATTTACGTAAGATAATACTAACAAAAAATATATTAAAAAAACATGAATAATAACAATTCAGAAACAAAAAATAGCAATTATAAGTTAAATAAACATAAGTTGGGAACAATTCTGTCACTTAACAACTTCAAAGAAGAGCTTAGAAACAGATTTTGGGTGGTCTGTATCTTGTGCACAATAAAATCATCAGATGCATGACTGCTGATATAAGTAGTGGCAAACAGTGAGCTGCCTTTATGTGCATATTAGTTTCAAGAATTAGAAGCCTAATTTTTAGGCAAAAATGTTAAGATGCATGTAAACCAATTAAAAACGTCCATAGCGGAGCTTGTGCTGAATCTTTTTTTTTCCGGTATAAGTACAAAGAAAGCTTGGAGATTATTTGTGCTCCTCATTTCCCATTGATGTGAGCTGCTGTGGAAGATTTCATTGCAGATCACTCTCATAATGCTTTTATTTATTATTTATTTCATAATCTGGTTATGCTTGATTGTCTTCCTGATTTATACAGCGTTCCTGAAAATGAAAAGTTCAAAAGGAAGGACGGGCTCTTCAATCTTCTTAACTGCAGCTGATTAAGATGTTAACCCACTTGTCATTCTTCTGCATTTTACAGATCACGTCCCACACCAGTCATCGAAGCCTGCTTCTGCACAAAGCACAAGCACAGCTTCTAAATCCCAGCTCTTCACATTCCACCCAGTGATGTACCATCCAAGCACTTCCAAAATCAATATGGGGGTCCCGTAATATATTAAAACAGGCCAAAAATCGTATGACTGTCACATTTCAAAAAGCTCTAAGAACCTCAGTATTTGTATCTTTTGCTCCAGTGCCATGCATGCTGGTGATGTTTTCTAGGTGTGACCAGCAATAATTCCTTTCCTGTCTTGGTGGTTTATGTTATTTTATGAGTGGTAAAACTTGGAACACAAATCATTAAAATTATAACCGTAGAATAGACAAGAGTCAAACGATTGGGGGAACTTTCTTGCAGGGCAAAACCATAAATCAAAGTCGTGGAGGGAAAGATTTATTACCAGACATACTAACCAAATGATTTGTTTTAACACTTTTTGATTTTCAGATTCTTTTTTTGTTAGTTCTTTAGGTAAAAAACAGCAGCTAATACATCCTCTCACTCAGAAATACAATGGTGTCAACACATTAGCAATTGATGCAAAGGCACAATGGCAATAGAAAAGCATCCAAAGGTGCAAACTCTGACTCACACAAGGATGTCAGAAATAAAAAGAGACTAGAAAAGCATGCAAATAATAAACAAAAAATACAATATAATACAATACAATTTATTTTTGTATAGTCCAAAATCACACAAGGAGTGCTGCAGTGGACTTTGATAGGCCCTTTCTTTTGACAGCCTTGACTCTCTAAGAAAACAAGAAAAAACCCTTGTAGGGGATAAAAATGGAATAGACCTTGGGAAAGGCAATTCAGAGAGAGACCCCTTTCCAGGTAGGTTGGGGGTGCCGTGGGTTGCAAAAAAAAAGGGGATAAATACTATACAATATACAGAACAGACCACAAGTAATCCTCAATACAATAGTACAATAGTGATCCAGTATTACAAGTACAGAATAAAATAAAGAATAGATGATATCACATAATATGAAAATGGATTTCTAGGAAACAAAATGTTGATGAAATGAATAGAGAATGAATCAAAATAAATATAATTCACAGAGATTTCTAACCCTAGTATACTAGCCCAGCCAATACTGAATACAGCATCCTTATCACAACCCAACACTCCCTGTTCACTATTCAAGGAAAATGGAGCTGGAGTTTCTTTTTTTCCTAGTTACTAACACAGCACCAGGACATGCTAGTCCACTTGATTGTCTTTTTCGCAGTCACCTTTCAGGCAAAGCTCCTTGCGGTAGCCTCCACCATTAAGATAAGGATTCTTATTCTGGGACCCACCTATAAGAAAATTTGACTGCACAAAGGTTGATCTTTGATCTCTCACAAGACTTAAAAGAGATTCTTATTTATGTTTCATTTAAGAATCAACTTTGTCACAGATGTTTCTTCTAAAATTTCTGAGAAGAAATAGTTTAAGACATAAAGGAGACATGAGATACAACCAAAGTAAAAGGAGTCAAAATTGGGAATTTCATTTGAAAAACGTATTCTATTTTGTAAGACCTCTTTCTAGTCTTGTTTTAATCTTTTTAAGACTTTGTATTTTTAATTCAACTGATGCTTTTATCCAAAGTGTCTTACAATATTTGAGAAATAATTGGTTACTTTTCTTTAGTTGATTGATACGCAGGCAGATGAAGTCACTTGTGGTGTCAGTAGTGGGATTTGAATGCACAACCTCAGGGATTGATGTCCAAAGTCTTAATCACTATTCCACACTACCTGTCTTTTCTTCTAGAATGATAATGACCTAAAAATTAGAGCAGCTAATAGAAGAAGAAAAGACTACAGTTTTGTAATCATAGTAAAGTATTTTGTTACCACAAATAACTTTCCATACATTTCACCATATTATACTGAGCACACAATGTAAATACTTTCAAACTAAAAAAAAAAATGTCAAGACACTCGTTGGATGAGCCCATTGTGTGACGTTGTTAGCATCGCTACTGAAACTCAGGAGGAACCCCTTGTGAGAATTCTGAGGGAATGTTTCTCAGGAGAAAAATTTGAGAAGTGTGCAACAAAATTAACTTGTCTCCATTTTATTTCTTTCTGATCTCATTGTTGTGTAGGAGAATCCAAAAACATGTTAAGGAGATCTCTTTTTGGATTTGTCATTCCTATGGGCAATGCTGCTGCATCCTTACTTTGCTTTCTTCTGGAGGCTAGAGAAAGAGATCCAGCCGGTGGTTCATTATGTGAGTATTGATTCCATCCATCCATCCATCCATTATCCAACCCGCTATATCCTAACTACAAGGTCACTGGGGTCTGCTGGAGCCAATCCCAGCCAACACAGGGTGCAAGGCAGGAAACAAACCCTGGGCATGGCGCCAGCCCACCGCAGGATTATTGATCCATTTCTGGTTTATGTACTTTTTAGCTTTGTTATTGGATTTTACTTGTTGAAGTGATGTTGGAGAGGCCAGCAGGGGGCGCTTACCCTGTGGTCTGTGTGTCGGTCCCAATGCCCTAATGCAGTGACAGGGAACACTGCTGCTTTAAAAACTGGCATCGTTCTTTCAGATAAGATGTAAAAGTGAGGTGCTGACTCTCTGTGTTTCTTAATGTCCTTGCTAAACTGGTGACCTCAGCCTGGTCATTCCGGTCCCCTAATCATCCTCTGTCTTTCTGACCCCTTCGCCACCTACTAGCTGAAATGCAGTGAGCATGCTGACTCATGAATGGCTGCTGCCACATCATTTAGGTGGATGCTACACATTGGTGGAATAATGATGAATGATGGAACCCTTCTATCTTTGTAAAATGCTTTGAGCAGTGAAAAAGAGCTGTATAAATGTAAATAATTATTATAATAATTATTATCATGAATCATTTTGGAACGTACTGCTCTTTTGAACATTGTTATGTTTTTACTATTTTACTTTATAAATTTCTTCATTTATAAAGATTGTTTGTTGCCATTCTGTCTTCAAGCCAGGGTTTTGTGGCTATCCCCTCCCTTGTATGGGATTGTTGACATATTTCTTTTATATTTTGATCTGTTATGCCAGTTTGTCCCACTCTGGGCTAGGCAGGCTAAAGCCTGCAGATAGATTTATTGGGGCAAGCTAGTCTGAGGTGATTTGTCCAGCAAACCAGTTTATCAGTAACTTTAGGGGCCTTAACGCTATTTCACCATGTTTCTAACTCCAGCACACAACAGTATGCACAAGCAGGAAGTGTATGATGCTGACTTTTATATCTTTGACCTGGTGAAGGTGCATGCCTCACACTTCTGGCTGACCTATCCTATCATCAGCATGTCAAACAAACAGGAAGGTCTCGAAATGGTAGAACTTATAAGAAAAACAAGATGGCAGAGCTGAAAAAACTATTTTATAATTACACATTAAAAACATGAAACCAAAATTCATCTGAACCGCCAGATTCCCTAGCCTCCAAAACCTCCAAAACAGCATCTCAAATACTTTTAGAAACCAAGGAATCATTTAAAGAAATTAAATGCAAACGACAGGCCAAGACAATGAATATTGGAGCAATTAATACCAAAATAAAATCCAAGTGTCAAAGTCAAAATAAATTAAGCAAGAGATCCTAGCGATAACTCTGTAACTAACACTAGCTGAACATTGAAATTTGGACCTTGTTGTTCTTATGAAAGGCATTATGGGTAATATATTATTAACAACATTACAAAAAACTTTGTGAGGAGCAGATAGATCTGTCCAAAACAATAAAAACATTTCACTCTGTACTGATTACTTCTTTTGGTCAAACAGCAGTGATAGAAGTAAAAGACTAGATGGAATCATAACGGGGGCATCAAGGTTCATAACAGACAATCAATCTGGCCTCTAGAATACAAGAATATTGGCAAGCAACGTGCTCAAGTGAAGCAGAGGCTGAGTTCCTAAAATTCTTAGTCATTATTTAGTTAGGAATTTATTGATGAGTCTTTCTTTATTTAAATTTCAGATGAGTACAAATCGTATCCCCCATTTTTTATATAACATGGCGGTGACTGATGTTTCAAACTAGCACAAGCACAAGCCGATAAGGGCTGTTCGGTCCCTGTACGATCGGTGTCAGAGCTTGGTTCGCATTGCCGGCAGTAAGTCGAACCCGTTTCCAGTGAGAGTTGGACTCCACCATGGCTGCCCTTTGTCACCGATTTTGTTCATAACTTTTATGGACAGAATTTCTAGGTGCAGCCGGGGCGTTGAGGGGGTCCGGTTTGGTGGACTCAGGATTGGGTCACTGCTTTTTGCAGATGATGTTGTCCTGTTTGCTTCATCAGGCCGTGATCTTCAGCTCTCTCTGAATCAGTTTGCAGCTGAGTGTGAAGCGGCTGGGATGGGAATCAGCACCTCCAAATCCGAGACCATGGTCCTCAGCCGGAAAAAGGGTGGAGTGTCCTCTCAGGGTTGGTAGCGAGATCCTGACCCAAGTGGAGGAGTTCAAGTATCTCGGGGTCTTGTTCACTAGTGAGGGAAGAATGGAGCGTGAGATCGACAGACGGATTGGTGCGGCATCCGCAGTGATGCGGGCTCTGCATCGGTCTATCATGGTGAAAAAGGAGCTGAACCATAAGGCAAAGCTCTCAATTTACCAGTCGATCTACGTTCCTACCCTCACCTATGGTCATGAGCTATGGGTAGTGACCGAAAGAATACAAGCGGCTCAAATGAGTTTCCTCCACAGGGTGTCTGGGCTTTCCCTTAAAGATAGGGTGAGAAGCTCAGTCATCCGGGAGAGGATTAGAATAGAGCCGCTGCTCCTCCGCATTGACAGGAGTCAGAAGAGTTGGCTCGGGCATCTGATCAGGATGCCTCCCGGACACCTCCTCTGGGCACGTCCAACTGGGAGGAGGCCCCGGGGAAGACCCAAGACACTCTGGAGGGACTATTCTCCCGGCTGGCCAGGGAACGCCTCGGGATTTCCCCAGAGGAGCTAGAAGAAGTGGATAGGGAGAGGGAAGTCTGGGCATCTCTGCTCATAGCTGCTGCCCCCGCGACCCGATCTCGGATAAGTGGAAGAGGATGGATGGATGGATGGATGGACAAGCACACGCCTGTCCACCTTCAGCAGCGACATACTTGGTACAAGGCAGGTCTGGGTGCCATTGACAGTATAACATATAAACAAAATAACACAACGTAAAGCACATGAAACAAACCAAAGCAGGAATAAAATGGAATAAAATCAAATGACACTAAAAACATTTGGATTTGGAGATAATTCACCAGAAGAATTCCTGTTAGTAATGTCCCCCCAGATATATCCATCATTTGCCACATTATTCATTTGCATCATAAGATTCCTGCTTCTTTGTTTCTCTCCATGACGTAAGGAGGAATTTGAAACAAGTTAATGTCCATAAGGCATCTGGTCTGGATGAAATTTATGTTCTGTCCCTCTGCTTCAAAATGAAATCAGTTACCCCTAAAAAGCAGACAGTATGAATGACTGTTGACTGGCAGCACTCACTCCAGTTGGGATGAATTATTTAAGAGACTGGTGCTGGGACACAGTGAACAGAATGTTTTTAGATGGTTATGGTCACCTCCAGTTACATATCTTCACAGCCAGTCCACAGAGGAGGAAATATCCCTTACAATTCATGCCATTCTGGAGCATATGGCTCATACTTAACATTGTTGTACCCACACAGTGCCACACGCTGCAATTGGAGTTCAGACTTCCTAACCAACAGATCTCGCCATGTTGCGGATTGGCCACAGTGCATCAGTATGCTGACCCTCAACACAGGCACTTCACAGGGTAATGTGCTGAGCCCCCTTTTATACTACTTGTTCACCTCTGACTGAGTGGCCAGACATATCTTCATCATTAAATTTGCTTTTAACACTACTAACCTACTCCTGATCACCAATCACAGTATTATCAGACTTCGATGACCTGTGTTGGAGAGGGGGTTTGTATGTGGGTATCACCCTCGGTGTCCAGAGCATGTGCCCCTTCAATAGCACAAATGGACTTTAAAGGGTGTGCACCCCTTGGTGAGCAGAGCACTTTTACCTTTATAAATGGCATTTACAGTACCTGGTAACAGCACCCACTTACTAACTTACTATCACCAGAGTGTGATGATCCAGTGGGGAGGGGTCCCCTGCAGTGTCTAAACTGTGTGCATTGAGAAACACAATTGGTGCCCCTTTGTGTACAAAACCATGAACCTTATTATCATACTTCTACTACTTGGGGGTGTAGGGGTTCCCTTTGGTATCCAAAATGGGCACCCCTAAACTTTCATAAATGGTGCACCTCAGATGACAGGACCCTAGGTAACTACCTGTGCCGCTTAATGGATTGACCTGCTCTGATTATGAGAAAAAAACATATTTTTGGCCACAACTGTGCATAACATTCACAAAATGGATTGATCCAGTTCAGGGGCCAGGCAGAAACCGGACCTGGACGTGATTTCAGATCGTCTTAGAGTCCATTCATGCACATGCCCAAATTCACATGGGCCCAATTTGGAACAGCCATTTAAACATACACATATTGCGGCCACCAGAGGGCGCTCAAGCCACCCAAACTCCGACAAAGACAGACACAGACACAAGTCTTGCCGCACAACACGGCTTTATTACTGTAGGGAAGTGCTTTTAATTTCACTCCCCACTGCACAGCACAGTTAAAAGCACCAATAACACAACACACAGTCCTTCTTTCTTCCTTTCTCTTCCTTGTTCCGCCTCCACTCATCCTCTAGCAAGCTTTGTCCCTCTTCCTCCTAATTCTGGTTCCCCAAGTGAATGAGACGGCCACCACAGAACCTAGCAGGAATGTCCCAAACTCCAACTCCCATGAAGCCCTGTGGGAATCCGTGGAGCCACAACAACCCAGGGGGGCAGCTCTCTAGGGCTCCCTCAGTGTCCTGTGCACATCTGCTCCTCCGTTCCTTTCCGGATATCGATCTCCCGGCCTGGCAGGAGCCACGGCTGTACGTCACAATATATACAGTAGGTTTTCGGGATATGGGAAGAAAAAAAAAACCCTGAAGCCAAAGCAAACATTTTCAAACTCCAGAAAGACAGCAAACAAACATTCAAACCTAAGACACTGGACTAACCACTACACCACCATACCTACAATTTATGATACAATACATTTAAACATATATAATACATGTCTCTAACAATATTATATGTGCTCATAATATTCCAATTAAAATATATTGATATTTTAGCTGTTTTTAGAAAAGCAAATATATGATTCATGCCAACAGATGATAAATGATATAATTTTTCACTTTTTCTTGAACACAGTAATAAGTATAGAATGCTTTACACAGAATGTGCTGTTTATATGTCATTATAAATTTCTTTTATTTACCTAAAAAGACTTTTCTTCTAAAGAAATTTGTTATATAGTATATTCACTATCTTAGCTCTACCTTAGCTTACAATAGCGTTAATTCTCAATATTTTTGGAAGACAAATTTCATGTTTTTGCCAAGCCTTATTGTAATTACAGGTTTTTGTTAATAAATAAATAAATAATAATGAGGTACATTAAATATCGGAGCTTGACTGCCTTGGATAGTTTACTGCCATTCAGGTCCACCAGTAGAGTATCAACACTCTCCTTTTCTTTGAGCAACATTTTATTATCTGACTTGAGAATGTTAGATTTTTGTTATAAGAAAATAGGAAATTATGTGGTAGCTCTTGATACGAAGGAATTGAGCATGGTGGGTTGGATCCCACCAACCAAGTAAGGCACTGTGTCATCCGGCGACCTTTTGACTTTTCAGGAATTTGTCAATGAAATCAAAACAGAGGCGTCGTAAAACTCTAAGGAAGGTATCGATTAGTAATCTAAAATATTGAGCTCTAAGGATGAAGGGGACTTGCTGAGCCGCACTAAATTGATTTTGCTCCATTGCATTTAAAAGAAGTCCTAATCTATTCTTTTACATCTTCATCTGTTTCTTGGTTCTTTGAGCTCCAGTCTTCTCTGTCTACCATACAGTAGCCATTGCCAATTGTAACATTGTACCTGAAAGTAACAAGACTATCAATACCATCATTGATTTATTGGTAGTGTACAGTATATAAAGTTGACAATAATCAAACATCAGGGGCCTCATGTATAAACGGTGTGTACGCACAAAAATGTTGTGTACTCCTGTTTCCATGCTCAAATCGCGATGTATAAAACCTAAACTTGGCATAAAGCCATGCACATTTTCACGTTAGCTCAATCTCTGGAGTACGCAAGTTCTCCGCTCGGTTTTGTAAACTGGCAGCACCCAGCGTCAAAGCAGTGCTTTTGTTCCAGTGTGGTTTCCCTTTCTTTTTTAGATCCACATCCCTGACGCGGCTTTATAAATACACTGAAATTAACCACATATTGTTTATTCGTTTAATGCATCTGATTGTAATTAACCTGTAACTATATAATGGTCCACGGAATAGCCAAACTATTCCAAATACTATAACTGCTTTAGTGTTGTTACTCTCACTGCACCACTCAGAGTATTTATTTATTTATTTATTTATTTATTTATTTGAACTGCTCTCATACAACAAACGCTTCAGAGCCTTTCCTCGTGGTTCAGAAACAGTTTCATCCCAAGAACTTTAAACACTCAATCGGTCCATGAAGTGCTCCTTGTAGAACTGTTTGTACTTATAAGTACAATTATCTCACTGTAAAATTGCGATATGGTTATAATATTGCACAACCTGAGCCACTGTATAAAGCGTGTATTTACATATGATGACAATATCATTTTTAAGATGAAATGCAGCAAAATATGTTTATTACATTATACAGATAAAATGATAACATTATTTAAATAATCTATATTGTTAATAATTAAACATGTGAGGACACGGTGTCGCAGAGCTAGCTAGTTCAGGGATTGTACCTGCCTCACGTTGTATTCTTGCTGGGGCTAGCGCGACACTGGAAGAATAGATGGATAGAATAATTAAACATGTACTACAAAGATATTTCAATGTTCCTTAAATGTTTTGAAGAATCGGCGTTCTAAGCTTACAGATGGCTTGACATCTATTACAGAGCTGATCGTGTGGCGATTGGTTACTTGGAGAAAGAAAAGGAAGGACAAGAATTGGAGGTTAGTACATTTAAAAGAGATAGTACTGCTGCAATAAATGATTTCATCAAAGGTCGCGCACGGCGCAGCAAAAATCTTGTGTGAGGCAGAAGCAAGCTCTGGACAGGCGCCGGCTCGTCACTATCACTGCACCACCGTTTTCCCATGTTTAATAACATGCTTTAACTCCTATCATCATGAAAATTATAATAAGTATACATCTCAGTATTTTAATTATTCAGACAGCAGTAATATCACGAATGTAATGGATTCTGTGTCCTGTCGGAAGAAGAGAAAGCCCATTAAGAATCACTTAGTGAATCACACACAGAACATATAGAAGAACAAATGTAAAACAAAGTATTTAACGTGCTACTTTAGTTACGATGGTATTTGAGAAACTAGTAAATTAAATGATTTTAAGATGAAGTTTATGATGTTCTGCTTTAATGACAAAATAAACTACATGATTAAAAGTGGAAATTTCGAGATTACAGTTTTGTGGTTTTTTTCTCCACTGTGTTCCTATTTTTTTTTTTTTTCTTTGTACCCTAATAAGCTTTGATATGACACTCAGATGGTGGGCTATGACTCGCCTTTTCATGGTGACTTTGATAACTGACAACTTCTTTTTTATTTTAGTCACTGTGCAACTTGAACTTTCGAATTTTTTCCGACACTCTATGTTACTCGATCAACTTCCTTTTGTTGTTTATACCACTGATTAAACCAACAAATAGTAAGTTTTTCCTTGCCTCCACTTGATATTTGCTGAAATTCTTCTATTTCCCACCGTGTTTTTGCAATTACCTTTTCACAGAACGCTGCGCTTAAGGACTTTTTATACTGATTTGCATATTTAAAGAGGCGTAATTCTGGGAGGGGTTGGGGAGTGGCAGTAGGCACATGCATGTGCGTTACTTTTCAAACTGACCGGGATTTATGGAGCGGAAGAACGTGGAAGCTGGCGTATGCATAGATTCATGCATCTGGATTTTTTTGTGCGTACAAACATTTCTGCTTTTGTCCATATGCCATGTTTTAGTGTGAATTCTATGCACAGCGTTATGCATGAGGCCCCAGGAGAGGCTGACTTAAGAACCACTCATGATCTCTTCCAAATAATGCTTAGAATGGGGAAGCTCTTTGAGTATTTGTATTGATTTGTGTAAAGTTCAACTAGCTGCTGCTGTCTCTTTGCATCCTGAGGATTTTGTTAATGCTTTCAATAATGCTATTTGAAATATTATTGTTGTTGTTTATTTTTTGATTGCTTTTAATGGTGCTATTTTGTTTTCATCCAATTCTGTGGTTTTTAGCCCTTCATCTTGATCATGGAGTAGCACTACTTGCTGGTCAAATACTCTGAGTGGCTTCATTTAGTGTAAATTCTCACTTAGGTTCTTGTCGCTTTCTTCTTTCTCCGGACCACTGGATTGCTGGATGACCTTGGTAGTCACTGTATTCTTATTTAAATCTCATAATGATGCCTGACCCTAGAAAAAAACATCTAGAATGCTGTTGGAAAAGACTGTATATTTTGCTTTGTCCACTGACATTGTTAAGTTGTTGGCCCCTTGAATAGCAAAGATCTATAAATCGATATGAAAGGCTTTAGCATAGATAGATAGATAGATAGATTAACTTTGGTATTTCATTTGACATCAAAAGTTAAATTACTGAAAGCAATTTATGAACTATCAAGATTTTAATTGTGATGAAAAGCATGACAGTTTCAGGAAACACTTTTCCTGTCTTCCTTTGCTGGCATGTTCACAGTAAAGTCTGCCAACTACATATTCACATTAAGGCATGACTGAAATAAACTCTTTGAAAGGTTTAGTGCCTACAGTTTTAATTTCAGGTTTTGTAGGATTATGGCTTAACATTCAGACTGAGTACACGCACCCCCAAACTGCTGACCGATAGCCAAGTGGCTCTTGGCTAAGCTAGAGCTTCCTTGTTTTTGGCACCTTAATTGCTGTTTGTTCAGAAGAATCAATCTTTGTCATTAAATACTATTCTACCGGAGAGCCAAAGACTGACTCATCTTGTCACTTCTGTCTGTTTGCTTGGGTTCCAGCTACTAAAGTTTTTCATCTCATTCTTAAAAGTGTTTAAACATAATTTTGCCAAAATGAAAGATTGTTAATGTGTGAAATGTTGTAGAGAAAATAAAACATGTGTTTGACTGTTTATTATATTCAAAATCTTTTCAAACTTCATTTTATATCAGTCATCCTTTACTCTTTTATTTGTTTCTGGAGGCTACATCTAATTTTCCCACTGGTACTTAATTAATTTTATATTAATTTCAATCACTTATTTTTCAAAATCAAAAAAAAAACTATGACATGTTTTGTGCCATTCTGGTGGCTAGCTGCAGGGCCGTCTTAATGTATAGGCACAACAGGCATTGATTGGGGCCCCAGGAGCATAGGGGCCCATGATCTTTCCTATGCCTGTAAATGTTTGTATTATGCTATCAAAAGAAGGGTCCCCAGCACACTGCTTTGTGGGGGACTATGAGGCTGGTAAGACAGCCCTGGTACCTGACTGGATTAGTACAGCCTTTCAGCACAGCTAATCCCCATGTAGTGGCGGGAGTGAGCACACTCTGTACCCATCAGTCACAGGATCAGTTAATTTCTGTTCACTTGTGGGTTCTCATTTTAGAATATTCTGCTTGGCACTCTCAGAGTGAATACTTTTCAGTAAGATTGACATCACACATCGCATTACAACTTTCAGCTGTAGCCTTCATTTACACATTTGTAGCAAGTTGGAGACAGTCACAGCATGTGTGTGACATCCCCAGTGACTACAACTGAACAAGTTTTATTTCGTATAAAGTTTCAGTGGTGGAATCATGACAACAAGTAGGTGCTCAGCCAGAATTCCGATGCTTACAGTGCAGCCGCAAATTGAAAAGGAAAGTGAGTGTTTCGGACTCCACAAAGAGAGGAAAGACTTGTCTGTATAATGCCTCAGAGAGTGTAAAATGGTAAAGAATAGGTAGAGACTGCATATAAACGTGCCATACCAGGAAAAGATTTGTACAGTCACTGGTGCGGTGAGTGTGGTTGAAATATAACATCTTTTTAAAGAAAGAAATATCCTGTAGCAGGACAAATCAGTAATCAGGCAGGAGAAAAACTGTTCATAGTATCTTTTAATTACTCCTTGGCAAAATGCCTTAGAGCACAGGTGTCAAACTCCAGGCCTGGAGGGCCACAGTGGGTGCATGTTTTCTTTCTAACCCTTTTCCTAATCAGTGTCCAGTTTTCACTGCTAATTAACTCCTTTCCCCTGTATTTTAATAGCCCTGTTTCTAAGGATTAAGTCTTCTGAATTGATTCTTTTCTTCATTAAATAACAGCCAAACAGAAATGAGACATGAAACGAGCCAACAGATGAGCAGTTAAATTGGGGCTTCAAACTCCAACCAGTTCCTTAATGAGAAGCTGATTCTTGCTGTTAATTAAACCCGTTATTCAATTTCATGGCTTGTTGTTATTCTCTTTTTGCCACAGCAGACATTTCCAAAACTGTTGATATTCTATTTTTTTCTAAGAACTCCTAAAATGTTTTGGTAACCTGAGGGATCAACCTTACTGAGACCTTCATCTTTATTTTCAGATTTTGTTTGATGGGTACAGGTGAGCTGGTCACGTCCTGCTTGTTTTATGTCTCATTACTGTCCAGCTGCTAATTAAGGAAAAAACAACTAAGGGGCCTGAGTCAATCTAATTAAAGCTAAGGCTAAAGTTAATTAGCATCAAGAACTGGTCACTAATTAAGAAGATGGTTAGAATGAAAACCAGCAGCCACTGCGGCCCTCCAGGAGTTCGACACCCCTGCCTTGGAGGGAGCATTCTTCAAAAGCAGTCTGTTACAGCATGGTGAGAATGATCAGAGAAACAAAGAACAGAGGTTTATTTTATAATCTGCTGAATTTACATACGGTGCCATTCAATGCATCCATTTTACTCTGGTTGGCTCATTGGTTTACACCCAAATGAATTACAGTAGAGTCTCGCTTATCCGACATAAACGGGCCAGCAGAACATCGGATAAGTGAAAATGTCGGCTACAAAGGTGTGCCGGGCAATGTTCCAAGGCTTTATACTCTTTCTTCACGTGCAGGCCCCCATTTAGGTGAATCTTGCCATTTCAAACAAGGCAAAGAGAGGATACAGTTTCAAGCTGACTTTGACACACAGAAGTAGTGCATGTTGCCCATTTCGCAGTTGTCCCTGTCTTGTCTTCTCATACCTTGCCTAGCAGTTTTTATATGGTGAACTCCTGTGTGCTAAACTTCTACAAACTTCTACAGATCCGCTCTAGAAAGCATTCTCTGTCACAGTATGACAGTGTGGTACGGCAGCTGCACAGCACAGGACAGGAAGGACTTGGCACAGGTAGTGAGAACAGCACAGGGGATCGTGGGAAGTCCTCTCCTAGACCTGGACTCTGTATATGCTGGAAGGGTGCAGAAGAGAGCCAGATGTATAGCTGCAGATCTCACCCATCTGGGAAATGGACTGTTTGAACCACTGCCTTCGGGAAAGCGGTAGAGAAACATAAAAACACGTACCAGCAGACTGAAAGACAGCTTTTTCCCCAGAGCTGTGAAGTCCATCTGCCTCTGCTGATACACACGCATACATCTACATCTACCCCTAACCTGCCCCCCTGTAGAAATGCACACACACTTTCTCTCGTAATCAAATACACAAACACTCGTATTACTCCCCTGTAGGTCCACGCACACAGATCACTGGTCTCTGAAAGCGTACTACCTCAGGAAAAGTCTGGACTTGATGATGTTTTATTGCTGCTGTCTTTTATACTTATTATGTTTATTTTATTATTTATAGTGTATTGTGTATTTTAAGTATTCTGCCTTGAAGCCGAGTCCTACCAACAAAATAATTTTGTTATGTGTATGCATAATGACAATAAAGAATTCTATCTATCTAAATCTGGCTTTGTGTTAGCTGTACATGTGAGTAGAAAGAAAAGTAGATTTATAAAATATTTTTGTACAAAGGACAGTGACATATTAAACATATTACATTTGTTAATATGATATTCTGTCTCGTCCTTTCTGTGTATTGTTCATTTTCAGTAAATACACACATTCTGATCATTTTGTACTCATTTTCTGGGTGTGGAGGATTGCTTCAGGAGAGCCTCCTGTTGATACAACACGTTTAATCTATTTAAGTTTTCCATCATTGAGCACTGCAGGCAAACAAATACAAATATGCATGAATCCTGATCAAAATTCACTAGAACATTAATTCACAAGTCACCATTTAACAGCTGTTGAATCTGAACATAAAATCCATAAAATATCCCGAGTAATAGACAAGGAAGATGGAGCATAAAGTCTACCATATTAAATATAAAAGAAAACATTAAGAGAATGTTGCGATCAGCAGTTTCACTACTTGTAGGGGCAACTTGATTTTCATAGAATTACCAGGAAAAATGTAAAACGGTGTCCGTCCATTCCTGCCAACTCCTCTACTGCATTTGCTTTAGCATGAGAACATCCAGATAACTTTTGCAGTCGCACATTTTCATTCTTTTCTGCACAGTACACACACAAACGCACACCAACACACACATATATATGTGTATTTGGATTACTTACAGGATCCAATTTATTTCAGTGAGATGATGCAGGGTCACGCTGCCCTCATTTAGACACCCTGCAGATGTATAAATGGGACTCTTCTGGTGACAGGTACTTTCACCAAAGCACAGCCTTCAGATAACACTCTGTACCTGCCTACCACCAAACTAATCAGCTGCTTTACAGTGCACAGGCGTACGTCGCTGGAGCTGTCCAGCACTCGAGACAGTTGACAACGAGATTCTCTCCATACAAATTACTGCAAAGACTTATACTGGCTAACCTGCTCTCCCCATTTTTAATAGCTAATTGAGAGCTGTCACAGCCAGACTAGTTATTTACATCCAGGTTAGGCAATGCCAGTCCTCGAGGGCTGCAGTGACTGCAGGTTTACATTTGAACCAAATTGCTTAATTAGAAACTAATCCTTGCCAATCTCAGACCTTATTTAATTTTATGGCTTGTTAGTCTGCAATGTTAGGTTTCTTAGATCATAGAATTTTTAATTTCTAAGGATATCATCTAAATTATTTGAAGCCTAAAATGGAAAATTTTTAGACTGTCACATTTTAATGTTAAGTGTTTTGTTAAACCAAGTAGCGCATGATGAATCCACACAGGTGTACATGGAAAGAAGTTCGATGGAGCGCTGCTGGCTCTCATTACTAATCTCATTACTATTAAAGGAGCCTTTAAAAACAGTGAATGCAGCAGTTTAAGACTGAAATAAGCAATTAAGGGTGCGGAACCTTAACAAGCGAGACCACTAAAATGACACTTGAGCAATAAGTCCTTCGTCAGCAATAATTGTCCTCTCATTAAGAAACTGGGTTGGGGCAAAAACCTGCAGCCACTGCGGCCCTCCAGGACCCTGATTTACATTACTATGTATCACCACTGCTCACCTTCTGACAGTTTAATGATTTAACAATTCCGTGATTATCATTTAGGTATATCTGCAATTGCCTCTGCTGTCAGGGTGTTTGCACTCTTACTGTGCTGTTTTTGCTGATGACACCTCACTGAGACTTGTTACTAATTCTTTAGGTTTTTAAACATTATTATTCTCAATAATTACTGTTGTGGCAACCCCTAATAGGAGCAGACAAAAGAAGAAGAAGAAGAAGATTATTCTCAATAACAACTTTTAGGATATAGCAATTGCACTGGGTTGGGAGGAAGGGGTCAAAAAAGTGCTGAAGCTAAGCTCTGTATAAACATTTTTTGTTATATGAAATAAACATTTGGAAGGGCTGTAATGAAGGGCATATCACAAAACAACAAATGAACTAACAGGAAGCAATTCCCTGTGGCGCAATTCCAACTGCCTAGTAACAAAACTAGTACCATATTCCTGCAACCAGTCTCCTATCAATTCTTCCTCACAGCAGGCTCATTATGTCCAGTGCTGCAGGGAAAGGCTGCACAATCCTGCAAGCCTCAGCTGGCACAAGTGATGGATGGGTGGGCCAATGACTGGTTGAGAAAATGGAATCGGTTTGAGCATTTCCCTCACCTGGACAGTAGTTATCTTTGGTAACACTTGTGAAGCCCGGGGTATGTACAGGCACCCTAACCCCGACACAGAAAGGCAGGAGACAGGTTTATCACCCAGCACACGGTTTATTTACAGAATAGGCAGTCCAGAACACAAGCACAACACAGTTCCTTCTTGCTGTCAGTCCCTCTGCCTCCACTCCTCCTCAGGCTTTGTCCTCTTCCTCCCAACTCTGGCTGTTGAACACTGGCAACTGGCCCCTTTTTATAGGGCACCCAGAAGGACTCCAGGTGCCAAACGGGCTTCTTCCGGCTGCACTTCCGTGTGTGGTGGAAGTGCGACCAAAAAGGGCTTAGAAAATGTCCGTGCTCTCCCATGCTCATGACCCATGGCCCCACTTGAAACCCTCTGCTGGTCCAGGGGAGAAACTGCCCTGGAAATTCTCCCCCGGTCCTTCCATGCTTAGGGCATCCCGGCTGGGCTAGGGCTCCAGCCGTCCACCACATACTTAGTTTGGGTACTGCAAACTTCTATTACTCCTATACTATTATTCAAAAAGACCTTATACTACACTTCTTGGTACCTTCATTATGCTTACAAAGCATTAGTGTATCTCCATCCCTCAATGTGACCTGCTAACAAAACTTCACTTTGGAGAGCTCTGAGGTGGCTTAACTGAGACACATTTCTCTTGATGTTCTTTCTTTAGTATTTGACCTGCGAATCCTTCATGTTAACAAGTCATTTCGATTGCAACTAGTGCAGAATGCAGCTTCTAGAATCTTAACTAAGAAACGAAAATCCAAGCACACCACCCCAGTTTTGATGTCACTACACTGGTTACCTGTGCCATTTAGCATGGCACACTGGCCGAGATCCTTACCTGACAGGGAGGCCAATGGTGTGGAAGGACAGGGGAAGACGATTTATTCAGGACATTGTCTCTCTCACTATCCTAGGTAGCAGCCCTCCTGGGCTTCGGTACCACTGTGGACACCCAGAACGCATCTGAAGAATTGTAGCTCTTATGGGCAGTCCTGTTAGGTCCGACAGGTGCCACCAGGATGCGCTGAGGGTTTTTACAAGCCCTACTTCACTCATCCCTGATGTATCTGGAAGTACTCCTGAGCCACAGTATCGGGACACTGGAAGTGCTCCTGGATTTTAAATAAAAGGAGCAGACTCCTTCATCCAGGCGAGCCAGAGTTAAAAGGAAGCAGAGTGGATGAGAAGAAAAGAGATTTGAAGTATTGTATTGTATGTACTGGCTGCCTTTCTAAAGCCTTATTGTGAAGGTATTTAAAGGATTAAAATCTTTATATTAACCAGGCTGCGGTGGGCTGGCGCCCTGCCCGGGGTTTGTTTCCTGCCTTGCGCCCTGTGTTGGCTGGGATTGGCTCCAGCAGACCCCAGTGGCCTTGTAGTTAGGATATAGTGGGATGAATAATGGATGGATGGATGGATATTAACCAGGACTTGGGTCTGTGCATTTATGCCGGGAGTGTGAAGGCTGAAACTCCCCCAGGTGGTCACAATGGATTGGGGGTGTTCAGAGCACATGCCCCTTGAGTTAGCAAGTGGTGCCCCTCAGTGTCCATATCACAGAATGGCTTGGGAGAATGCACACTGCTTGAGTTACATAAACACTGCCCCTCAGTGTCATAACATTCATAAATGGTGCCCCTCCGGTGATGGAGGTTACCTAATAGATTGATGGGCTCTCTCTAACTGCCAGCTGTTCTTTTGTGAGTTACCCTTTCTTTTTAACCTGGTTTTACATAAATATTTCATGAGAAAAATTTGGAGGAAATAAAGGTCACATTAAAAAAAAGAAGAAGAATTGGATGTACAGTATAAATTTGCGTACACAAAATTCAATGAGGCATTCAAATGCAATAACATTTTTTTTAAAGAATATGGTGTGCAGGTGTTCATAGGGTGAAATCTTAGCAAATGTATGAAACACGCTGAAATCTGATCAAGTTGCATGAACACGTGGGAAGCGCTGGACGGGCCTAAAATGAGTCCTCTGTCTGGTGGATGTGCTTGCTGAGCGAGTACTGCTGAAGTTGAATTTGATTGACAGTTGTCTCGCCCCTTAGGTTCGCCCACAATGTAACCCTTCTCGAGTTCTGCTCCGCTGCACAAGAGTATCCGACTGCAGACACAACCCAATTGGCTGTTCGGCAGATTGAATTGTGATTTTTGGGCCAAGGCCAAAAGAAATATGCGTATTTTGCTGTTTTTTTTTTAATTTAAAATGACTTAGTGTAATGAATTTTGCCAATAAAAAGGATTTTGCTCTAATGAAGTTTTTTTTTAATTACATTCGTTAAAACAAGAATTTTGTTGAAATGGACTTTGCTCTAATGTAATTTGACCTGTATTTAGATGTCTGTGAATTATCAAAGAAAATTCCTCCAAGTTTCTCAAATGCATTGTGACGGTAAAAAAATCTTGAAAAATGATGTTGTCTTAAAATGTCAAAATAATTTTGATGAACCATTTTTCCTTGTATTTTGACCCAATTGCATCGGCTTGTTTTTCCTCAGAGAGCATAACTGAATATATCACATAAGCTAACTTGAGTTTTTCTGTTTCATAAAATAAAGTTTATCATGGCAGTGAAGAGTGTCAATGTTTTGCATGTTGGTTGACCATACAAATAAGAATTTCACTATGCTCTATACACATGACAATACTACTACTACTACTACTACTAGCACTGCTAATACCGCCATGACAGTTTGAGTCTTGGCCCAGTTAGTCTAGTTTTTTTCTGAGGGACAGTGTTAACAAGTCTTTCAGTTACCCAAAACAATAGCAGAATTGTGAAACAAGAGCTTCTGTATGTCCTTCTATGTTTAAATTTAAAACAAAAGCTACAATACCCGATTTTGCACAGTTTTCTCACTGATGAAGCATAGAGAAATTGAACCAAAGCCATCCACACACTGTGCATGTTTAAAGCTAGCACTCCGAGGGGTACATCAAGCTTTAAAACCGATGTTGTGCCTAGACATTATCGCTGAAACGATGCTGCTGTCCTACCCACGTGAAAAGAGCAAGTGCTCATCTCAGAGTTCATGTGCGAGAGTCTGCACTGATAGACAACAGCACACCGGGTTCCTTCTTCTGGGGACACAACTACGCAACGGGCAGTATAAACTGTAATGTAGTCAAATTAGCTGTAAAAAAATCAAAATCAGCGTTAATAAGTTTAAAACCAAATCTGATTTTGTATGTTCATCTGTTTCATGACTGGCATATTGAACCTACTATACATTGACAGGAAAAAACTTTTGAAACAATGTGAAGCTAAATGGTAGCTGTGTAAATATAGGTTAATATGATGTTTTGATTACCAGAAAATGTACCTTGTTTATTTATTATTACAATATACTGACATATGTCAAAATAGAACATGGCATTGTTAAATATTAAAAAAGAGTCAGCTGTTAGTGCCACCTTATTGGTATTATGAACTAGAGCAGGGGTGTCGAACTCCGGGCCTGGAGGGCCGCAGTGGCTACAGGTTTTCATTCTAACCCTTTTCCTAATCAGTCAGTAGTTTTCACTGCTAATTGACTCCTTCTCCCTTCATTTCAATAGCCCTGTTTTTAAGGATTCAGTCCTCTGAATTGATGTATTTCTTCATTAAATGACAGCCAAACAGAAATGAGACGTGAAACAAGCCAACAGATGACCAGCTAAACTAGGATTTCAAACTCCAACCAATTTCACTCCAACCAGTCTCTTAATGAGAAGCTGAGTCTTGCTGTTAATTAAGCCCGTTATTTAATTCAATGGCTTGTTGCTGCTCTCATTCAGCAGACATTTGCAAATCTGTTGATTTTTCTGTTTTTTCTAAGAACATCATCAAAATGTTTTGGTGACCTGAGAGATCAACCTTACCGAGAGCTTCACCTTTCTTTATTTTCAGATACTGTGTGATGGGCACAGGTGAGCTGGTCATATGGTGGCTTGTTTGATGTCTCATTATTGTTTGGCTACTAATTAAGGAAATTGAGACAACTAAGGGGCCTGAGTCAAGTTAATTAAAATGAAGGCAAAATTAGCAGTAAAAATGGCTCACTAATCAAGAAGATGGTTAGAATGAAAACATGCAGCCACTGCGGCCCTTGAGGACTGGAGTTCGACACCCGTGAACTAGAGAGTCCCATAGCATAAAGTCCTGAAAAGTACTAAAAATGCCCACTAGAGGGGGAAAAACCGTCAAGCCCTGGCTAGAAATAAAAAGGGCCATGAAGAATATTTACAAATAAAAAATATATATTTTAACAAGCACTTTTAAGCTCCTAGTAGCACAATCACACAGAATGCAATGCCATCAAAAGGTAATTCCAAAGTCAAAGTCAAAAATGAGACAAGTCACGTCATGTCAGCTTTATTTATATAGCACATTTGACACAACTACAAGTTGATCAAAGTGTTTTACAATAAAAAAACAAACATTCATTAAAATACAGTTCAAAGAAGCTATAAAACTAATAAAATAATATAAATACAAACAAGTAAATAGCTAAAAGCCTATACACAGCATTAGCACATAAGTCTAAAACATTTTAAGAATAAACCCTTACTCTGAACATAACGTCAGTGACTGAAACTATGTTTTCAGTTTCGATTTAAAACTATAGATTGAGGGAGCAGCTCTACTTAGAATAGTCAGAGTGTTCCAAAGCCTCGCGGCCGCAGCTGCGAAAGCACAGTCACCCATTAGTTTCTGACGTGTACGCAGAATGCATAGTGTAAAAAACACAAGAGCACAAGATGAAGGGTCTGGGGCACCCAGAGGCAAACCCCGTATGTTAAGGTTACGCAAAAGGCTTAAAAAATAAAACGTATGGTACCACACACAATTGAGACCTCTTTTGAAATCAAATAGTCTGCCCAAGAAGGCATTTTTTCCTCTTATGATGGATGCTAGGAGGAAGAGACAGGTCCAGGTGGTCTGACCCCGGAAGTGATGTCACAATTGGAGATGTGTCAAGTTTTCCTTTTTGATGGAGGGGAAGGAAAAGAGAGAACATTATTACACAGTGGCCCCATCACTCACTCACTCAAGCCCATAGGTTGTTCCCCTAAGCACATGTGTGACAACTGATCTGAGGATGGTAGGTAGTAAATCTTAAAATTCACCCTATACTCCACTGGAAGCCAGTGCAAGGAAGCCAGAACAGGTAAGATAAGCTCTCTTATTTTTGGTGCCAGTCAGCGTCCTTGCAGAATCAACTAGAAGTGAGGCAAAGATGATGGATAGACACCATCATAAAGAGAATTGCAGTAATCTAGGCGGGAGGAGACAAAGGCATGCATAAGCTTTTGCAGGTCATTATATGACAAAAAAGGCTTGACTTTAGTAATAGCTCTAAGTTGAAAAAAGCAGCATTTACCTGTTTGTCAAAAACAGAGCACAAGTTTAAAGAAATCCAGAAAATCACAAAAAACACAGTGACAAAAATCACAAGAAAAACTCACCACCCCACAAGAATCACAAGGAACTGTGGTTTGTCCTCAGCCTTTACAGGGCTGACATCAGTCCCCTGCAGTGACGGGCAGGTGGCCCTGCCTCTTAGGGAACCACCCACAAAACACAATGCACATAACAGAATACACATTGACATAAAGGAACTAAATAATAAGCATTGTTAACACAGAATATGAATAAAATAAACATAAAAAGAGCATTTGAACCCCAGCCAAGGGAGGAACTCTGGCTAAAATATAACATAGCCCCCTTTCTACGGAATAGCTTCCTGACACCCCAACCCACTCTCATGAGTCCAGAAAACACAGAATTCCTCTGTGGGGATAGCAAGAAGGGAAGACTTTGGTCCAGCTGGCCAGACAAGGTGAGAAGACTGTGGCCTGGAAGGAACTTGGCAGAGTCCTCCCCTTGTGACTCAAGCAGCAACATGGCAGCACCCTGGCTGGAATATAACAGCAGGAATAAAAAAGTTAACAGACTTATGTTGGTAATTACAAAGGAATTCTTCCATAGAAAATGTCTAGCCTTTGTCCATTGATGTTTTCATTGTGTGATGCTTTTTAACAGTACCTTTTAATCAGAATAATTAATTTTTGGAAGTGAAAGGAGAAAGTTGGAATAAACAAGATCTATGGCTGGCCAATCAACAGGTAGTATATATACCCATCAGTGGACAACTTAACAATTTTGTGAAAAAGGTTAATTGACATCCAGACATCAATCTCGCCCAAGTAAATTGTTGGAGGGTGCTATATAATTCAGCCAGGAACTACTTCCTGGACAATCATTAGAACCACATCTAGTATCAGGTAAATCCTGTTGTCTTCCAACCAGAGCTCCTTCTGACAGCTTCAATTCTCCTTGGATCCCTGAAGACCAATACCTGTCTAAAGGGTCAAGCAGCCTTAGTGTTCTTTTGTCTTGTCATTTTCATGTAACAGGGCATAAAGTTGTGTCCATCTCACAAGGCGGTGTGTGTGAATATTACCGGTCCCCTGCCAGCCACTTTCTAACCAATGTCTGGTGACACTGCCAAACATCTCTGACAACTGTTGACTTTCCTGACCCAATTCTACCTGGGGGCTGCAGTTCTCTCTTCATTGAGTTTTTCCCTGGTTTACTGCCCTGCCATCTACAGAACCTACTGTCTCCATGTCAGGTGTTCACCCACACTTGTATGTAATTTGCCTTTCCTACTACCAGTGGAGTCTTCTCCCTTGTGGGTTTGGCCAGACCTGCCTCCTCCCCCACCTTTTCAGGCTTCTTTGCCTCAGCAGCTCCTTGTGAACACTGTACCCCATCAATATACATAATGGTAAGGCTCAGGAAATACACAGCATGATGTGATCTCTCCAAGCTTTCACCACTTAACCTTAAATTGAGTCAACGGTGTCAACGGGCTTAATTAAAAATTACAAGGAAAGTACAGTGCGTTCATAGCATATTAATGTTAAGATCATAATATACCATGGCATTTTAATTATAGTATGAAAGTATTACAGAAACATGAGAGAAGCTTACTTGTTTTGCACTCATAAAATTGCTGTCTGTTTCATGTTGATAATCCATTCGTTCATCTAATTTATCATATAACAATATGGGATAACTAAAGCAATGATTTCAAGGCAAGAAAAGCACATCATTCATTCTCAGAACAGTATCTTACACACCTATTTATCAGTCCATTTAAAGATACCAGTTAAGTTAGACAGGAAAACCCTGCATTGAATTGGGATGCAGAAAATGTCCTATCTGCAGAACCACCATTCAACTATAAGTAGCCATGCCCTGTCAACCAAAACTAAAGTGTTGGCAGCTTTATTGTTTTTTGGCTACAGGGAAAAGGCAGCTTTGCAATAGAGATGATTTGTGTTTGTCACAACCAACCATTTTTTTGAATTTTGCACCAAACTTTGAAAGCCCTTACAACTCCAAGGATAATACACAGATTTATACCGTTTCCCCATCACTGCAAGTGATGTAAAGTTAAGGCAAATTGGCACACAGAAAAAGAACATTGTCCTAAGAGTGGATGAGCATTCAAATGACAATTGCAAGTGATGTTCTAGTATTAACACATTGGTGGCCATGGATGCAAACTTTACTGCACTAGCCAGCATATTACTCTAAAGATAAGATAAGTGAAGCTGAATGGGTGATTGAGGTCAAAATGTCACTCTGGTATGCTGAGCTCTGTATTCAACAAACCTCTGGAACATTTGCTTTACATCTTACAAGCTAGGAAGGCTTCTATAGGGAGATTCACTTGAAAGACGCCCTGAATATTCTTTTGTAATTCCTGTTAGGACGAAGCAATCTGAACCAAACAATTACGCTATATACCTTGACATGTGTGTAATCGATTGCATTACATGCGATGCTGGAAGTGGTTTCCGTTTTCTGACAAACACATTTCGATGCGGCGCTCCATGTTCCTGAAAATATTGGCAAGTGCCTCGGGGGGAGTAGCAGCAATTTCACGTTGGATGTTTTCCTTCAAATATTCCACAAGGCTTCCGGCTACCGTGGTGACCAAAGCCCCTTTGAAATTGCTATGTTGCTGAAGAAGGACTCAGTTGCTGCCATGTTCCTTGCTGATGTGTGACACATTGTTTCATCCTACTGGAAGTAAAATTCCGTTAACTCACGATCATCCAGTTAATTCTGAAATCGCTTAAACGAATTGGTGACACAGTAGGTTCGCACTTAGAAGATGCGTTGCTCAATACTGTACACCACCATCCTGACTGAGTAAAGGGGTATGGGCGGTACGCACCCAGAAGCTGCAAACAGAGGTTAAACGTTGCGACGGCTGTCCAGCACCTACCTCATCGCTCCGACGCAGGGGCATCCCGGCTTGTTCGAAGCTCCATATACTGAGGAGCACATTGCACGTTGTTTTGTTCAGACTGCTTCATCCCAGCGGGAGTTATTACAGAATATTCGGGAGGCTCTTTCGAGTGAATCTCCTGTAGAAGGCAGGTGAAGGCTCCCAATGCACTGGATAAAAAGATCCTCACAGAAGTTAAGGGTGTACTAGGCTGACCCGCCTTTTAAGGCGACCGACTTTTAATTTGACCACTTCTTAAGGCAATTCAATATGTAGATCAATTTGATATTTTATACAAACTCATTAATTTGGTTATATTGCATTTGAGCGGTATTACTTTAATACTCGTAGTTTCTGTTATTTTTGTGATGAAATTTAAACTTTTTTTCTATATTGAGGTCGCCCTTTTGAACCCCCCTGATATTTACTACGCGGTGAGGCATTTGTACTCCATCAACATTAATTATTTCCAGAGACATAATTTTGTCTATTTTTCCAGCGCATCGCGCACAAAAGCAAGGGAACGATGGGAGCACCAGAACTCTGCTCACATCATGTCGCTTCATACCGCAAGCTGCAAGTAGTATATCTGTGATAAGCGGAATACCGCTACGCTTTCCACTCACGGGACAGAAGGATAATCCCGACCGCTTTTATATAGTAAGAAAAAAGAAGAAGATATCACACAGTCTGGAGTAGAAAATCATCTTTTACCTGGAAAAACGAAACTACAAATCCCATCGTGCATTGCAAAATGGACGGGGCGTGTGTGAAACTCCGCGCCTGCGTAGCACTCACGGGACGGAAGGACAATCCCGACCGCTTTTATATAGAAGGATCTCAGAGCGAAGCACAACATGTGACTCTGAAAGATGATCAAAGACACTGGAAGAGTGAATGTGACTTCAATAACAGTGCAGGAATAGCCAAGGCTGGTTTCAGTAACAATGACTTTACGAAGCATTTCACATGGCTATAAGAGTGGGAAATTAATTCTTTTGAAAGTAGAACTGCACATTGTTCATTATTAAATAAATGTGTGCATTACTGTGTTTAACTGTCATTTAATGTATGTGTCTTGTTCTTTCCATCTCAGTGTTTGTTGCAGTATTATTCATGATGTTGCAAAGTGGCAACAATTATGTGGAGCTTAGCGCAATATCCTACCTTATTATGCTTTCCTTCCTCTTCTTCTTCTTCTTATACTTTGAATATTTGTATTATCTTGGTGGTTATTAAGAATGTGTGGCCGGACTTGACAAAAGGCTGTTCACTCACAATCACTGTGCAACATGACAGAGCTGGAGCAGATTTACAAAGAAGAATGGAGGAGGTCTGTGTGCCCAGATGTGCAAATCTGACAGTGACCTGTGCACCCAGAGCTAAGGCTGTCATGGCTGCCAAAACATGCATTGGAGGAGGTGAATACTTACCTGGTCAATTATTTTTTGTTTCATATTTGTAACTAATTTAGAACACATTGCAAAAATTTTTACTACTTTTATATTAAGGAGTCATTTTCTGTTGATCAGTGTCATAAAACAGCAAATAAAATCCACTGTGATTCAATGTTGTGTAACAATAAAACATGAAAACTTCCAAGGAGTTGAATATTTTTATAGGCTCCGTATGTTTGCTTCAGTTTTGGTTGCTATGAAGCATTCCTCCCCAGCTCAGAATTTTAGGCGTACATTCTGTATTTGTACATGTTCGCAGACATCTGCAGAGTTGACTTTGTGTACCTGGAGATAAGAAAGCTTTGGAAGAATAAATTGCCAGTTATCCTTTGAACGTGTTCCTGTTGCTTTTAGCTCTATGACTCTGGGAAACACTGCAGTGGTCAAGAAAACGCATAGAGTTACATCATGGCTGTCTTCACAAAATCTATTAGGACTGTCTGTAGGTCTGAGCTTTCATGTCTTCTGAAGATTCCATTTTAAGTGAGGTGAAGATGTAACAGCAGCAGGACACAAATTGCGGTGACTGGCAGGTCTAAATGGTCGTGCCATGTGGTTTTTTTACAGTCTTTTAGCAGATTTATTTAACTGTATGGTTTATTATTTGAGGGTTTTTAGTTTAAGTAAGCTGACCCATGTGAAGGTGTGCCATGAAATAACTCTTCATATTAATCATTCTTTTTTTATATTTTTCCCTTGTATCAGCTGAAACACTCCATCCATCAATTTTCACAACCTGCCAGGAGAAAATACAGCTTAGTTTTTGTTTAGCGCTTGTCACTGAGTGCAGGCACAGAGCACTGTGAACAAATTCTCAGGTAAAATACAAGCACAGATTATATTAATTACTAAATACAGAATTAGTACATATAAGATACAGATCTGTTAAAAAACACAAACTGAGCAACATCGAGGAAGCCAACAATATCTGTACAATGATTTATTGATGTGCTGTGGAGGTGGAGTAATGAAAATTGTAAAAGAGAAAGTCAAAGAAAGTCAGACACAGTCAGAGTCCTGGAGAACTCAGACAACTTGCCACCTAACACCTCCTAGGTATTCTATAGTCGAGTCCACTGGCTGTCCAATCAGATGAGAGAATCTTTCCATTGTAACACTAGATGGCGATATACCAGCACTTAACCCAACGCACAGACACTGACAACACATTTTAAAAACACCAAGAAGCAGTTTAATTTCTTCTTTTCAAGCAAATAGTGCCCAAAGCATTCCCACCACAATAAACAGGTAAATAATTACAGTATTAATCACACAATTCTCTCCTCTACACCTCCCAGCAAGCTCTGTCCTCTACCTCCCAACTCCAGCTCACTTGCTGGGTCTCCAACAGTCCTTTAAATAGTTCTTGACCCGTAAGTGCTCCTACTCTTCCGTCCATGTGACTTGCCAGCACTTCCGGTTCAGACGGAGAATCAAAGTCCTTTAATCAGCCCTGAAGTACTTCAGGGCTCCCGTCCTTATGACTTGGTAGTACTTCTGGGCTATGGATGAGGAATGGCTTCTCCGGTCCTCTCACAGCACCTCTTGGCGGCACCCATGGTACCCAACACGGCTGAGAAACTGAACTCCAAGTTCCAAAATGCCCTGCAGGAATCCTGGGCACCATTACACTCCAGAAGAGCTGCGGTCTAACGTTTTGGGGGAGGCAGCAGCAGCAAGCCAGCAGCAGATTGAGCAAAAAGGAGGTAAAAAAAAACTACATTTGTTTCCCATTGTATCACCATTTAAGAGGGGTTTCAGAGGAGTGGATGTGTCTCCTTGGGGTGCGTTCAGCCACTTTCTTCACAATGGCGCATAGCCGGGGGGGGGAGGGGTTAGTAAGTGAAGCAAGCAGGGTACAAAGCTCCCTAGTAAGATCAAATGAATAAGAATCATAGGACTGATTCTCGGGTGGTTACTCATTCTCAAATCAAACGAGTCAAGAGTCATGATTCAGGCGATTCTTGGGCATGCACTTTAAATATCCACTGAATCAATTCATTTGTGCTCACGAGTCAGCTTGTATGATTCACTGAAATCAGTCTTTCAAATAGAACAAATGGTTTGCAGATCACCCATCACTAATATGCAGGAGAGTAGCTTGGCTTGGATACAGAAGCTTTTTGGACATAGCATAAAATTACCAGTTTTAGAGAAACCTGAATATAAATTGTGATGGCAAAGGATCTTCATTAGAATCCATCTAAACGGAGTTCCCTGTAGCAGTGTTCATATATGCATTATGACCATTATGGAGATATGATTCCCAGGAGTCTGTTTAAACTGGTGCTTTTTAGGTTGATTGACAATTCCATATTGACCCCACATGAGGGTGTGATTGTGTGCATCCTCCTATGGACTGGTGCCCATTCCAGGGCTGTTTGGGTAGGCTCAACAGACCCTGTGCCCATGAATGAGATTAAGTCGGTTTGAGACAGATATGATAGGGTCAGTTTCTCTGGTGTTATTTCTCTAACCCTGGTTAACCCATAAAATCAATCAAATGTTAATAGGCTTAGGGGAGGTTCTCCTTCACAAAGTAGTGCCTAGACCAACTTCTTAGGCAGAGTTCTGCAATCATTTATGGTCTTAGTTGAACTCTCTTTCCACTACTATCAACCTTTTTTTGCATCCTTCTATGTTCCCCTTCTTGTCCTCTATGGCTTTGGCTTTCCTACTGTCCCATCCTTCTGGGCATATCTGGACTGACATACATCTGTCGTGGTTTTCACCTGCACAGCCAGCTATTTTCGCAAAAAGAAGCAAAGCAAAATGTGACATCATATCACCTGTTTTAGAGGTTCTTGTTCACTACAGTGATCAATAAATATGGCTGTTTTGGGGAGAATGTAATTTATAATTGAAATTATGAAACCCATAGCAGTCCATAAACCAGCAGATTAGCTAAGTGCATTACATGATTTGAATTCAGATGGAAACATTTTAGGAGTCTTAGGTAGTGAATCGTCAAGAAGATGAATAGTAATGTTTATGAAAGACTAAAAGGATGGCACCAAAAAACATGATCAGATTCTTTCAATGATTTCTTAAACAGAATTAAATTGCAAGCATGACATTGTGGTACCTCATGCAATGGCACCTTTGCACAAACTCAGATTTAGGGCATCTGGAGTCATAAGCAAAGGGAGACTAAATGCTGGTGCGCCCTTAGCACCGCCACCACCAGCACCAACACGTTACCCCTTGTTGGAGTGCTATCTCATCAAATAACATGTGAGTGCATTTTACTTCCTATAACGACTTATATTTTTTAATAAAGCTCTTTAAAAATCTATTAAAACTATTCAAGATATTAATCCATGAAACAAACGGTCACAGACATGACTTAAAAGAGCTGAAAAGCTAAGTGTGTGCAGGAGAATTTAGATGAGGCATAAATGAGAATATTGAGATGGATGTGTGGAGTTTCAAAAAAAAAGAAGAAGAAATGAGACAATCAGATGTACAACAAAAGTGGGAGAAATATCTAAGAAATGACAGGAAAGTAGGATGAGTGGTACAGACATGTGATGGGGAGAGACAAGGAATATGTGGGCAAAGGTGTGATAGGAATGGAAGTACAGGGGAAGAGCAAGCAAGGGAAGCCAAAGTAGAGATGGATGGACAAAGTAAAAGGTCTGAAGGAAAATGGTCTGACTGGAGAGGAGGTGCAGGACCAAGCTGTATGGAGAAGATTGATCAAGGATATCGACCTCACATAGAAGTGGGAAAGGATGAAGGGGAAGAAGAAGAAGAAAAAGAAAAGCAGCCTATGTTGTACACTCATGGGAAGAGTGGCAGAGGGAATTCACAAGAGCATTATACAAAAGGACCTTGGGCCAACTGGTCTCCTTGGGTTACAAATGCACAAGTGTTGGACTCTTTTTCATGGCCTGGATAGATGGTTAGTGCCTGTGGTAATGTCAGTGTATGAGAAAGCTCAAGCAGTGGTCAGGAGAGCAGATGAGGAAAGAGAAAGTTCTGAGGCGAAGGGGAGGATGCTTTTTATTGTTTTCATAATAGTGATGGAGGTGATGCTCAGAGAAGTGCATGAAGGATTGCTATGGGAGCACCTGAATACCAATAATCTCTTTTTAATGGAAAAATGTAATTGAAGGATAAGATGATGAAATGTCAAGCTAATTTGGAAATAATAGGCCTCAGGGTTAATATAAGGAAGATCAAGGTAATGGTTGTAGTTGTAGGAGCAGGAGTGAATTTCCCCTTGGGATGAATAAAGTATCTATCTATCTATCTATCTAGGAGGAAAGAGGCATGGCATTGGGAGAAATCTAATCCAATGTATGGTTTGTCAAAAGTGTGTGCATAAAAGTTGTAGTGGTGTGAAGGATAATCTTCAGACACAAAGTGCATCCTTTGTTTGTAGAATGTGTATGACAGAGGTGCAGAAGGCTGATGTAGTAAGTTTCAGTTAAAATGTCAGCAATGGAGTTGCTTCAGAAAATGCAGGAAAGCTCTTCTACTTGGGTAACATGTGGAGTGTAGACAGAGTTGTGGGTACAGCAGGTGATAGTGAGAATGAGAAGAGTATGTCAAAAATTCCAGGAGCTGTCCCCTATTCCTACTTCCAAATGAGTCTTTCTGGCATTGAAGAGAAAAGGTTTATGAATGCTGCATGAGAAGTAGTATGCTCTAAGAAGTGAGACATAGCTGATGGAAGTGGAACATGAGGCAAAGTTTGGAAAAACAGAGATAATAGTAATTGGATGGATGTTTGAAGTGTCATAGTGTGAAAGGAAGATGAATACTGAGTCAAGAGAATGACTTGGTGTGGTGGAGTTAGAGATTGTGCTGAGGAAACAGAGACATAAGATGCAAAGTGAAAAACAGAGGATGATTTGATGAAAGTGTGCACCAAGATAAAGTTGAAAGCCCTGAGGCCTAGAAGGGCCATAAGTAATGGATGGGATGCAATGTTAGATGATATGAAAAGATTAAGTCTTTACCCAGAGGACATCCAAGACTGTGGAGAGTGGCGGAAAAGCAACCAGCTAACCTGGGTAATTATAGAGGTGTTGATGATGATGGACTATTAATGGTCTCTAGTTCACCTAAATTCTGCGAGCCTTATGTTTCAGAGTTCTTCTGGGATACCTACCATAAATGAAACACAATCTCAGTAATCCTGGGTTGGAGTGTTTGCTATTATCCAATGGGTTAACTAAAAATGCTCTCCTGCAATTCCGTAGCAATAGACTGGCAACCATGTGTAAGCTATCCTAGCTTGGGACTACATTCAACCTCCCTGTCAACCAGGAGCTGTTCTGGCCTTTTGTTAAACCTCCTTTGCCCCCATCTTTCTCTCTCTCATAGCAGAAGATCAGACAGCCCTTTTCCTACTGATGTATTTTCTGATTCCTTTTAAGGTGTCACCTCTCTTTTACTTTGTTCTACTGTCTTCACTTGCTTTCAGGTTGGTGGGGCATTTAATTTCCTGTGGGTGGAAGTGAACCCACACAGGCATGCAGAAGAGCATCATTGTTTGCCACAGTGAGTTATCTATCTATCTATCTATCTATCTATCTATCTATCTATCTATCTATCTAAAGCCTTTCACATCTATTTATTGATTTTAGTTATTCAGGGGGCCAACAACCTAATAATGTCAGTGGACAATACAAAATATACGATCATTCCAACAGCATTCTAGATGTTTTTTCCTAGGGTCAGGCATCTTTTTGAGATTTAAATAAAAATACTGTGACTATCAAGGTGGTCCAGCTATCCAGTGGTCCAGAGAAAGAAGGAAGTGACAAAAACCTAAGTGGGCAACATGTCCTACAATAGCTAAGACCTCTTTCTGCTAAAGCATTTAATTTACCCTAAATTAAGACACATATATATATTATTTGGAAATATTATTTGGAAGATGTCATGAGTGGTACTTAAGTCAGCCTCTCCTGATGTTTGATTATTGTCAACTTTATATACTGTACACTACCAATACATCAATGATGGCATTGATAGTCTTGTTACTTTCAGGTACAATGTTACAATAGGCAATGGCTACTGTGTGGTAGACAGAGAAGACAGGACCTCAAAGAACCGAAAAACAGATAAAGATGTAAAATAATATGTTAGGACTTCTTTTAAATGCAATGGAGCAAAATCAATTTAGTGTGGCTCAGCAGGTCTCCTTCATCCTTAGAGCTCAATATTTTAGA
Source organism: Polypterus bichir lapradei (assembly GCA_026402145.1). NCBI lineage: Eukaryota > Metazoa > Chordata > Cladistia > Polypteriformes > Polypteridae > Polypterus > Polypterus bichir. The sequence continues at coordinate 14,672,774 of JANRMT010062825.1, forward strand.
TTACTAATCGATACCTTCCTTAGAGTTTTATGACGCCTCTGTTTTGATTTCATTGACAAATTCCTGAAAAGTCAAAAGGTCGCCGAATGACACAGTGCCTTGCTTGGTTGGTGGGGTCCAACCCACCATGCTCAATTCCTTCGTATCAAGAGCTACCACATCATTTTCTATTTTCTTATAACAAAAGTTAACATTCTCAAGTCAGATAATAAAATGTCGCTCATAAAAAAAGGGGCTCTACCGGTAGACCTGAATGGCAGTAAACTATCCAAGGCAGTCAAGCTCCAATATTTAATGTACCTCATTATTATTTATTTATTTATTAACAAAAAAACTGTAATTAAAATAAGGTTTGGCAAAAACATCAAATTTGTCCTCCAAAAATATTGAGAATTAATGTTATTGTAAGCTAAGATAGATAAGTGAATATACTATATAACAAATTTCTTTAGAAGAAAAGTCTTTTTAGGTAAATAAAAGAAATTTATAATGAAGTATACACAGCACACTCTGTGTAAAGCATTCTGTACTTATTACTGTGTGCAAAACAAAGTGAAAAATTATATAATTTAGCATTTGTTGGCATGAAACATATATTTGATTTTCTAAAAACAGCTAAAATATGAATATATTTTTATTGGAATATTACAAGCACATATAATATTGTTGAAGACATGAATTATATATGTTTAAATATATTGTATCATAAACTGTAGGCACAGTGGTGTAGTGGTTAGTCCAGTGTCTTAGGTCTGAATGTTTGCTTTGTCTTCAGGGATCCCCCATTTTATTCGCGTATCCCCAACACCTACTGTATATATTGTGACGTACAGTCGTGGCTCCTGCCTGGCCAGTAGATCGATATCCTGAAAGGAACTGGGGAGTAGATGTGCACAGGACACTGAGAGAGCCTTAGAGAGCTGCCCCCTGGGTTGCTGTGGATCCACAGATTCCTGCAGGGCTTCATGGGAGGTGGAGTTTGGGACAGTCCTGCTGTGTTCCGTGGTGGCTGCCAGGGGGAGCTACAGAGCTCTAGATTGGGCCTCCATCACATGTGGTAGTCATTCCAGATCTGGCTAACATGCCACCTGGAGCACTCCCAGGAGCAGAATAAAAGGAACCATCTCACTTCATTGGGGAGCCAGAGTCGGGAGGAAGAAGGACTAAGCTTGCTAGAGGAGGAGTGGAGGCAGAACAAGGAATAGAAAGGAAGAAAGAAGGACTGTGCATTGTGTTATTGGTGCTTTTTCTTTAGCCATATATTACAATCTATCTATCTATCTATCTATCTATCTATCTATCTATCTATCTATC
>JANRMT010062825.1:14687623-14732780 GCA_026402145.1 Polypterus bichir lapradei
ATAGTGTGGAGTGGAGGGTGCTTGGTGCACATTATTATTATAATAAAAAGAATAATTGTGGCACTTTTACCAGGTGTTTGGCGTGGTACCTGAGGGTTCAAGGGAGCGCTAGTGCCCCCTACTACGACAATATATATAAATATATGGTGTGGCCAACTGGGGGTGCCCCAGCTCTCTAAACAACCGACACAAAGACTTGGACACAAGTGTAAAAGCAAAATTCTTCCAATATTTATTTCCCACAGCACCAAGCACAGTACAGCCAGCAAATAGCAAGCACACAGCAAGATTTTGTTTTTTCTCTTTCTGCCTCTCTCTTGGTCATTGCCTCCTCCACTCCTTCTCGCAGGCTTCGCCCTCCTTCCTACCAACTCTGGCTCCTCGAGCAGTGGCAGGCAGCTCCCTTTATGTTACACCCAGAAGCACTTCTGGTGTTCCAAAGCTGTAGCTTGGAAGTACTTCGAGGTGAAGTGAGAGCCTGACAAAATAAGGCTCTCCAGTGCCCATGGCAATCCCTGGCAGCACCCACAGAACCCAATAGTGCTGATTTCAAGAACTCCAGTTCCCACAATGCCCTTTGGGAAGCCGTTGTGCTGCTTCTGCCCGGTGCATGCTGTCTCCCTCTGCCCTTCCATCTTGAGGGTGTGCCAAGTGGGTAAGGATGCCGGTCGTCCCTCATAAGGAATAGTCAAAATTTTATGAACAACATTGCAGTTTAACTATAACTAAATAAAGGGTGAATATTCCAGCTCTCAACAATCACCTTAAAAGAAGGCAGTTCTAAAAACACAATTGATTTGTAATTCATTTTAAACCTTTACACTTTTTAACAAACACTTTTGCAACTGCAAGGACATCATCCAATCTAGTGGCACCAATCTGAGTTAAGAGTAGACCACTAACAAAAGGACGCATAATGGTGGCAGATATTGCTGTAAAATAATGAGCTGGAGAAGTTGAATTAACTCAGCAATACAAACCATTGTTGGTTTAAATTGGCCATTTTCGGCATCAAATTGAGCTGGCTCCATCCCTTCAATGGTGTTGAAAAATGGACTTGTTTCTTTTGTGCCAGTCTATAGTCTCCTCTCAGTAGAATCATCATGGTGCAGATATAACAGAGTGTGTATTCAGTAGGTATTAATATGAGGACTGAGACCACAGAGCACCTTTCCTATTCACAGTACTCAGACTATTTACTTAATTATAGCAAACAAAGCAAAGAAATTGCTTATGATGTATACAGCGCTTATGCTGCAGGACAGTGCATGTTAAACACATAAATCATCCACCTGACTGCAGACTGTTCTGTGTCGCAGGGCTGGAGATGCTTAGCCTGTTGTTTCTCAGAAAAAGAAAGGAAATGTGACAAAGCCGCAGTGCTTCTGCTGCTTTTATACAAGTACTGGGTTATTGAATCAGCAAAGGCTGGCATCGTAAACCTCATGACGAATACAAACTGTTTTTCTATCACTTGTAATATTGATTGAGCTTATTTAAAGAATGATGATTTCCAAAGAAGTAGAACACTATTAAAATAGCACTACTTAACATTTAATTCTGAGATCTGCTTAATCCATCTGAGGTTTTTGTGGGCCAGATCCTAATCCAGAAGAAACATCCCTGAAGAAAGCACCATTCCATAGTAGAGCCCAGCATTTGTACCCACGATGCTACCCCTGCATCAGCCAAAACACCATTAAAGTGTCAAATGAAAATGAATACTGAATACTGGAAATGGCTATCAGTGCTCTCATGCTTGCATTTTCTTTTCATTATTATTTCCCAGACTGACCTTCATCCAATGCAGTACATGTGCCGAAGGGTGACAAGCAGTTCAAATAAAGTGAACTGATTTTACAATTAGCATTAGTATCAGAACTAATTCACTTCAGCAGATGAGGAGTTTAACGCCACATGGTATGCTACCCTGCAGTTTAAATCAGATGGAAATGAAGATGCTATGATCTTGGATAAGTAAACCACCTGCTTTTTTCTTTTCCTTTCATTATCATGAGACCCTTCCTTTGCATAACATTTTATTCATGCATTTGTTTTCCGCACTGTTTCAACATTATATCTTTGAAGACACTATAAACTTTTGTTTTCTAATTTATCGTTTAACTAGCTGCTGTACTCAGCTTCAGACAGAAGAGTAATAAAATGTATGCTACTTGCGTACAGTAAATTAAAAAAGCAGTTGCAATCGTAATGACCTTCTCTTTATGCCAAAAAGACATGTACAGTCATGGCCAAACGTTTTGAGAGTGAAGCAAGTATTGGTTTTCACAAAGTTAGTTAGTGTTTTTAGATCTTTTTGTCAGATGTTTTTATGGTATACTGAAGTATAAATACAAGTATTTCATATGTTTCAAAGGCTTTTATTGACAATTACATTAAGTTTATGCAGAGAGTCAACATTTGCAGTGTTGGCCCTTCTTTCATTTTTAGGACCTCTGCAATTCACCCTGGCAGACTGTCAATCAACTTCTGGGCCAAATTCTGACTGATGGCAGCCCATTCTTTCATAATCAATGCTTGGAGTTTGTCAGAATTGGTGGGTTTTTGTTTGTCCAACCGCCTCTTGAGGATTGACCACAAGTTCTCAATGGGATTAAAGTCTGGGGAGTTTCCTGGCCATGGATCCCAAATTTCAATGTTTTGTTCCCCGAGCCGCATAGTATATCACTTTTGCCTTATGGTCTGGTGCTCCTTCATGCTGGGAAATGACCTGTTGGTCACCAAACTGTTCTTGGATGGTTGGGAGAAGTTGCTCTCGGAGGATGTTTTGGTCCCATTCTTTATTCATGGCTGTGTTCTTAGGCAAAACTGTGAGTGATCCCACTCCCTCAGCTGAGAAGCAACCCCACACATGAATGGTCTTAGGATGCATTATAGTTGGCATGACACAGGACTGATGGTAGCGCTCATCTTTTCTTTTTTCCGGATGCCCCAAACAATCAGAAAGGGGATTCATCAGAGAAAATGACTTTACCCAAATCCTCAGCAGTCCAATCCCTGCACCTTTTGCAGAATATCACTCTGTCCCTGATGTTTTTCTTGGCTTCTTTGCTGCCTTTCTTGACACCCACCAGGCCATCTTCCAAAAGTTTTCGCCTCCCTCACTGTGCATGCAGATGCACTCCCACCTGCCTGCTGCCATTCCTGGGCAAGCTCTGCACTGGTGGTGCCCTTGATCCCGAGCCATGAATCAACTTTAGGAGATGGTCCTGGCACTTGCTGGACTTTCTTGGGTGCCCTGAAGTCTTCTTCACAACAGCAGTGGAAATGGGGTTTTTGGGATTAAGTTCATTTTCATGGCAAACAGGGACTTTACAATTAATTGCAACTCATCTGATAACTCTTCATAACATTCTGGAGTAGATGCAAATTGCCATCATAAGAACTGAGGCAGCAAACTTTGTGAAAATTAATAACTGTGTCATTCTCAAAACCTTTGCATACTTAAAATTTTATTTAGCATTCAGTGCTTCTGAATTTATTAGGCCCTTGCAAAATTTTACTGTGAAATTAAGTTTAAGATTTAGCGAAACTGAAGTAATTTTGCAGAAAAGAACAATTCATGGAACAGTAATGATAATTAACAGTTCAATTGCTCAATAGTTCAGTAGAATGCAGCACAGTTGTACTGTACAAGTCAGTCACTGAGAGGCAAATGAGGGTCAAACGGCACACATGCCATCCTCCTCCCTAAACTCCTGGTAGACCCCCATGAACTGTTTGCAACCCTCTTGCTGCTGCCAACTTTTGTTACTTCAGCTGAAACACAAATCTCATCACAAATGGGTTGTCTGCTAGCTTATTATTTGCCCTAGACAAATTGTTTGTTATAAAATGACCATTAAGAAAGAGGGAATATATTTTTGGCCTATGGTGTTGTTGGGGGTGGGACTTCCAGAGCTTCAGCCCCTGATCTTCGAGAGCCCTTTGCCCCACCTGTTCAATGGATGTACGCCTATAGCCCCTGATCTTCTTGATTCTAACCCTTTTTCTCCTGTTTACTGTTCTGAAACTCTAAGGGGATCACCCCCAGTCTTCAGGGAGCTGGTGCTAAGCCCCGTAATAAGTGTATGAGTTTAATATGTCACTGTGCTTTGTGCAAATATATTTTATACATCTGTCTTTTTCTACTCACATGCACAGTTGACATACAGCCAGATTTAACACAGTGGTTCACCATATAGAACTGCTAGGGAAGCATTATAAGACAAGACAGTTAGGGAAAACTGGGCAGTCAGACTGAGGACAATTGTATACTATTTTTGTCTGTCAAAGTCAGCATGAAACTGTATCCTCTATTGCCTTGTTTGGAATGGCATGATTCACCTAAGTGGGTGGCCTGCACATGAAGAAAGAGTATAAAGCCTTGGAACATTACACACCTTTGAAGCCGATGGAAGGATGGGAGAAAACATCATCCGATCCTGAAAATCCTTCCAACGCAGAGACGAAAATGGCAGACTCTACACATCGGGCCCCCACCCTTGAACTGGGTTCTTGCCATTGGCTTCCTTCGTCTGTTATGCAGCGTAAGCCGTCATTAAATAAAGCTAAGTTATTTCTCCTATGTGATTTCTTTATACCACTGTATCACTAAGGGAGGTGTATCGTCTTTTTATATTATATCTATATAGATTTGGGTTATATAACACACCACAATTACAAAAGAACTCATTTCCAGTGAGCTAACCCCCCCTTCAGGATACAAACCCCCAATAAGTGCTGAAGCTAGCGACACCCCAGTTTTTGACGTGAATAGTTGTTGAGTGGAAAACGTAAAAATAATTTTTTTTTCAACATGCTTACATATTTAAAAAGTGTCAATAATTATTGTGGTCAAAGTAAAGACCTGAAATTTTTACTATTTTGTTATGCAATCATTTGTAATTCACATTTGATATCATATATATATTTTGGAGATATTGAGGTTAAAAGGCTGTGGTCTATGGCCGGCTTGTCACCACGGCCAATACCCCCAGGCCGCCAGATGGAGCTCTCCCTGCAGCATGGAGGTGACCCGGATGCCAGCAGGGAATCATGGACCATGGAGTTTTCCCTTACAAACCTGCTGGATACCCCAGGGGCCAACAGAGGACGCTGCAGGGAGAAATAGAGAGTCATATGTGCCCTATAACCCGGACATGCGTCATAGGCAGAGCGTCAGCAGAAGTGATGTACTTCCGGGATGAAGAAAAGGACTTTTTATCTGACCCAGTAGTGATAAGGATCACATGAATTGGGGATTGGAACACTTCCGGGTCAGGGACTATAAAAAGACTATGAGCTGAGCTGGGTGGAAGGGTGGCAGCGCGTCTGGGAGTGGAGGATTGTTTATTGTGATTAATATTGTGTATTTAATGAGTATTGTGGAGGAGAGGGTGCTTTGTGCACTGTTGTTAATAAATGTAGTCTACTTTTGGACTTTTACTTGGTGTCTGGAGTCTTGGACATGGGTTCAAGGGAGCGGTAGTTCCCCCTATCTGTCACAAGGTATAAAGGTCTAGCAAAAATGGCAACATTTAGCAAAGTTGTCTCAGTTAATGTCATTCTAAGCAATTTCAATAAGGCACATTATTGACAGGATTGTGAAATGTCACCCTGGAGACAAATAAACTTCTAGCTTTCTATCTGTCTATATGTAGTATTATGTCAGCTGATAATGGCAACTTTCAGATTTTTTTTCTACCTATTTAAACACAGAAAGTTAAAAATTTTATTAGACTATATTATTAGTAAGACTATACCGGTGTAAAAGATACAAAAAACTCAGAATATGAGTTGAGGCACCACTTTGGTGACCCTGTATAACTGGATGGAATAATCAAAAAAAAGCATGCAACCCTTAAAGGGAGCAGCCAAAAGAACAAGAAGTAGAATAGCAGAGTTCAGTCTTGAACTTGGAACAAGATGGTTGCTTTGAGGTTAAGAGGTCATGAGCTAGGAAGGGGCTGGTCCAGGACGACTAGCAATGGAAGTGACATCCGTGACGGAGTGGGTGTCAGTCTACCTGTCATGTTTCAGCCAGCATTTCTTTCCTGGCTGGGGTTCAAAGTTGTGTTCCTAGTCTGTTGTGCCTAATTTTGTATCATTTATATGTATTGCTTCTTTTGCTTATTATGTATATTTTTCTTTGTGTTTGTTAGTAAGTGCTAATGATCCAGGTTATGTCCCATATGTGATTGGACCACCCACCACCAGGAATGACCCTCCACCCTATTTATAGAAGGGACCTCCATAGTTCCTGGCTGGTCACTGTGAATGCGCTAGGGACTGGAGTGTATTTTGTGTGTCTTGCTTTTGCTATTGTTTTTGTATTCTTTGGATTTTCCGACCCTGTGCTCTGTTTTTTGACAATGATTTTGGACTCTGTGTTAGGAATCCATAACAAACGGCTCTTACACCTTCCATTCTACATAATCAACAGAAACACAAGGTGTCACATGTTAAAAAATACCATTTAAGTATAAGTTGATGAAATTGTATTTTACAAATCCAACATACTGTATGTGGGTGCACCTAGTCAAACTGCACACATCCCATCCAAATATATGCTTGTACTTCAGACTGTTTTCTCATCAGTTGTATACATAATGATTCCCTGGGTATCCACTGTTGTATTTTGGAGTTACAAACATGGCAAGAGCAGTGTGAGGCTTCCTAAATATTCCATAAAGCAGGCCAGGACCCTCACTAGCCTGTCCAGATGAGGCTCACCCCAAGTCAGCCAGTCCTCAGCTACAAAAGAATAAAAGTTAAAGGTTATTTCTAGGTGGGATGAAGGCTATAAATCCCCAACAATTATCTACAGTCTTCAGCCTAATCTGGCTCAAAAATGAAGAGCTGGCTTTAAAATTTCAATATGTGAAAATATCCCAAAATATACTGTATGAAAATGCTCTAAAAGGGCGATTGTGACCATAAACCTCTGGCTTGTGAATGAAAGAGCAATTTAAAATCTTTGTAAATGAAGGTATTTATTAACAAAGAAGAAAAAAATAACAAAATGCTCAAAAGAGAAGAAAGGGATTTGACAAAAGCCAACACATGATCCAAAGACCAAAATAAAGAAAACAGAGTTTTCTGCCTCACTCCATGCTGCCCGTGCAACATGGGCACAGAGAGCTTAAACAACTCGACACATCTACATAAAAACGACAAAGGTGAGCTTTCTTGAAGGCTTTTACTGAACGTACCTCATTGTAAACTGAATATATACAAAAGAAACATACAGGTGTACGACCAAAAACAATAAATAATGATTTACAAAGCAATACATAGAAAACAGTATACATTAAACAATAAAGCTTTAAAAGACACTTACAAGGCGAGTGATTTCCATGGTTAGATCGAGATAAAGAGAAGCGTGTAGACAGAGGTCCAAATTGCTGCATGCCACAACTAACCACACCCAGGGGTTTATATGCCTTAAAGATATGCTTCGAACGTGACCGAAACAAGAGATAAAGGGGTGCCTACGTGAGACACATGGAGTGTATTGTATTTAAATGTTTATTATGGGACCTACGTGCTTTACGTGAGTTTCATAGACATTTATGACACCACTGTGAGTGTGGGATGGGACTGACAGGTGTGCTAATAAATGACTAGACAAAGGGGGAGCACAGTTTGACAAATAACAGTAACAACTAACAACATGTGGGACAAATAAAAAAGGCAAAAGTCCAAAGAAGCAGCAAGACTCACAAGGCTCCATTCAAGCTCAATGATCCACTGCTGGGTCTCTTTATATAAAGCCAGATGAAGGACCCAGCAGCAGAGACATCAGAGCCACCCTGTCTACTGAAGCTCCACTCACAAAGTGCAAGGAATGGCAGCATAATTAAAGTAACAAATGAAAACTGATAAGCAAAACTAATAGAAATAACATAAATAAGAAAAATCATTACTTAAAATTAGAAAAAATATTAAACAGAAATCACTGGCTTTCTTACCTTGTCCTAAGATCACTCTCTCGATCATCCTCTATATGAGGTCTCACATCTCTCCATTTCCATTGGTATTACTGTAGGCCTTCGATCCTCCTGGATGAGGTGTAGTCTAAACATGATAGGACATAGTGAATGTTGTGGAAGCTGATGCTGAGCAAATGCAGGCCACTTCCAAAAGTACTCTCTGGTCTAGGTAATAAAAAAGAAGACCAAAGATTAACTTTGACTGAGATGACAAAGCATTCGAAGCCTGCCTATGTATACAACCCAATGGAGTATGCAGCTATGAATCTCAAGGACTACAATCTTAATCATAGTAACCTTTGGGTAGGCAGGCTACATGCTCATTTTCTGCAATGGGTCTCTGCATTGTTTGAAGATGGCAGCAATCCCACCGACTATACCATAAAGGTGAAACTTTCCATAAAGGTGCCTCCATGTCAGTATTCACTGGCATCTTCAACAATGATGAGTTAATTTTGTCATCTTTATTTCTATTATTTTCTTCTGATGAAGTACAATACAAATGACCTGAAATGGACTATGTTTTCTAGTTCTCCCAGCCCCTAAGTAACTGTGGTAAACATGATTTAAATGTCATCCATCCACCCATCCATCTATTTTTAAACCCGCTTTATTTAAATACAAAGTAGTAGAGGAGCCTGTCCTTTCATCATCAGGTGCAAGGCAGAAACTGAACATGGCTTGGGCACCAAATCAATCAAAGGGAACATTTAGTTCAATTCAGTTTATTTTTGTATAGCATTCCTCACTGAGCATAGGCTAAGATGGCATACATAAAGCTACAATAGTATAACAGTTGTCATACACGCGATTAGGGGATACTCAGTGGGCTCTATCGTGTGTGAAACTACAAGAAATGAGGATCCAGATCACGGTATTAATGCTTTTCTCTCCTTTTCACCTGCAGAAAGATGCCTGAATAAAAAGTCTGTACCTCAACGAGTATACGGATCTCCACCGCTTTTCCGCACCCCGAAGAAAATGCTCCGTTCCGAGCCAAGGAATAACAACAACAACAACAACATTTATTTATATAGCACATATTCATACAAACAGTAGCTCAAAGTGCTTTACATAATAAAGAATAAAGGAATCACCTCACTTCCGGTCCCGTCCTGATGACTTCAGTTCCGTCCCTCCGCACCTGACGTCATCTGCAGCTCCATCCCTCTTTGTCACTTCTGTTAACTTGATTTGTCCCTCAATAAAAAGCCTCCTGACCCCTGACATTTGACCCCTTTTTGTCAAATGTGTCAAACTTTTTGTTGTAACCTTGACCTTGTTTCTGAGTACTGGAACCAACAACCAGTATAGAGGGAGGCTCCCCAACCCTTAATCTGTCTCATTTGCTTTATTTATCACAGAGTACATCATGAAACCTTATAATATTAACATGAATAAATATATATTAAGGTACTTAATAACATCCTCAAACCAGCTTAATCCAGTTCAGAATTGCTGAAGCCTGTATTGGCAGCACACTGAAAGCATGATAGGAAACATCGTTGTGATGTCACCAGATGTCTTTTATAAATCCTGACGTTTGTGTGGGAAGTTAAGTATACACACATTTTGGACTCCATTTTGTGTGTAAACAAGCTTTATAAATGAGGTGATAACATGCAAACACCCCAAATGTGGGGTCTGAGCTGAGACGCATACCCAGAGCTCTGTAGCTACTCAACACCAGTCACAACCACCTTTTCAACACCTTTTGCATGGGATTCTAGAAAACTGCAGACTCTATGAATGGACATCAGACTTCAGATAACAGATGATAAAAATGAATGGCCCAAGGGGATACTAAAAATGAGCCCTTTTGCACCTTATTGCACACTTCAATGTGAAACCTTTTCATGTGTATTATTGCAATAGTAGATTGAGGCCAACTAGGAGCAAGGGAAGCAATTCATCCATGCAACAGAAAACCGGATTTATCAAATTTAAGGTTATAGGTGAGTGAATCATTTTTTATTAATTGTACTTATTGCTTTTAACTGTATGGTGGCTAATGCTGTACTCACAGTGTGTCCTAGAAAGGCTCTCTATGGTTTTGCTTGTCTGAAATTCAAGAATTGTCAACCCGTGTTTGTATGTGAGTGCTGGACACAGTAGGACAAACTTGCATTACATTTGCATTTATATTTACTTATTTGACTGACACCTTTATCCAAGGCTACTTACAACATTTATGATACATAGCTTGAGATAGCAAAATGCCTCTTCAAGCTTGCAGCCCATTCTTACTAGGCCCCATCCAGATATGTTTAGAAACATCAGGCTATTTTAAAAACAAATATCTATCCATTTCCCATTCCCAGTTAATCTAACTTACCTGGCAACTGTTGTAAAGTGCTGCACACAAAATTACAGAATGTGGTGAACAGGCCTCCAAATGAATAAAAACCTGAATAAAGCTTCACTGGTTAGCCTCAGAAAGAGGCTTCACCTCAGACAGCCAGGCCCCAAACTCAAGGAGCAGGCTTTAAGGCCTGCATAGTGTTGTGAACTAGATTTCTCAAAGCATGTAAGCCCCCCAAAAAGCACTTCCAAAAATGCCCACTACAGAGGAAAACCATCAGACCCAGCCAGTAAGAAGGGCAAACACACAACTTTACAAAAATAAAATGGTTTATTTACACAAAAATTCTCTGAAGGAAAAGCAAGCTCCATGGAACACACATGGTAAAACAGAATGCAATCCAGGCAAACAAGATCCCAAATCAGAAGTCCAGAGAAAAGTCGAAAACAGGGCAAACTTGTTGAAAATCCAGTAATTCACAAAAGCACAGAAAAAGTTAGTAATCTCACCACTCCCCGTCATGTTTGAAATGCATCGCCAGAAACTAAGGGAGACCCCCCAGGATTTATAGGCTGGAGAACAGTTCCTGGTGGTGACTGGCATGTGGCCTCACCTCTTAGAGTACAACCCATAAAAAACATGGGATATAACATGGGCAACTTAAAAGAAAGATTGAAAAGATTAAAAAAAGAACAATGCACATAGTCAACACAAACAACATTAGCATAAATTGATGGCACAAAAATGAAAGACTAATACTGAAGGGTGTCAATGGATATTGCTGAAACATAAGTTTTTTCAGGAAAATATATAAAGAAAAATAAATATTGACATTGAATTCCTTTAGCTAAAAAAATCTGGTCTCCCCAGAAAAGGTACAAAAATGAATAAAATACACCAATCATAACAGAGCCCTCCTCCTAAGGTGTGGCCTCTGAACACGCCTACTGTGTTTCTGTTGAAAATGAGTTTGAAAGCCTGTCAACAGTCAGGACAAATCAAACCCATTATCGATTTTCAAGACTCTAACCCAACGTGAATCAAGAAGCATCTGAATTTCAAATTCCTCTGACCCATCTACACTGCCAGAAAAAAAGTGATTTCCTGACAGCATAAAATGGACTTTGACTGACATGACTGCCAGGAAGACTCTCTGGATTTATTGGGTGGAGGGCAAGTCCTAGTGGTGACTGGAAGGTGGCCCCACCTCTTTGGGGAGCACCCACAAAACATATGGAACATAATACAAGCAACTTAAAGACAAGGTCAAAAACAAAGACCAATGCACATAATCAACAAAAGCAATTAAACATAAATAAATGGCACAAAATGTGAATTAGAAATCATGTAAAAGAGGGAATATTACAGTTAAAACTACGCTTTGAAATTCAGACATTGAAATTTGGTTGCTGGCATTCATTCATATTATTTCCCCAGTGATATAAATGACATCATTCTTATTAATGTTTATATTCCTCTCTGCTCCAATGGGGACCTAGCAATGGAAATGATTCCTTCTGTCATCAAAACATTAATGACTAATCACTCCGACCCTGCAGTTATAGTATGTGGTGACTTCAACCATGTGATTTTGGAACAAACAATGACACATTTCTATCAGTTTGTGATTGGTTTTACTCAAGGAAATAACAAGCTGGACGTGCTGTATTCAAATGTTAAAGATGCCTTTAAGTGTAAAATTCTAACACCTTTGGGCAGATCTGGCCACAACCTGATTTGTCCTATTCCCAGCTACAAGCCTGTTATTAGATGGCAACCTGTTCCCTCCTGGGTATGACGTTAAACTGCATCCAGCCCTGCAAGCGGTCCTCCAACTTGCAGGGAAATCATGGGGGTTAGTGGCAGGATTAGCACTCTGGCCACCGTAAAAAAAAGCTTCACAAAGCTCTGAGACTACAGAAAGGACTCCTTTTTGCTCTCCGTGGGAGTAGCTCTGCTGCAGCCACCCATAGGAAGACTGCTCGCATTATGAAGGGGATGGGGAAAGTCCTCGGGATCCCCATCCCCAGAAGAGTTGAAACCATTGGAGAGCCAATAGGGTCAGGTCTATTGGGGATCGGAACTGGTGTGGTGCTGAGGCGCTTCACGGCAGCACTCAGGTCCCAATTTGAGGCGGCCCATACAGGTGGGTGCATGGAACGTCTTGTCTCTCTGGCAAGATGATCATCTTCCTTTGCTATTGGAGGAGCTGCATAAACTCTGCATTTCAGTGGCAGCACTCTCTGAGGTGCGCAGACCATAGACTGGCCAGATCTCTGTAGGTGGATACACCTTTTATTGGCCTGGTCGCTCTAATGGATGTCATACTCAGGGAGTAGCTGTTGCTGTAGCAGACTGGCTTCTTCCGATGGTGTCTGATGTCATTCCTTTCAACGAGCTTATTATGGGACTCAGATTACGGCACTCCCTGGGTGCCTTGCCTGCTGTCTCAGGTTATGCTCCGACCGTGGTGAGGGATGTCTTGGTGAGGGAGACATTTTATTCGCAGCTTCACTTGGTGGTTAATGGGTGCCCACGAGGTGACACTCCTCTGGTCATGGGCGACTTCAATGCAGCCACTGGCACTGACAGGGCTGGCTATCAGGATTGTCTTGGTCCCCAATGGGTCTGGTGACCATGGTGAAAGTGACTCCATGTTCCTTGACTTTCCAAAAGGTCAGGGGCTGCAAATCGTTGGATCCTGGTTCCAGCACCCTGAACCGCATCGTTGGACTTGGTACTCCAATACTGGTGATGTGGTGAAGAGATCGATCACATCCTCGTGGGCAGACGCTGGAGGCTTTTGCAAAACTGCAGGGTCTACAGAAGTGCCCAGTTTGTGAATTCTGACCATAGACTTGTTGTTGCTACTCTTAGGATCCAGCTTAGGTCCATTAGGCTAACACCTGCTAGGAAAATGAGCCTGGACTTGGCCAGACTCCAAGACCAGGCTGTTTCTAATGAGTTTGCATGCAGTTTGTGTGAGGAACTTTCAGATTTGGGTACGACTGCCGATCCTAATGTGATGTGGGAGACCTTCCGTGACAAGACCCTGAAGGTTGCTGGGGGTTGTGTTGGTGTTACCGTTGAGGAATCAAAGCATTATGCACATCTGAATCTGTTCCTCGGAGAGTCGGAGTCAGGGCAGCTGATGGAACGGTCCTTACGGATGACAATGTAGTTGTGACCCTCTGGGCTGGCTACTTTGAGCAGTTGTTCAAAGCTGATCCTCCAGCTAGGATGCTGGATATCTCTGGGTCCACAGTCCTTGAGGCTGATCCTCCAATTTTCTGTGAACCACCCAAACTCACTGAGATTGCACAGGTGGCAAACCAGCTGAGGGGGGGGAGGGCTGCAGGGATCTGTGGTATCCGGGGCGAACTTCTCCAGGCTGGTGGTAAGGCTGTCCTTCTGGCATTGCAAGCAATATTTGCTTCCATTTGGTAGACTGGCATCATCCCAACTGACTGGAAAATGGGAATTGTCATCCATATCTGGAAAGGGAATGGTGATCGCCTGGATTGCAGTAACTACAGGGGGATAACACTGCTCTCGATGCCAGGTAAGGTCCTTGCTACAGTCGTCCTCAATAGGATCCGTGATCACTTGCTCTCCTACCAGCGACCGGAACATTCTGGTTTTACGCCTAAGAAGTCTACCATCGATCTCATCCTGGCACTGAGGGTTCTTATAGAGCGCAAACGCGAATATCGGCAGAGTTTCTCTGCAGCCTTTGTCGATTTTCACAAAGTGTTTGACTCAGCTGATTGAGTTGCCCTGTGGGACATCCTGAGGGTTCGTGGGATCCCCTCGAGGTTGCTGGATATCATGGCGGCCTGTACACTGGTACTGTGAGTGCTGTGCAGAGTGGAGGCAGGACTTCTGTGTTTTTCCCAGTTGATTCTGGAGTTCGTCTTGGGTATGTTCTTGCTCCTACTCTGTTCAAAGCTTGTATGGACTGGGTGTTGGGCAAGGTCATGGGGTCCAGCGGCTGTGGGGCATCTGTTGGTGAAGAAAGATTCACGGATCTTGACTTTGCTGACGATGCTGTGATCTTCGCGGAGTCAATGGAGGCTCTGATTGGGGCGCTCGAGAGACTGAGTGAGGAGTCTGAGTGTCTAGGCTTAAGAGTGTCCTGGATAAAAACCAAGATCCAGACCTTTAATGACCTCTTGGGCAAAGCCATCAGCAGTGTGTCTGTTTGCGGAGAGAGTGTTGACCTTGTTGAGAGGTTTACTTACCTTGGCAGTGACATTCATGTCTCTGGTGACTTTTCCTGTGAAGTCAGTAGATGGATTGGGAGAGCATTGGGGGTCATGAGGTTGCTGGAAAGAGGTGTGTGTGGCGCTCCTGATATCTATGCGAAAGGATGAAGGTCCAGGTCTTTAGAGTCCTGGTGCTTTCTGTCTTACTATATGGTTGTGAGACATGGACGCTATCCAGTGACCTGAGATGAAGACTGGACTCCTTTGGTACAGTGTCTCTCCAGAAAATCATGGAGTCCCGAATGAGGCACATTACCTGCATTGTGATGGAGCGTCAGTTACGGCACTAAGGCAGTGGTTCTCAACCTGTGGGGTGGGCCCCCCTAGGGGGCGTGAAGTAATAAAAAGGGGGGTGTGAAGATGTGAAAAAAAGAAAACAAGAATCAAAAATATGAAAACAACATCTGTTGAAACCAAAACAAATTAATTTAAACTACATTCTGATACTAGAACAATAAATATAGAGTTAGATAAATGTCGATAAAAGTTAAGTAGGTATAATAAAATATGCATCTACATTTCAAAAAATTGTTAGGGGGGGGCGCGATTAAAACTGTTTTAAAAACTCGGGTTGGAAATACTTAAAGGTTGAGAAACGCTGCACTAAGGCCAAGTAGCTGGACCAGGCCAAGGGGTCGCCCACATAACACCTGGCTGCGGCAGATAGAGGGTCATTTCCGGAGGGTAGGACTGGACCGCATGTCTGCTGGGGGGTTGCCAACCGGGATCCCAAGCTGTTTCGACGTGTAGTGGGTGCGGCAATGCACTGTACCAGTGCATGCTCCCCAACTTGACTTGACTGTTCAAACCAGGATAGTGAGGAAGTGGAGCCTGGAGGCTAAAATGGCTCTGAATGACTGGTTCCAAATGACAGACTGGGAAATGATGTGCGAGTCACATTGGGAAGATAGTGAGGAACTCTGTCACTACATCACAGACTATATTAACTTCTGTACTTTGGTACCTACAAAGACCATGATTTGCTTTCCAAACAACAAGCCCTGGATTACTAAGGAGCTAAAAGGTCTCCTGAATGAGAAAAAGACAGCATTCAAATCCAGTGACAAAGAGACTCTGAAGGACGTACAGCAAGTGCTAAAGAAAAAGCTGAGTGAAGGAGTGAAACTTACAAAGCTAAAATAGAAAACAATTTCACTTAGAATAATATGAAGGGTAACTGGAATGGAATGGAAATAATTACTGGACTCTGGAAGGTGGTGTAGACAAAGCTAATGCCCTGGAGCCATTTTGTAAAAGATTTTCCCTACCACTGCCACATTCTTCTCATGACGTCTCCCCAAATTATCCCTTGTACTTCAATAACTCATCAACAACACTAGCCAGTGACAAGTGCATCTCTGACCATCAGTGTGGACTGTACAAAACTAAAGACTAAATAAAGAGAAAACAGAAAAAGCTACACACAGGAAAAGCCAGAGGATTGGATGGAATCAGACCTCGAGTTCTTAAAGCCTATGCTGACCAGCTTTGTGGTGCCCTCTGTCACCTGTTCAAGTCTGCCCCTAAGGCTTCAGAAAGTGCCACTCTGGGGAAAATGTCCTGCATTGTTCCTGTACTAATGAAAGTAGGCACCACTTCACCTAATGACTAGAGACCAGTGGCACTTATATCTCACATCATAAAGACTTTGAGAGGCTGGTCCTGGATTATATGAGTCCTCTCGTGGTAGACCACCTGGACCCACTGCAATTTGCCTAGCGGACTAAGATTGGAGTGGAAAATGCAATTATCATACTGCCCTGCAAGGCTTATTTTCACTTGGACAAAACTGACAGCACACTGAGGATTACGTTTTTTTTTATTTCTCCGGTACCTTCAGTACCATTCAGCCATCCCTGTTAAGGGGTAAACTCAGAGATATGCAGGTGGATGAGCCTATGGTGTCCTGGATAATGGACTCTCTGTAGGTCAGACCACAGTTTGTGAGACTCAAGGGCTGTGTCTCTGATATGAATGTGAGCAACACTGGAGCACTACAAGGAACAGTTCTGTGTCCTTTTCTCTTCACTCTGTACACCTCAGGCTGGCTATAAATATAACACCAGGTCATGTCACTTGCAGAAATTATCAGATGATTCTGCTCTTATGCCGTGTATTAATAAGAGGGATGAGTACAGGAGTCAGGTAAAGAACTTTGTTCCTTGACACAAGAGAATTGTCTGCAACTTAACATCAGCAAAACCAAGGAACTGGTAATTGACTTTTGCCCCACCAAAAAGCCTCTGTGTCCGGCCACTATTCAAGGAGTGGATGTAGAGGTGGTCCACTCCTAGAAGTACTTGTTGGTCTCAGAACACAGAGGAACTATAGAAGAAAGGGCAGAGCAGGCTCTTTTACTTAGTAGACTGTGTTCCTTTAATTTGGGAAGTGCCATCCTTCACATCTTCTACAACTCTGCGATGGCCAGTGTGATTTTCTACTCTGTGGTGTGCTGGGATGGTAACATCATTTATCACAATAAAAATTCAATCATAGAATGCACCAGATCCCCTGGAGGCAGTAACAAAAAATAGAGAGTTAAAACAAAACTGAGTGCCATCATGAACAATGCTGCACATCCTCTCCAGGGGCCTCATGCATAAACAGTGCATACGTGCAAAAATGTTGCATACGCCCATGTCCATGCTCACGTCGTGATGTATAAAAACTAAACTTGGTGTAAAGCCACACAAATTTTCACACTAGCTTAATCATTGGCATACGCAAGTTCTCTGCTCGTTTTTGCAAACTGGCAGCACCCAGCATCAAAGCAATGCTTTTGTTCCAGTGTGGTTTCCCTTTCTTTTTTATATCCACATCCCTGACGCGGCTTTATCATATACAGGTATACTGAAATTAACTGCATATTGTTTATTAGTTTAAGGCATCTGATTGTAATTAACCTGTAACTATATAATGGTCTACAGAATAGCCAAACTATTCCAAATACCATAGCTGCTTTAGCATTGTTACTCTCACTTCACCTTCTTCTTCTTCTTCTTTCAGCTGCTCCCGTTAGGGGTTGCCACAGCAGATCATCTTTATCCATAGTACTCTCACTGCACTACTTGGAGTATTTATCCCACTGTATCTGAGTGTGGAATCACATCTCTACAGCAGCTGATCAGAAAGATAATTATCGATATACAGCATCAAGCATACGCTGCCTCAGCCATGCTGTCTATTTGAACTGCTCTCATCAGACAAATGCTTCAGAGCCTTTCCTGTACGGACCACGTGGTTCAGAAACAGTTTCATTCCAAGAACTATAAATCGATCAGTCCATTAAGTGCTCCTTGTAGAACTGTTTGTACTTATAAGTACAATTACCTCACTGTAAACTTGCGATACAGTTATAATATTGCACAACCTGAGCCACTTTAGCGTGTACTTACATTTGATGATGATATCATTTTAAGATAAAATGAAGCAAAATATGTTTATTACATTATACAGATAAAATGTTAACATCATTTAAATAATCTATATTGTTAATAATTAAACAGGTGAGGACACGGTGTCGCAGCACTAGCAAGGAGCTGGCGCCCCATTCAGGGATTGTTCCTGCTTCACGCTGTATTCTTGCTGGGGCTGGTGCATCACTGGAAGGATAGATGGATAGAATAATTAAACATGTATTACGAAGATATTTCAATCTTCCTTAAAAGTTTTGAAGAATCGGTGCTTACAGATGGCTTAACATCTATTACACAGCTGATCGTGTGCCGATTGGTTACTTGGAGAAAGAAAATAAAGGACAGGAACTGGAGGTTAGTACGTTTGAAAGAGACAGTACTACTGCAGTAAATTATTTCATCGAAGGTCACGCGTGGCGCAGCAAGCATCTTGCGGGAGGCAGGAACAATCTCTGGACAGGGCGCCAGCTCGTCACTATCACTGCGCCACCGTGTTCCCATGTTTAATAACAAGCTTTAATTCCATACATCATGAAAATGATATCAAGTATACATCTCAGTATTTAAATTATTCAGAGAGATGTAATATCACGAATGTAATGGATTCTGTGTCCTGTCAGAGGAAGGGAATGCCGGTTTAAGAAGCACCTAGTGATTTACACATATAGAGCACATAGACGATCAAATACAAAACAAAGCATTTAACGTGCTACATTAGTTACGATGGTATTTGTGAAACTAGTAAATTAAACGATTTTAAGATGAAGTTTATGATGTTCTACTTTAATGACAAAATAAACTACGTGATTAAAGTGGAAATTTCGAGATTAAAGTTGATATTTCAAGCTTTTTTCCCACTGTGTCCCTATTTTTTTTTCTTTTATCTGTATCCTAATAAGCTTTCATTTAACACTCAGATGGTGGGCTATGACTCGCCTTTTCACGGCGACTTTGACATCTGACAGCTTCTTTTTTTATTTTGGGCACTTTGCGACTTTGTGAACTTGAGCTTTCGAGTTTTTCCAACACTCTATGTCACCCGATCAACTTCCTTTTGTTGTTTATACCACCGTTTAAACCAACAAATAGTATGTTTTTCCTTGCCTCAACTTCTATTTTCTCCTGTGCTTTTGCCATTGCCTTTTCACAGAACACTGAGCTTAAGGGCTATTTATATTGATTTGCATTTTCAAAGAGGCATAATTCTGGGAGGAGTTGGGGAGTGGCAGCAGGCGCATGCACATGCGTTACTTTTCACGCTGACTGGGATTTATGTAGCGAAAGAATCATGGAAGTTGGCGAAATGCATCTGGATTTTTTTGTGCACATGAACATTTCCGCTTTTGTCTGTGTGGCATGTTTTAGTGTGAATTCTACACACGGCGTTATGCATGAGGCCCTTGGACACACTAACACCGAGAACTTCACCGAGGAATCATTCAGCAGAAGTGTGTCAGGAATCTAACTTCTTTTTAATGAAGAATAATGTAACATATTCTTTACAATTCTTTGCATCAATCCAGTCAGAGGAAGAGGAATTCATAGTACATCTGAGAAACTTTTCTAAAATCTCTTGACCAGATCTGTTTGATCATTAGACTCATTATGTTCCAAAAAATTGCCAGAAAAGGTACAAAAAAGTAATAATATATACCAGTCATGACTCTTTGAATTTGCAGTGTTTATTACATTTGTAAAAGTATAACAAAATATGTCAAGATAAGAGGGAAAATGTTCACCTAAAAAGGCAACCCAAGGCTAACAATCCAATCTGCAATTCAGAAATCAGAAATTAAAGACAAAACAACAATCCACAGAAAAACAGCAAATCCAAGAAGGATCAAAAAACCTCTGCTGCAACCATCTGCTCAACCACAATATAAAAGCTGAGGATGGTCCCACAGAGCGATGTTATGGTGCCCCCGCCTCCTTGGGATTCATCCACTATATAAGGAAAATGGTCTTGAAGTATACACAATGCATAAAAATGAAGCAATATTTATACAAATAATTCCTTGCTCACTGCAGATTCACTTATCCACTTCTATAAAATTGTAACTAATTTCTGGACACCTGAGTCTACTCATAGCTATTTCTGGCCATATACAGTAGGAAAAAAATTCTGAGAGACATACAACAGCGACACAAGAGATTGAGCAATGACAGGTATGTGATGCCCTTAAATGTCAAGGCTGCATGCACTCTGCACTGAATGGAGCAACAAGTGTCTACCTAACGTTGAGAGACATAGGTAAGTTGATGAACCCAATTTGTGATGGAGATCAGGGTTTACAATTGTTCCCCACAAACATGTAATTCTCACCAAGTATAGGTCATAAGTTTGCACTGATTAAGTCTGTGCCCATGTACACACTGTCTCTACTGCTGATTGGATGGTTTAGCGAGGTCCTTTGATCACCCCTACTGTGGTCTCTCGTGGCCTCTGACAGTGTGCGAAGAAGTCAACTGAACTTGACTACAGAGGAAGAAAAAGTTGTAGCAAGATTTCATAAGTGAACCTGCGGAAAGATCACAACCAAGACTAGAGTGGCAAGATTGGAGGTCCAGTGCCTCTGCGTGATCCTATCTCCTCCTGCCTGTCTTACCCTTCCACACCACATCCCCTTCTGTTCAATACAATCCTATGATATGGTTTATTACAAAGTCCTTCCTATTTGCCCTAAATGAGCTGGAATGGTTCCCTCCCTCCATTATCAACCCAGGGGCCCAGATACCAATAATCTGCTTAATGACTTCATTGTCGTGACTTGTGTAATATGCTGCACATTCTCATTGTTTTACACTGTTTTTCAGATAAATGTATTACATTTAAACAATGGCAGTGAAGCCTAGTGCTAATGAAAGTGTTTCATCAAGTGCTCCAAAGTGTAAACATGTTGTAATGAGTTTAGCTGATTTTCAGTACACACAATTGTGCACTTATGGTAACAGGTAACAAAAGTGTAGAGAGAATAGGGTTCACTGGAACCTAGCCCCATTTTCTCTATAGGATCAATGCTTCAGTTTCTCTGGTTTCAGTGTCTAAGGGGTGTTTCAGAAATGTAATCGCCACAGATAATGAGAATTGACAAAATTATTAACAAAAATGACATAAAAAACAAAAAAATATGAAAAATAATAATACAAAAATGAACAATAAGAAGGTAAGTAAATATAATCCTGTCTTTAAAATAACAGCAACATTGTGTCGAGCCTGAAAAATTGTGCTAGGAAATACCCCAATAAAACTGAGCCTTCCAATTAAAAAGTATCAGTGAAAAGGCTTACCAAAGATGGTAAAATATCTCACTTCTTTTATTATTCTACTTAGGCCAACTCCAATACCTTGCAGTCATGCACCATCTGTTGAAGTTAAGTGGTAAATGAATCACTCCAGAAGTAGCCGAGCGTAGCACAAGCCAGCGATGTGCCATCTGTTTTCTTCAACCTCTAACTGCAGCAGGCCAAACCAAGTCAGTGGTGCCAAGACGACCCAATCAAATGTGCAGACTCACTCCATCCCTTTCTGAGTACACTGTCTTAATTCAAGGTTTTCACAGTCCAGAGACCACCCTTGTAGCATGAAGTACATGACAGTAGCCACCACTGGATGGGACAGCATCCAGACACACCCACACTCATTCATGCTAGAAGAAATTTGATTTAAGTATTTAACACTGCTGGTCACAGTTTCTGTCAGTATGGACTCTTGGAACTGAAAGAAGGACAAAACAAAAAGATTTCATTATTTTTTCATCACTAAGGTGGTACCGGTCCTCGAGACCCTTCTACTGCCAGAGACAGCATGATTTGGGGTTGGCAGCCAAAAAATAAAACGATAAATTGTAGCAGGGTGGAGAAAGCACATGACAGGAGGCCTCTAGAGGAGTTGTGGTATTGTATGAGGGAGTCAGGAGGGGCAGAGGAGTATGTAAGACTTGTGCAGGATATGTACGAGGGAAGTGTGACAGTGGTGAGGTCTGCGGTAGGAGTGACCGATGCATTCAATGTAGAGGTGGGATTACATCAGGGATTGACTCTGAGCCCTTTCTTATTTGCAATGGTGATGGACAGGTTGACAGATGAGATTACACAGGAGTCCCCGTGGACTATGATGTTTGCTGATGACATTGTGATCTGTAGCGATAGTAGGGAGCAGGTTTAGGAGACCCTGGAGAGGTGGAGATATGCTCTAGAGAGGAGAGGAATGGAGGTCAGTAGGAACAAGACAGAATACATGTGTGTAAATGAGAGGGAGGTCAGTGGAATGGTGAGGATGTAGGGAGTAGAGTTGGCAAAGATAGATGAGTTTAAATACTTGGGATCAACAGTAAATAGTAATGGGGATTGTGGAAGAGAGGTGAAAAAGAGAGTGCAGGTAGGGTGGAATGGGTGGAGAAGAGTGTCAGAAATAATTTGTGACAGACGGGTATCAGCAAGAGTGAAAGGGAAGGTCTACAGGACGGTAGTGAGACCAGGTACGTTACATGGGTTGGAGACAGTAGGTCTGACCAAAAAACAGGAGACAGAGCTGGAGGTGGCAGAGTCAAAGATGCTTGTGACGAGGATGGACAGGATTAGAAATGAGTACATTAGAGGGTCGGTTCAGGTTGGACGGTTAGGAGATAAAGTCAGAGAGGCAAGATAGCATTGGTTTGAACAGGTGCAGAGGAGAGATGCTGGGTATATTGGGAGAAGGATGCTAAGGATAGAGCTGCTAGGGAACAGGTAAAGAGGAAAGCCCAAGAGAAGGTTATGGATGTTGTGAGACAGGACATGCAAGTGGTGTGTGTAACAAAGCAAAATGCAGAGGACAGGAAGATATTGAAAAAGACGACCCGCTGTGGCGCCCCCTAACGGGAGCAGCCGAGAGAAGAAGAAGAAGAAACAGGGCTACATAAAATGTCAATCATTCATTTGTTTAATATATAAGTGTTGTGTTTGACCTTTTTCATGTATAAAATACACATACCTGAAGAAGATTTTCCTTGCTGCATTTGTAGGACATCATCAAGCATGGCTCTTGACCCTTCAGGAGGTCGGGCTTCCTGTTACTTCCGGGTTGCGTACAGTATAAGTTAGGACCACACATTTTAAAAGGGATCCATAATATCAAGCACTGCTCCTATTGCATCAAAGGTATCCACAGATCATTACTGTCTATATACAAGGCATTAAGGGACTTGGGACTTTTTATCATTCACATCCCAGGGCTGTTGGACTATTTTCTGGAGGCATTGGTGAGACTGTTTGGGTTCATACATTGACATAGCACTGTTTGTACTGTGGTTTTCTAACATTTCATCATTTGGGACTTGGTCGGCTTTCATCCATTTCTCATTCTCCACTGTTTCTGTGATTTCACCAGACTTTTTGTGTATTTGAATGTGTGTTTGTCATTTTGTAAATTATATGTTTTCTGGTTAAGACAAAGAAGGAAAAGAGAGGTTGGGGCTTTGACTTTTTTTTTTCCTTTTTTCCGCTGTTACTGTATATATTAGCATGTGCATTGAGATCTGGGAATGCAGGGATCATTGTGTATTATATTTCATCAATTT
This sequence comes from Polypterus bichir lapradei, assembly GCA_026402145.1. Lineage (NCBI taxonomy): Eukaryota > Metazoa > Chordata > Cladistia > Polypteriformes > Polypteridae > Polypterus > Polypterus bichir. The sequence continues at coordinate 14,711,159 of JANRMT010062825.1, forward strand.
CCAATATAGTCATTTTTTTCACATACTGAACCTTTCATCTTTGACCAATTTGTTTATTTTTCCTGTCAATGGGGGAACATGAGTGAAGGGAGGGTAAAGAACAAAAGGGTAAGTACGGTTTGGCGTGACTGAGTTTGGACTTTGTTCGAGCTCAGCCAGAGCGGGTAACTCGACATCATCTGAGCATGAGCGCAGTTGTTATAAAATGACCAACACTACTTTTCTACTACCATGCAAGCACAGACCATGCCAACAGAGATGAATGTAAGCAAGGAAATAATGGTGTTATTGTAGAAAAGAAAATTATACATATACATACAAAATAATAGTCTGTTACTTACACAATCCCATGCTTCAGCACACCACTCTTCTCTCTTTACACAACCCTGACAAATAAACCACTGATGCACAAATAACAATTATAAAAAGAGTGATAACATACTGTACAATGTAACAAAGTCCTTGTAATGTCCATAAGTTTGACTGTTAATCCCTTGAAGTTCATGTTAGTGAGTGTTTTAACGAGCCATACCTTTAGACCAGCTGAAATAACACCAACAGTCCCTTTCCACAGGTCCACCAGGCCCTCTCCCGAGTTCATCCTTGTTCTTCCAACCATACATTAACCTTTTCCTTTCTCTATTGATGGGCCCTGGTTCATCTACTGGGCTTCCTGCTGCAGACTATTTCCTCAAAGGCACTTTCACTTTCAGAGCTGCCCTCTCTTGGTTATCATTGGGCCTCCAAGTCAGGTGGTCCATTGAAAGCAGTCCATAGGTTTGAAAACCCCTTGAGACCGAATTTATCTCTCTATTATATAAAAAAGGTTTTCTGTTGTGTCCACAATATTCAGCATTGATCACTCCCCTCCACACTGCTTACAAAATCATTACTCCTACTGCATAGATCCTCACTTCATAGCACCACGTGACACTCTCACTGCTGCTAACTCGCCCTTCAACACAGTTGGTAATAATGGCAATGCCGAAAAGAAAATTATCTATTCAAGAAAATCAATTTTAGATTGTGCTAGAAAAAAAAGACTTTATAATGAACATCGAAAAAAAGAAAATGATCAAAAAAGAGATGCATATTATAAATAATAATAAATAAATAATAACGAAAAAGAGAAAAATACCCCAAACAATATGCAAACAGAAATGCAAATAAACATTAATAGAATATACTGTAAGTTAGAGGATAAAGTAATTTAAAACATTGTTTTTGACAAGTCATTAATGTGATTTAATTTCTTACTTACTTTTCATTACGTTTTACTTTTTTACTTCTAATTTTTTACTTTTACTATAATTTATTATTCATTGGTATTTAACTCTTTGAGGGCTGAATATTTTTTCCAAAAAACAATGGTTTCACTCAGAAATCAACATAAAACGTCTGTTGCTGCATGCTGTGGTTGCCAGTTTGCCAAGAATGTGCAGCTGGCTTGCTGCCTGGCTGTTCTTGCACGGCTGGGAACGCAGCAGCGGTCATGGTCACAGTGCATTACAATCTGGCTTCTACCTCTTATCATTGTTACGTGGCAGTCCTCCCTGGCGAACACTGTCAGTATCACGATTAGCTGGGGACCGATCAGCTTAAGCTGGAACCTCACATTTGTTTTTGATCACTTGTATCAAAAACTGAGTCTGGCAGGTCATAGTTCAGTTGAGAGATAACAGGCAAAATGTTGTCCATGGAGTATTTTGCTTTACGCATTCGCTTTGATCTCTCGCCAGATGTTAGTGCCATTTTTGCCGTTGTGTGTACCTTGCTACTCACGAGAGCACAGGGAATCTCACTCAAACCAATGAATCTAACTTTCCTTCTACCAACAAGTGTCCAAATGAAACGTAAAGGTTGGTTTTGTCACAGTTTACAGTCTATTACCATCGTTAACTCCTCCTTTTGACAAAAGTCGACATCAGCCCTGAAAGAGTTAAAACAGACAGTTGTAGTGAAATACTCAAGTAACTGATATTCCATTGTGAAAGTAAATGTAACTGCTTACAAGCTACTAAGGGTTAAAAGCTGACAAAGCTGTTTTGCTATAACAGCAGGTTATTCATACAGGCATCTGTCATAAGACAGGTTGCAGTAGTCTGACCTAGGACAACTTCCTTTTTTAGGAACGCATCTGTTAGACACAGGAAAGATGATCTTTCCTTCTTTTGGGCCCCATCTGACACATACACAAAACAGAAACAATTGGCCAATTTGCGCAATACAAGATGAAATACTTGGGTAAACGATAGTGTGCTTTTTGATAAGTAAGGAGAAGCGGGAGAAGGAGAAAATATTAAAAAGCCGATTGAACAGCGGAACTTCACTCTTCTGCCTTGCAACGCATCAATCCTATGTACTTACCGGTGACTGAATAAAGACTGAATGAAGACTGATTGACTAAACTATTCCTGTCTTCCTCAGGGGTTACTTTCACACCATCTATAATAACTAAGGAACAAACTGTCTTGCCCTGCATACTCTTTTATATACCACCTCTTTAAATACAATTGCTTTCTCCAACGGAAGGGCCCTGAGCTGCGAGATAGTGGACACCTAGTACCTACTTCCGGGAGTTGCTGAGCGAAGCAAGTAGGGGGCAAAGCCACCTAGTGTATTATTATAAAAACAATGAAAGGTACAGACACTGACAGCAAATACATCTGACAACCATTACAGGGTAGCTTGATGGTTGATGGGTCCATTACTTTGGATTCAAATTACATGTCCAGTCATTATCTTTCTGGATTTTGCACATTTGTCCCATATCTATGTAGATTTGTATTCTGAATTATATAAAATGTGCAGTTTTGCATAAACAGAAATGTGAAATTCTGAACTGGCAAACAGTCCAGTGCCGATGCTACCAGGGTTGGTTGTGGCCCAGGTATGCTAAACAGGTATGAAAATGTTATGTTATATGATATGCTTTTCATCACTAAGCAATTACCACTAGACCACTGGATTGACTAATATTTTCTCTGACCATCAGAACAGATATTCTTCATAGGTGCGCACAGGTCTAGTGTCACTGTGTTCTGGTGGGGGAGGGGGCAGAGGGGCCAGATTGCGCCTTCTTTCTATTTTATACTTCAAATTGAGGCAAAGCCAAAGTAAACCTATGTTAAATTATTTTTTGTCTGATTTTAAACACTTTTCAGTTGGCATTTGAATACATTTTATGGATGTACACAGAGTGCTGCCACTGTGGGCTTTGAAGGTAAATCCCAATGACTCTGCAAAGCTGCCTCTTCACAGTAGAACATGGACAGCTCTTCCTGGTATCCCGGAGGCAATGTTTTAAAACGAGAGCTGCGGGGTGGAGTGGCATAGTAATTGCAGTCTGTGAAGTTTATTTTTCTGTACATTTGGGAATTAGCTACTTACCCAGAACATCTGTTTAAAGAACACACTCACCTTTTCGAAAATTAAAATGAAATCAATGCTGAAATGTGCTGCATTAGATGCTTTCTGTCTCCAATACCATGTGACTCCCACTTGTCAAAAACAGCCCTGGCGTCCCCTGGCAGCTGAGACATGCATTCTTATTGAGCCTTCAGGTTCAAGTGAGCAGCCTGTCCATCCCTCTGTTAAGACACACTGGTTTAAACAAAATGAGAGGCCTAGTCAGATATTCTGAAGTGTCCAGATTGTACAGATGAGCAGCAATGTCTATATGCGAGTAGAAGAATTCTAGAAATCATGGACTGGGGAGGAAATATGTGGTCACAAGGTCAGGACCCTAGGGGGGGGGCATTCTTTTTATTTATTCATTATCCACCACTTATCTGAAGCCGGGTTGTGGGTGCAACAGTCTTAGCACTGAGGCCCATATGACCCTCTCTCCAGCTACACTTGCCAACTTATATTGTGGGATCCCAAGGTGTTCCCTAGCCATTTCAGTGGTATAATCCTCCCAGAAAGCCCTGGGGTCTCCTCCTCCCTTTGGGAGGTGTCCATATCAGATGCCTGGACCACTTCAGCTGGATTTTCTCAATGCGGTGGGTGAGTGGCTCTACTCTGAGCCTCATTCTGGATATCAGTGCTTCTCACCCTATCTCTAAGGGAGAGCCCATCCACCCGGAAGAGAAAGCTCATTTCAGCTGCTAGTATCCGCAATCACATTATTTCAATCATTATCCAAACCCCATGAAGACAGGTAAGGGTAGGGGCATAGATTAACTAGTAAATTAAGAGTTTCAACTTCTGACTCCGCTCCATCTTCAAGGTATAATGACCTCAAGACTGTGCTCTCCACTTCTGTCCATCTATCAATCTTGCCATCCCTTTTCCCCTCATTCATGAACAAGACCCCCCAAAGTATTGAAACTCCTCCATTTGAGACAGTAATTCATCTCCTACTCTGAGAGGACAATCCATCTTGTTATTACTGAGGACCATGGCTCTAGATTTTGAGGTGCTGATCCTCCTCACTCAGTTACAAATTGTGCCAATGCATGCTGGAGTTCACATGAAGCCTCTAAAACCATGTCATCTGCAAAAAGCAGTGATGTAATTCTAAGGCCACCTAACTGGACCCCCTCCTCACCCCTACTGCACTTTGATATACTGTCCATGAAAATCACAAACAGGATAGGAGACAAAGCACAGCTCTGGTGGTATCCCACACCAACTGGGAACTGTGCGATGTTTTTCCAACTATGAGGACACAGCTCTCATTGTGATTATGCAGGGCGTGAATAGCCCTTATTATCAGGGGCATTCAGAAACAGTATACAGTATTAATATGTTTACAAACATGTTTGTAGATAAAATCATATTATCTCATGAGAATAGCCCAAGTGTCAACAGCTTCAAAACTATCACAATACAAAATAAAATACAGAGGTGGGCATTCAAGAAATGCTTCTGTGCTCTGTTTGGCCCTATTCAAAACAATGAAAAGTTGGGTTTCTTCCAAATTTCATGTTAGCTGCCTGCATTTCATCTCACAATGTTTGCTTCTGTTCTTAGCCATTTAATTGAGGTCACTTTTATAGACACCTTCACATTACATTGCTAATGTGCAACCCTGCTCCCTGGTGGCCATATGATGACCTGCACTCCAAAATACTCAAGATAGTAAAGACCAACTCTCCACTTGCATTCAGGGCTCTTAAGAGGACTAAGATATCAAGAAAGTATGTCTTTCAATAATGAGAGTTTACCTTTTCTATCCGGACATCTTTCTTCCGGTAAACAGAAGATCCACTCCATGATATCTGGGTGGTTTCAGGGGAAGAGTTGGTGTCCCCTATGATACAATACAGACCACAGTCCCATGACTCCCCTGGCCAAATCACATATTTTATTGACAGTCTAGCCAAAAAAAAATAGTTGCCCCATATTAAAATGGGAATAGCTACAGAAAAAGAAGACGAAGAGGCAAAAAAATGATAAATGCAAATATGAAAGCGAACAAACTAAAACAGTGGCCTTTTATGAAAATGTTTGTGTACAGTTACAATTTATTTGATGAACTGAAAAAATTGAAAACTAATTAAAGAGTAAATGTGGCATTTGCAAAAGTGTGGGCACCTTTTCAGTTGTAAGATTGCAAAAGTTGTTAGATTGTTAGTCTGGTATGGCATAGCTCGTTAGGCGTTACTCTGGTCAAGAATTCTCAACTTCTCTAATTTTCTGAAATCACTTTTCTGGTGAGAGTCGTGGAGGTAGCAGGCTAAGCAGGTCATCCCAGAATTCCCTGTCTCCTGCTACTAAGCCAGCTGGGAAGTATAATCCCTACAACACATGTCCTGGAGATGTGCCCTGAGCAGCTCTAGGGGAAGCTGCCTGGATAGGACCATTTAAACTGAGCCCAAACCACCTCAACTGGCTCCTCTCAATCCTGAGGAGTGGCTTCTCAACTCTGACGATCTCCCAAACCGCTGAGCTTTTCACCCTATCACTCTGTGGAGGTCAGCCCAGCCATCCTGCGAAGAAGCCTCATTTCTGATGCCTGTACTCCTGTTTGTGATTTTCATGAACAGGAATTCAAGACACAACCAAGGGTGTGTTGATATCTAGCTGGGAAGGCTAGGGGTAGCATTGTTGCTTTATGCCGATGACATTATTCCCTCCTCCATATCTGACTGTGAACTTTGGCGTACACTCGAGTGATTCTCTGTCAAATGTGATGGAGCTGGGATGAGATTCAGCACCTCCAAGTCTGAGGTCATGGTTCTAGATAGATAGATAGATAGATAGATAGATACTTTATTAATCCCAAGGGGAAATTCACATAATCCAGCAGCAGTATACTGATACAAAAAACAATATTAAATAGTAATAAAAATGAAAAAAGTTAGCATTTACTCCCCCGGGTGGAATTGAAGAGTCGCATAGTGTGGGGGAGGAACGATCTCCTCAGTCTGTCAGTGGAGCAGGACAGTGACAAAAGTCTGTCACTGAAGCTACTCCTCTGCCTGGAGATGACACTGTTCAGTGGATGCAGTGGATTATTCATGATTGACAGGAGTTTGCTTAATGCCCGTCGCTCTGCCACAGATGTTAAACTGTCCAACTTTACTCCTACAATAGAGCCTGCCTTCTTAACAAGTTTTTCCAGGCGTGAGGCGTCTTTCATCTTTATGCTGCCACCCCAGCCCACCACCACGTAGAAGAGGGCACTCGCCACAACCGTCTGGTAGAACATCTGCAGCATCTTACTGCAGATGTTGAACGATGCCAACCTTCTCAGAAAGAATAGTCTGCTCTGACCTTTCTTACATAGAGCATCAGTATTGGCAGTCCAGTCCAATTTGTCATCCAGCTGCACTCCCAGGTATTTATAGGTCTGCACCCTCTGCACACAGTCACCTCTGATGATCACAGGGTCCATGAGGGGCCTGGGCCTCCTAAAATCCACCACCAGCTCCTTGGTTTTGCTGGTGTTAAGATGTAAGTGGTTTGAGTCGCACCATTTAACAAAGTCTTTGATTAGCTTCCTGTACTCCTCCTCCTGCCCACTCCTGATGCAGCCCACAATAGCAGTGTCATCAGCGAACTTTTGCACGTGACAGGACTCCGAGTCATATTGGAAGTCTGATGTATATAGATTGAACAGGAGCGGAGAAAGTACAGTCCCCTGCGGCGCCCCTGTATTGCTGAACACAATGTCAGACCTGCAGATCCCAAGACGCACATATTGAGGTCTGTCTGTAAGATAGTCCACAATCCATGCCACCAGGTGTGAGTCTACTCCCATCTCAGTCAGCTTGTCTCTAAGGAGCAGAGGTTGGATGGTATTGAAGGCGCTAGAGAAGTCCAAAAACATAATTCTTACAGCACCACTGCCTCTGTCCAGGTGGGAGAGGGATCGGTGTAGCATATAGATGATGGCATCCTCCGCTCCCACCTTCTCCTGGTATGCGAACTACAGAGGGTCGAGGGCGTGGCGGACCTGTGACCTCAGGTGGTGAAGCAGCAGCCGCTCCATGGTCTTCATCAGATGTGACGTCAGAGCAACAGGCCGGAAGTCATTCAGCTCACTAGGACGTGATACCTTTGGGACAGGGGTGATACAAGATGTTTTCCAAAGCCTTGGGACTCTCCCCTGTTCCAGGCTCAGGTTGAAGATGCGCTGTAGAGGACTCCCCAGTTCCAATGCACAGGCCTTCAGCAGTCGTGGGGATACACCATCTGGACCCGCTGCTTTGCTGGCACGAAGTCTTTTCAGCTCTCTGCTCACATGGGCTGCTGACATTGTGGGTGGGGATGTCTCACCTATGCTGGTATCAGCAGAAGGATGGTTGGAGGATGCAGTACTCCGAGGTGAGAGTGGGCTAGGGTGATCAAACCTATTAAAGAAGTTGTTCATTTGGTTTGCTCTCTCCACGTCTGTCTCGATGGCGGCACACCGCTTCGAGCTGCAGCCAGTGATAATCTTCATTCCATCCCACACTTCCTTCATGCTGTTGTTCTGCAACTTCTGCTCCAGCTTTCTCCTGTACTGCTCTTTCGCCGCCCTGAGTTGGACTCGGAGTTCCTTCTGCACGCACTTGAGCTCATGCTGATCACCACCTTTAAAAGCCCTTTTCTTCTGGTTCAAAAGGCCTTTGATGTCACTTGTAACCCATGGCTTGTTGTTAGCATAGCAGCGTACTGTTCTTACTGGAACAACAATGTCCATACAGAAGTTGATGTAATCAGTTGTGCATTCAACAGCCTCTTCAATATTCTTACTATGTGACCCCAGCAGTATATCCCAGTCTGTAGTTCCAAAGCAGTCTCTCAGAGCCTGCTCTGCCTCAGGGGACCACTTCCTGAATGAGCGTGTGGTTGTAGGTAGCGCCCTCACTCTTGGTTTGTATTGAGGCTGTAGCAGAACCAGGTTATGATCTGCTTTCCCAAGCGCAGGCAGAAAGTTGTTAGATTGTTAGTCTGGTATGGCATAGCTCGTTAGGCGTTACTCTGGTCAAGAATTCTGTCTTGGAAAATAATATAATGATCCCTCCATGCTAAGAGGGAACAACTGTTCTTAGTTGGGGGGTTCAAGTATTGCAGGGACTTGTTCACAAATGATAGAAAAAGGGTACTGTACTGGTACATGGTAGTAAAGAGAGAGCCGAGTCTGAACACAAATCTCTCAGTTTTCCAGTTAGTATACATCCCTATCCCTATGAGCTGTGGGTAATGATTGAAAGAATGAGATTATGACAACAGTGAGGAACTGATATTAGGAATTATCATTAGATGACAGTTCCAGGGCCTAATAAATCTTTGACTCTTCAAATAGTGTGCAACACTCAATAGCCATGGGCTCTTCTATGCAACTGACTGAAGATCTGAAAATGTAACTAATTAATGCCTACAAAGCAGGATAAGGCTATAAAAAGATATCCAAGTGCTTCCAGTTAACAATTTCCATAGTTCGCTATGTCATTGAGAAATGGAAGTTAAAGGGAAGTGTGGATGTCAAGACAAGATCTGGAATATCAAGAAAACTGATGGATAGAACAGCTTGTATAATGCTTAGGAAGGTAAACCAAATCCCCATATGAATGCAAGGGGCCTTATTTAGCTGATAAAGGAGTGCTGGTACAATGTTCTGCTGTGCAGTGTTATGGACATGGCCTTCATGGAAGAGCCACCAGAAGGAAATCTTACCTGAAATCTCATCACAAAAAACAACATCTTGAGAATGCCAAACAACATCTATATAACGCATTGGAACCAAGTGATGTCAATAGATGAAGTTAAAATTAAACTCTTAGGCCACAGACACAAAAATGAGAAAAAAACAGAGTATTATTTCAAAAGAAGAACATCTTGCAAACTGTTAAGTACAGGAGTGAAATTATTATGGTTTGGGGTTGTGTGGTAGCTAGTGGGAAAGGAAACATTGCATGAGTACGGGGAAAAATGAACAAATCCTCGAGGAGAATGTTAGGCAGTTAGACCAGAAACTGACAAAAAATAAGAAAAGATTCTACAAGACAATGATACAAAACACACTGTGAAATCTTCTATGAAGTACCTCTAGAAACACAAAGTTAAAGTTTTGGAATGGCTTCTACAACAAGACAATGATCTAAAACACATTTTGAAGTCTTCCATGAAGTACCTTGAGAAACACAAAGTGAAGGTTTTGGAATGGCCCTCGCAGTTCACAGACTTGGACATCATTGAAAATCTGTGGGTAGATCTTAAAGATGTGGTACACATAAGATAGCCCAAGAATATCTCACAGCTGGAAGTAATCTGCAAGGAAGAATTTTTGGAAAATATTCCAAGACAAAAATTCAGACTCATAGTTGGGTACAAAACAATTGCAAGATGTAATTTTTGCCAAAAGTGGTGTTACTAAGTACTGACAAACTTTTGCAAATTCCACATTTAACTCTTTAATTTTTAGTCCATCAAATAAACTGTAACTGTGTATTAACATTTTCATAAAAGTGCCATTATTTCGGTTTACTTGCTGTCAAAGTTGAATTTACAATTTTTTCAAAAGAAATACAGAATTTATGGATAGAGTATTCCTATAACATAACATCCTTAAATTTGCTTGTTCCACTTCAGTGCCATGGGGGTATCAGAGAATATTATGGTAGCATTAGACACATGACATGAACTGGGTGGACCCCCCATTGACACATGGCTCATTCCAAACTTCTTACAATACATATCATAGCTCATACAGTAGTACATACAAGGTGTGATCAAAAAATATGGTGAATGTTTAAATAAAAAAACAGTAAAAGACACATCATCATTTATCCCCCTCAAAATATTTCCCATCATTTCGAACAATCATATCCCATCGTTCTTGCCACTTTCTGAAGCAGTTTTGGAAATCCTCTTTCATGAGTGTCTTTAGTTGCGCTGTCTTGGCTGCCTCGACATCCTGAATTGATTCAAAACGTTTACTTTCATGGTTATTTTGACTTTGGGGAAGAGCCAGAAGTCGCACAGTGCCAGATGAAATAAAGTGGATGAGGACACACTGTAATATTTTTATCTGACAAAAATTTCCATACCAAAAGCGTTGTGTGACACGGAACATTGTCATGATGGAGGATGAAATCGTTTTCCCATTTCTCAGGTCGTTTTCTATGCACATTGTTTCTTTAATGCCCGGATAAGCCCTTATAATATTCCAAGTTCACCATAGTGTTCCTGGGTATAAACTCAGCTTATGTAATTCCATCAAAGTCAAAAAATACAATCATCATCACCTTGATGTTGGATCTTGATGGATGCACAGAACATTGAGGCAGCCAGAACAGCACAACTAAAGACACTCACGAAAGAGGACTTCTACATCTGCTTCAGAAAGTGGCAAGAACAATGGGATAAGTGTGTTTGAAGCGAGGGGGAGTATTCTGAGGGGGATTCATGGCAATGTGTCTTTTACTGTAATAATGAAAACATGGCAGCACTAAAAAAAGGTCCAGAGAAGAGCGACTAGGTTGATTCCAGGGCTACAAGGGTTGAATTATGAGGAAAGATTAAAAGAGCTGAGCCTATACAGTTTAAACAAAAGAAGATTAAGAGGAGACATGATTGAAGTGTTTAATATTATGAAGGGAATTAGTCCAGTGGATCGAGTCTGTTATTTTAAAATGAGTTCATCAAGAACACGGGGACACTGTTGGAAACTTGTTAAGGGTAAATTTCACACAAACATTAGGAAGTTTTTCTTTACACAAAGAACAATAGACACTTGGAGTAAGCTACCAAGTAGTGTGGTAGACAGTAAGACTTTAGGGACTTTCAAAACTCGACTCAATCTTTTTTTGAAAGAAATAAGTGGATAGGATTGGCGAGCTTTGTTGGGCTGAATGGCAAGTTCTCGTCTAGACACTTCTAATGTTCTAATTATTTTTTTAATTTAAATATTCGCCGTATTTTTTGATCACACCTTATTATAATGTCTGAGAACAAAACAGAGTACCCAGTTCTTTTTAATATAGCACCTTTTCATCTGGAAAATGTCATCAATTTCTTTAGTAAAAATTGAATGTCTCTGCTTGATAAACATCGCCCAGGATTTGTGAAAGACATTTGAATTGTTAAGTTGTCAACTGACCATAGTTCAATAAGTAGTTAAGGACAAATATTGTTGGATTCCATTTATGTAAATCAGTTTCAGTACTTTGTTTAAACAAATCCATATCTTTATGTCTAAAATTCTGTATTTAATGAATAATAAAATTAATACTTGCATTTTACCCGAGATCTTGTCCAAGCACTCCACGCCTGCACTCAATGAAGTGCGCTATACAAAGATAAGCAGAATTGAATTAATTTAAACTGCACTTCAGCTTTGTAGACCTGCAAATACTCTTCCAGAGAGTTTTACCTTTTAGGCTTTTCTGTGGATGTCATGCCAGTCATTGGCACATTTAAATAGCCAAGAGTGTTGTTGAAAAGCATTCCAACAAACACAAACCCCTGTGTTTTCTCCAAAGGTATGTTAACAGTAAGGAGTATAAAATATCTACATATAAACAAAACCTTTATTGACTGGCCTTATTTAGATCGCTAATGTCAGCCATCTTGGCAGCTTCCTTAATGAAGTTATAAATTGTGCTGTCGGAATGATGAAGTGGAGCGCTCAGAAACTGATAATGACAGAAAGTCCATTGGAAACAGATTAGCCGAGAGCAAGTAGACGAAGCAGAAACGCAGCAGGAGCCTGCGCTAAGGGAGTTCAAGTGAGAAGAAGAGCGCAGACTGCATGGAAGGAGTGCACTGAGCATGAGGCTTGGCAGCCTGTTGCTCACAGACTGGCCTATTCATCCTTGTCAGATTTTTTATTTAATTTAGATGACAGGCACTCTTAAAGGAAAGAACTGGATTCTTATAAACTTCTTGATGTTTTCTAGTCTAAATCATAATAAAAATAAAAGATTGGCAAAGCAGTGTTTTGAACAAGGTACGCTAGAGAATCCTGTGCCATACAACGGACAAGTCATCACTAGTGATTACTATCGTGAAAAATGTCAGTAATCCTCTACATCATAAAAACAACAGAAAACTAAAACATGACAGTAGGCGGATTTGTCTGTCGGTTTTGGTTTCGTGCTAATAACTGATCAATCAAAGAGTCAATACATGAATGTCAACAGTATAACTGGGTAGCCCCTTTCACACTTACATAATGCACCAGCTAAAGAATTGCCTTTGCATTTTAGTCTTAAAGACAGAGCATGTAATCTCTGTCTGGCTCAATGTTTTAAATAGAGTCCAGCTGCAGACCTCCATAGTGCCACTCCATTGAGGAGCTAATTTAATTGCAATTAGTGTCCATTAGTAATGTTACATGATATGCCTGTTGATCTGCATCTTTCTCAACATACTCATTTTGAAGGCATACCTAGCAAATTCTCATAAAATGTCCTTACAATATGGTTAAGATTTCAGTTGTGCGAGGGATACCTGACTCATGAACGATGACAGCTGTAGAGTAGGCATGTCTTGCAGTGGGTGTGTCATGTAATACAAGTGTCCCTGGGGTTGCAACTGTAAACCATTGTAAATTAGAGAGACAAAAAACAGAGAAGGTTTGGGGATCCACTCCGTATATTGTAACAATCGAGTAGTCACAAAGGACTGTGTCCAAAATGGGACTGAAGGGAAATGATAAGTGGCTGGTTTTTATAGGATGTGGGAAAGAAGAGGCGGGTCCAAGAGGGTGACAGCAGATGTGAGGTCAGTAGGAGGGCGTGGTCTGGAGAGGGATGAGGAAGCTAGTCATGGTTTAGTTTCGTCTTGCCTTTCTGGTGATCTACAGAGGAAGGAGAAAAGGCATTAGTGCACAGCGTCAGCCCCCGGCCCAGTGTTTTACACCCAGTTACGCCCATCGACTGCCTCCCATGTGCATGTGTGTAACACCATATAACATATGTCCAGTCCAATTTAGCTGTTCTGCAGAGGTCCTGAATCGCTTAACAGCAGAGGCCAGCAGCTAGACTCTGTTGCAATGTTTCATTCGTTTAGCAGGCGTATGCACTAACATATTGGAAGGCTAGATGTGATGTGGAGATCAGTTGTGACCTTTTTCTCAATCTGCTGTCTTGAAAATGAATATTTTTGCTCTGCCTCCTGTTACCTCACATGTGAGCTGCTTTGAGCTCCTGTATTGGCCAAGTCACAGCCCTTATGTTTAATAGCCTCCTGTGATTGGCCCACATAACTAGGGTGGAGTTATTAATATACAAGAATTATTAATCTACAAGAATATACAAGAATACAAGAAGGGTCGAGTTATTAATATACAAGAATTTCATTCAGAGCCTAAAGTTGAGGAAATCTAATGAACAGCAGAGCCAAGTTTGGCTACTGGAGAATGTCTCCCATTTTATCTTTAAGCAGTGATCAGGCTGTTGTTTATACATTTTGCTTTCTCTGTAGTTCATATTTCTCCATATTTGTGTTTGTGAAAAAATTGCCTTAAAGTTTTGATATTCCTGAAAAAAGTTTTTAGTATTTTTGGAAAAATGTGTGTCCTTGTTTCTATTCTAAAGTTAATATGTTTTGAAGGCTGTAATGAATGGATCAATTCTAACAAAAGTTTACGGACAACTTGCATTTGCTAGTGTTAGGAATTGATTATATTTTAAGACACAGGTGTCAAACTCCAGGCCTGGAGGGCCACAGTGGGTGCAGGTTTTCTTTCTAACCCTTTTCCTAATCAGTGCCCAGTATTCACTGCAAATTAACTTCTTTTCCCTCTATTTTAATAGCCCTGTTTTTAAGGATTAAGTCTTCTGAATTGATTCTTTTCTTTATTAAATGACAGCCAAACAGAAATGAGACATGAAACGAGCCAACAGATGACCAGCTAAATTGGGGCTTCAAACTCCAACCAGTTCCTTAATGAGAAGCTGAGTCTTGCTGTTAATTAAACCCGTTATTCAATTTCATGGCTTGTTGTTACTCTCTTTTTGCCACAGCAGACATTTCCAAAACTGTTGATATTCTATTTTTTTCTAAGAACTCCTAAAATGTTTTGGTAACCTGAGGGATCAACCTTACTGAGACCTTCATCTTTATTTTCAGATTTTGTTTGATGGGTACAGGTGAGCTGGTCATGTCCTGCTTGTTTTATGTCTCATTACTGTCCAGCTGCTAATTAAGGAAAAAACAACTTAAGGGGCCTGAGTGAAGCTAATTAAAGCTAAGGCTAAAGAAGTTAATTAGCATCAAAATCTGGTCGCTAATTAAGAAGATGGTTAGAATGAAAACCTGCAGCCACTGCGGCCCTCAAGGACTGGAGTTCGACACTCCTGTTTTAAGAGAATTTAAACCATTCGCCCTCAAGCATTTACAGTTTAAAGTTTTTAAACCGATACCAACAATAGTCACACCGCTACAAAGAAGTTTACAAAATCTGGCATTAGCATTTAGGGCTTTAAAAGAAAGACTTTATTGACTTTGATTAAACAAGAAAGGCTCTGAACAATAATTTGACATCACAGTCCAAAGAGGGTGCACAAGCACTCGCCCAATGACCTCCATGACAGAGTATTTTTAGAAGTCTATGTTAAATATGTGTTAACTAACTCACTCTTAGTTTTGTAGTTCATAATCTCAGCACACATCTCACTATGTGAGACATGGACTCATGCATGTGATATTAATTCTGTTTGGAACGTTACTAGTTTTGCTCAGGTGAAGTAGAACACATGCCTTAAAGACTACTAATTGACCATGCTTGTCAATTGGAAGAAATATATGGGAATTTATTACCCTTTTAAATTTTTTAACTGAGTAGCCTGATAAACAGACAGTGGGGAAAAAAGGAAAAAATAAATAAATAATAGGAAGACGACATTAGGTTAAGAATAAGTTATCAGCCATTGATTCTTACACAGACATAAATATGTCATTATGAATTTCTGCCTTTCCTACTTTAAATTCTTTACCACAAATTACCTGAAGAGTTAGAAAGAAAACAAGAATGATGTGGGTATGTGATCTCATTTGGAGAAATTAACTTATTGTACTGGACTGTCAACAACAAGTCTGTCATTTCTGTCACCATCTTGGACTAACTGTATGACCCTGATCAATTCACTTCGCTCGACCATCTGCACAGTGTAGATTTAGAAAAAGAATTGCTCTGTATTTTACTTGGTGTTTCCCACAGAAAGGTACTATATAACCTATACATCCACACAGCTCAGGGTTGCAGGAAACCTATCGAGGCTATAATGTAGGACCCCGGTCCTGAAGAAGGTTCCATTTATGCTTGAAGGTTGCTAGGCTTCAGGCTCAATGCAAACATTGGGCAGTAAATGAAATAAAGTGCATTTATTTCTAGATTAAAATTTTTTTGATCGGTATGAAAATCCAGCCCCTATAACAAAAAATAGAAGAAGCTCCCACAAAGTATCAGTCAGTCCACAGTAAAAATGTCACAGGCTTTCTACTGTATGTGACAACCAGCATTAAAATGCTTTTAGACTGAAGTGGAAGTCTCATTTTATATCTTTATTTACAAATGACAATTATCCCATCCTTCTTCCATTTATCCGCTTTATCTTGAGAAGGAATGGGGGAAGCTGAAGCCTATCCCAGCAAGTATAGGGCACAAGGCAAGAGCAACCCTGGGCCAGGGCACCAGTCCATCGCAGGGTGAACACAAATATACACATGCATACACATAAACATCGCAGGCCATTTGTAGCATCACCAATCCACGCAATCTTCATGTCTTTGGATTGTGGGAGAAAAGCGGAGCATCCAAAGAAACCCAAAAGATACTTAGAAAACACGCAAACTCCATGCTGGGAGGACCCGGGATGTAAACCCCAGTCTCCTTGTTACAAGGCGGCAATGCTAACACTGTGCCACCATGTTGACACCTTTTTTTTCTCATTGCAGCAGCCTTAATGTCCAGCAGCTTCAGGTCTGGTAGTGCATTTTTGAAGTGTCAATATGCTGTGAGAAAAATTACATTTAAAAACATATGAAATGACAAGGAGAGAACAAACTTGATTTTACAAAAAAAGAAAAAGCTTGCAACAGCAACTTATGTCTTACTAAGACATTTAACAATGACAAGGAGCTGGGCCTAGAGCTGGAGACTTCTGACTGTGCAAAGTGTGAAAATGTGATCGTAATTCTAGCAATTTCTGAAAATGCAGCATATATTAGGAAACTCATGTATGAATGTTCTGTAAGAGGCACAAACACATCATTTCTACAGAAGGGTCTGAATGGGAAGAAAGGAGGAAGAAGCAATTTTGACTTGCTGAGTGTCAAATTTGATCACCTATAGGAAAAGTCTAAAAAGAACTGTACTGTTAGTCTTAAAAGGAAAAGGTCACCTATGCATCTTCCTTTCTCAAGGGTAACTCAACAAAGAAACCAGAGCTTCTGCTTGTTTGCATCCCTAGCTGCGGCTCTTTCTGCTCGCTGCATTGCCCACTGCTTGGTGGCAGCATATGCAGTGTACTCTCTTGAAGCTTATCCTCATTAGGGTGTATCTTTGAAGCCAATGCTGGCCACCAATTGATTTCTTACTATAGTCGTCAAACATCTTTCTTAACTCTCTCATTTATTTTTTTTGTATTATACTTAGTATGTTGATATAACATTTCAGTTGCACATAATAGTAGTCCAAACAGATAGGATTTTAAAATGAAAGCAGCAATGATGCATAAAGTGATTTGTTTAAGATTTAAACAGAGAATTAGCACAGTCATTGTCAATGTCTCTTGTATTAAAATCAGAACTGTAAGTCAAAACCAGTAATGTCTAGTCAAATCAAATAAACTTTACAGTCACACAGAAGTATTGTATTGATCAACAGGATGATAATAACGACATACACAAGCCAACTTAAGGAAATCGAGTGTTTTATTTCAAACCAACAAAACAACAACTCCAGATATGAGCTAAACCTTCCTATTGTTTTGGCCACAGGAAACACCTTAACCAATTAGTCTTGACCTCCTTCACACCTCACTCCTTCAGAAGATGAAACTCCTTCCCTGTGCCGGCTCCCATTTAACTCCTGCTGCCCTCAGACTCCGCCCACCTTCCTTCATCTTCCTGAAGGCTCCCCAATGGCTTGCGCTTCTCACCGATCTCAATCTTGTCCCTGGACCCGCCTACCCAGTGGGCCGCTACAGTGTATAGAGGGGTGGATCTGGGACTACACGTTGTGAAAATGCATTTTAAAACAAGTATGAAAATGTCTGCATTGTGTAACATTTAAGTGTGTTCTTAGACTTGGTTATGGCTTGAAAGTCAAAGCATTTTTTAATTTTTTAGTCACTTTGTCAAAGCTTTTGTTATTTTTACATATTTTTGTAGCAGTAAGTCTTGTTGAAAAATTTCACAGTGATAACAGAATGTAATTAAATGTACTAGTAGGGTGCGTAAAATGTTTCTCAATACCATTTTACAATATCATGTGGCTTTTAAAGATGCTAAGATTTGCATTGGGTGTGACGAGGATGGACAGGATTAGAAATGAGTACATGAGAGGGTCAGCTCAGGTTGGAAGGTTGGGAAACAAAGTCAGAGAGGCGAGATTGCGTTGGTTTGGACATGTGCAGAGGAGAAATGTTGGGTATATTGGGAGAAGGATGCTAAGATAGAGCTGCCAGGGAAGAGAGAAAGAGGAAGGCCTAAGAGAAGGTTTATGGATGTGGTGAGAGAGAACATGCAGGTGATGGGTGTAACAGAACAAGATGCAGAGGACAGGAAGATATGGAAGAAGATGATCCGCTGTGGCAACCCCTAACAGGAGCAGCCAAAAGAAGAAGATGTGGTTTTTATAGGAAAAAGATTTCAACCCAAGAGATTAAAAGATTCATGTGGTATTGTTAGTTGTTGGATGTGAATGGTCTGTGGCTAATTGTACTTCAAATTTCTTAAAAAGAATCTTTAAAAGGTTTGCCCAATGAAGGCTGAAAATCTTGGCTTAAGTCTCAAGGTAAAATTGTTATCTGCATCTAAACATGATGGACAGCAGATAATTGCGGCACTCTGCAAATAAATTCCAGAGTCTAAGAAATATTGAATCATTAAATCTTTAGGCAATGCAGATGTGCGTTTTTTTTTTTTAGTTTAACAGCATGAAGTGTCTCTGAGGCGTCTTTCTTACCTACTTAGAAAAGAAAAGAAAATTATGTTTATTTTTTACTTCTATGGACAGGAACAGCATGCCACTTACCTGCTTAGATTTCAAAGAGCTGGAGAAGTGAGCTGCTGTGACTGAAGTTGACACAAGGCCCTGTACATCAGGAGAGACAAGTGTGGGATGTGGTGGAGACAGACGATAGATTGTTAGCATATAATTAGACCTACCATGGAATTCAGGTATAGTACAGACAGTGATGAAAAAATATACAATATCATTACTACCATCTGTAAATAAATAAAGAATATCATCATTAGAGAATTTCATAAATAAAAACACTTCTAATGTCATATCTTCCTTATATGGAATAGCCATTCAACCCCGCCTACACCCCATATCCTGCAGTGAGGTGTAACTGCTTTAGTGGGCACAACTTGTAGGAGTTTAATTGCTTCGCCAACAGGACAAGTTCTTGAGAAAGTAAAAGAAAAAACTATTAAAAAAATATAAAAGTTGAATTAATCAGTGACAAGGTAAAATCGGAACAGTAAACTAGCTTGCAGTTGAAGTCACACATAATGTTTCTGAGTTTTAAAACACAAGTTCACAAATTGGCCAATGCTTCTCAGTGTGGGATTTTGAAATTGTAAAAATGGGTACAGCACAGTATGTTGAAGATCTTAATAAAAAGAAATTGTCATGTCAAATTTCCTTGAAGAATACATGTACAAAGTTTCAACAAATTGGTTTACTGGGAGCCATTTTGTTTCAGACATGACTAATGCAGTAGGATCTTTTTGCATTATATGTGAAGTAAAAGTGCTGGGCTAAAATGCTGTGTTACAAGTCTACACATAGTATAATTAGAAAGTGAATACAATAAATATGTATTAGAGCAAATAATGCACAATAAATGCATGGCTGCATCTGACAGATTGACATTATATGCTACATATATTTAGATATGTGTAAATAAGTAAATATCAGCAGAACAACCAGTGAAGTGGTCAAAAAGTGAGTAACACTATAAACTGGATCAACCAGGGAGGCCAGGTTGGCAAACTGGTTGAAATGCTGCAGTACCCATTTGATGGCAGACACTCTATAGGAATGTTGGAAAGTGGTCATTTACATCTTGTCAACCTGAGAGAAGGATACCCCAGTAATGTTCTCAGTCATTTTTATAATGCACTTTGGGATCTTATGGTCTGAGGTGTTGCAATTCCCATACCTAACAGTGTTTTCCTCACATATTTGTTTTTTTTTCTTGTTCAAGCCTCATGTTGTGATAAGTACTTCTCTCTGACAGGTGGTCTCCTTCAGAGGTCAGAAAGTTTAAGAAAGGGCAGAACAGACTCTTTTATTATTAGAGAATGGCTGTCCTTTATTGGAATGACATCCTTCAAATCTTTTATAGCTTTGTGATGGTCAGTGTGATTTATTATACAGGGTGGGCCATTTATATGGAAACACCTTAATAAAATGGGAATGGTTGGTGATATTAACTTCCTGTTTGTGGCACATTAGTATATGTGAGGGGGGGAATCTTTTCAAGATGGGTGGTGACCATGGTGGCCATTTTGAAGTCGGCCATTTTGGATCCAACTTTTGTTTTTTCAATAGGAAGAGGGTCATGTGACACATCAAACTTATTGGGAATTTCACAAGAAAAACAATGGTGTGCTTGGTTTTAACGTAACTTTATTCTTTCATGAGTTATTTACAAGTTTCTGACCACTTTTAAAATGTGTTCAATGTGCTGCCCATTGTGTTGGATTGTCACTGCAACCCTCTTCTCCCACTCTTCACACACTGATAGCAACACCGCAGGAGAAATGCTAGCACAGGCTTCCAGTATCCGTAGTTTCAGGTGCTGCACATCTCGTATCTTCACAGCATAGACAATTGCCTTCAGATGACCCCAAAGATAAAAGTCTAAGGGGCTCAGATCGGGAGACCTTGGGGGCCATTCAACTGGCCCACGACGACCAATCCACTTTCCAGGAAACTGTTCATCTAGGAATGCTCGGACCTGACACCCATAATGTGGTGGTGCACCATCTTGCTGGAAAAATTCAGGGAACGTGCCAGCTTCAGTGCATAAAGAGGGAAACACATCATCATGTAGCAATTTCGCATATCCAGTGGCCTTGAGGTTTCCATTGATGAAG
Organism: Polypterus bichir lapradei; assembly: GCA_026402145.1. Classification (NCBI taxonomy): domain Eukaryota; kingdom Metazoa; phylum Chordata; class Cladistia; order Polypteriformes; family Polypteridae; genus Polypterus; species Polypterus bichir. The sequence continues at coordinate 14,731,877 of JANRMT010062825.1, forward strand.
AATGGCCCCACTATCTTTGTACCCCATATACCACACCATACCATCAATTTTTTTGTTCCAACAGTCTTGGAGGGATCTATCCAATGTGGGTTAGTGTCAGACCAATAGCAGTGGTTTTGTTTGTTAACACAAACACAATGGGCAGCACATTGGACACATTTTATAAGTGGTCAGAAACTTGTAAATAACTCATGAAAGAATAAAGTACACCATTGTTTTTCTTGTGAAATTCCCAATAAGTTTGATGTGTCACATGACCCTCTTCCTATTGAAAAAACAAAAGTTGGATCCAAAATGGCTGACTTCAAAATGGCCACCATGGTCACCACCCATCTTGAAAAGTTTTCCCCCTCACATATACTAATGTGCCACAAACAGGAAGTTAATATCACCAACCATTCCCATTTTATTAAGGTGTATCCATATAAATGGCCCACCCTGTACTTCCATAGAGGTCCACCAAATCAACAAACTAAATAAAATAGCAGGATCAGTTATAGGATGCGCTCTGGAAACCCCTGGAGGTTGTAGCAAAGGAAGGACTGAAAACAAAACTGAGTGCCATTATGAAGAATGCTGCACATCCTCTCTGACTCACTAACACTGAGGACAATCAGCCAACGAATCATTCAGTGGAAGCATGTCAAGAAATGCTACAGGGAGCTCCTTTATACCAACAGCAATGCGCCTTCATAATCCTTCACTGTGACTGCTCTCTTAACTTTAGCCAAGTCAAAGGTGTTCTTCTTTTGTAATTCTTGTGTGTATTTGTGGGGGACTATTGCTATTGCTTGTTTGTTATAATATTTCTTGAGCTTCGGTAAAAACTCTGTTTACCCATGGGATAAATAAAGTTTTATCTATCTATCTATCTATCTATCTATCTATCTATCTATCTATCTAT
>JANRMT010062825.1:14732790-14757584 GCA_026402145.1 Polypterus bichir lapradei
ATCTATCTATCTATCTATCTATCTATCTATCTATCTATCTATCTATCCACTGTGTGCAGTCAACTTTTATAATGTAGGCATCAAAAGGTCCAACACACAATCAACACATAACCAGCTATAACTTTGCACTGAGTTGTACTCTTCACTTTTTAGGTATATATATATATATATATATATATATATATATACATACAGTGGTGGGTACGGAAAGTATTGAGACCCCCTTCAATTTTTCACTCTCTGTTATATTGCAGCCATTTGCTAAAATCAATTTAAATTAATTTTTTTCCTCATTAATGTACACACAGCACCCCATATTGACAGACAAAAAAAAGAATTTTTGAAATTGCTGCAGATTTATTAAAAAAGAAAAACTGAAATATCACATAGTCCTAAGTATTCAGAGCCTTTGCTGTGACACTCATATATTTAACTCAGGTGCTTTCCATTTCTTCTGATCATCCTTGAGATCACCTTCATTTGAGTCCAAATGTTTGATTATACTGATTGGACTTGATTAGGAAAGCCACACACCTGTCTATATAAGACCTTACAGCTCACAATGCATGTCAGAGCAAATGAGAATCATTAGGTCAAAGGAACTGCCTGAAGAGCTCAGAGACATAATTGTGGCAAGGCACAGATCTGGCCAAGGTTACAAAAAAATTTTGTTGCACTTAAGGTTCCCAAGAGCACAGTGGCCTCCATAATCCTTAAATGGAAGATTTTTGGGATGACCAGAACCCTTCCTAGAGCTGGCCGTCCGGCCAAACTGAGCCACCGGGGGAGAAGAGCCTTGGTGAGAGAGGTAAAGAAGAACCCAAAGATCACTTTGGCAGAGCTCCAGAGATGCAGTCAGGAGATGGGAGAAAGTTGTAGAAAGTCAACCATCACTGCAGCCCTCCACCAGTCGGGGCTTTATGGCAGAGTGGCCTGTCGGAAGCCTCTCCTCAGTGCAAGACACATGACAGCCCGCATGGAGTTTGCTAAAAGACACCTGAAGGACTCTGAGATGGTGAGAAATAAGATTCTCTGGTCTGATGAGACCAAGATAAAACTTTTTGGCCTTAATTCTAAGCGGTATGTGTGGAGGCTACCAGGCACTGCTCATCACTTGTCCAATACAGTCCCCACAGTGAAGCATGGCGGTGGCAGCATCATGCTGTGGGGGTGTTTTTCAGCTGCAGGGGCAGGACGACTGGTTGCAAATGAGGGAAAGATGAATGCAGCCAAGTACAGGGATATCCTGGACAAAAACCTTCTCCAGAGTGCTAAGGACCTCAGACTGGGCCGAAGGTTTACCTTCCAACAAGACAATGACCCTAAGCATACAGCTAAAATAACGAAGGAGTGGCTTCACAACAACTCTGTGACTGTTCTTGAATGGCCCAGCCAGAGCCCTGACTTAAACCCAATTGAGCATCTTTGGAGAGACCTAAAAATGGCTGTCCACCAAAGTTTACCATCCAACCTGACAGAACTGGAGAGGATCTACAAGGAGGAATGGCAAAGGATCCCGAAATCCAGGTGTGAAAAACTTGTTGCATCTTTCCCAAGAAGACTCATGGCTGTATTAGCTCAAAAGGGTGCTTCTACTAAATACTGAGCAAAGGGTCTGAATACTTAGAACTATGTGATATTTCAGTTTTTCTTTTTTAATAAATCTGCAACAATTTCAAAAATTCTTTTTTTTTGTCTGTCAATATGGGGTGCTGTGTGTACATTAATGAGGGAAAAAATTAATTTAAATGATTTTAGCAAATGGCTGCAATATAACAAAGAATGAAAAACTGAAGAGGGTCTGAATAATTTCCGTACCCACTGTATATATATATGTGTGTGGAAAAAGAAATTAACCGACACATCAGCTTCCTGGACATCTACAGTACATCAAAAGAAATAATGACGCCACCCTGACCACAGGTGTTTACCATAAAGAATGCTACGCAGACAAGATATTACACTTCGCCAGCAACCACCCGGTATCTCATAAACTGAGCTGTCTTAAAACTCTATTCAGAAGAGTCCACACCCATTGTAATACGAAGGAAACAAAAATGAATGAGAGACGCTATCTCTTCCATCTTTTCACTTTCAAACGGATAATCAAAAACATTCATTAATCGGAACTTACACAGAAGACGCCAAAAAACTCAGCAAACAATCGACCTGAATCAGAACCCCCACCCCACCTGGTACTCACTTCCTTATCACCACAAGGTGTCTGAAGGTGCAGCACGCATCCTGGCCAAGTCAGGTGTCAGAATAGCACACAAACCCACAAACAATTATCGCACAGTCCTCTTTAATGCTAAAAATAAGAAATCGACAACAGAAACACAGTTTATAGCATTCCATGCAGTTCTTGCTCATACATAGGACAAACATCAAAAAGAATCACAACATGTATACAGGAACATTGCAACGCCGTCAGAAGAAAGGACTCACGATCACTGATCTACACGCATATTAAATCAACAGGACATACATTTAACTGGGACAATGTCCAAGTAAAATTTAAAGCCAGTACTAAAAGTGCCAGAGCGCTGGCCGAATCTTTGCTATCAAATCAGAACGCCATCAACAGACACTTGGACATAAATCCAGCATATGCAAACTTAAGAAGAACATGTTCATAATAAACAAGACTTTACACCCAATACCCCCCTCCTGATCACACTGACTTAGCCAACCCACGTAACGCTATATATTGCCTTTGATTCTTGTAAGTCTAAGCATTATCCTCTGATGAAGACCCCTGGCAGGGGTTGAAAGCTCAGGAATAAAACTACTTTATGATACGTGATTAATTTTTCTCCCTTTGTGGATCTCCAGCTGCAAATATGCAAACCATATCACAGACCTTCTCTTCCATATATATATGTCTTGCGTTTTGTTTTTCTGTGGTCTGTGAATACCTGTTGTGTGTATGTCAATTATGTAACTTATAATTGCTTATTTATATTGCTTAGTTATCCAGTTCCAATCCTCCAGCCTTGGGAAGTTTTTCCTGGTGTCTAGGTATATGTCCTAATACTTACATATTAACCTAAAAGAAGTGTTAAAGGTGAACCATCCAAAATATAATACCTTATTGGTATTTCATGCAGCCATGAAAGCCTCACACAACTTTTTTTCTTTCAAGAAAAGGAAGTCAGGTTTTGATTTTCCCTTCTTTCCACGAGTTGTTCCTGCCAGCTTATTAGTCTGATCAGCTTTTCCTGACTTAGAGATGACAATGGTAATACCATCTAACAGGTGTGCTTAGCCAATGAGCCCCCCGCTTAGAGATAAATAAATTACCTTTCCAACTGTGTCTGTCTCAGTGATCACCCTCCAAAGTACTGTAGTACATAAATAAATCCAGAGCTTTCCAACCAGCAACCCTGCTTCTTGTTTAAGTCACGTAGTTCCATACTTATTGAGTAGATGTAGAATTTCTCAACACTTGATGCTTTCATTAAGTATTCAGTTTTAGTTGAAAAAACATCTAGATAAGCAAGTTCTAGCTATGGGCAGCATTTGGTATAATGACAACCTAGACAGTTCTGGAGCCCTGGATTGCAGCACTTCTTCCACACCCGGATGTGCTGCCAGAAAAGGATCCGGGTGCACCTGGAGCACTTACAGGTGCCTATGCAGCACTTCCACCACACCCGAGAGTGCTGCCGGAAGAAAATCAGAGTGCACCTGGAGCTATAAAGGAGGCCGGCTCACTCCGTTCAAGGAGCCAAGCTTGGGAGGTGGAGGACAGAGCTTGCGTGGAGTGGAGTGGAGGAGGCAGAGAAGAGAAAGAGATAAAGAGAGAAGAAGAAAAGAGAGAGAAGGGACTGAGCATTATTTGTTGGTGATTTGTGCGCTGTGTGCTGAAAAGGCAAGAAAAGGAAAAAACCACGTGGAGGTTATACACTTGTGTCTTTGTGCCTGTCTGTGTCCAGGTTAGGGGAACTGTACGCCACCTTTAATTGCACAAGTGTCAATTAGAGCCCAGCATTTACTCACTTCTACAGAGGCAATATGCAGCCACCAACATGTAGGTCTTCAGAATATGGTAGTACAGTAGAGTCTCGATAATTCGACATAAACGGGCCGGCAGAACGTCGGATAAGCAAAAATGTTGGATAATGGGAGGTGTTAAGAAAAAGCCTATTAAACATCAAACTATGTTATAATTTTACACATTACATACCTAATACAGTGGCTCGGTTGACGAACGTCTCTGAACACATACAAATCAGGTTATGACCAAAAAGTTCGCCAAACTTTTGCCTCTGTTCGGGACCACACAAACAGTATAGGAACAAGCCAGTTTCCCTTTCGGTTTGTGCACGCTGATGATTTCTGCACATGGTCAGTCTCTCCCTGTGCATTCCCTATGCAGAGACACACGCACGCACACACACGCGTGAGAGAGAGAGACACACGCAAACACACATCGCGAGAGAGAGACACACGCACACACATGTGTGTGAGAGAGAGACACACACGCGCGAGAGACACACACACACACACACACACACACACACACACACACACACACACACGCACGCACGCACGCACGCACACACACACACACACACACACAAGTGACACACGCACACACGCCAGATAGGGCTGGCCACATAATCCATTGTAATCATGTTTTACAACAAAACAACTGAAAAATTTAACTGAAAAAATGAATTTAGCAACAAAAAATAGACTAAGCTCACGCTCGCAACTTGCAGATCTTGTTACCGATTGATGCGTTTTTTTTTTGTGTTTTTTTTGTTTTTTTTTTGCTGTGGGACATCGGATAATACAGAATGTTGGATAAGCGAGACTCTACTGTATATATATATATATATACACTCTGAAATTAGCCAGTACTTTATATATGGCATACTTACATTTTTTCAACTGACAGATTTCAGGTAAACAGCTGAGGCCTATAAGACTTGTCAAGCTAGGCAAGAGAGAAGTGTATTCTAGGAGAGCTAAAAGGCTAAGCAGGACCTCAGAAAGTTTTGTATTGCCATTCTAATTGCAGCTTAGTGCAGCTTTTGATTCCTTGAGCATTTTAGCAATTTTCCTGTGTCTTAAGAAACTGTAAAATTGTTAGCTGCTTTGTTAGCAAACAGCAAGTTAGGTGTGGGCACTTAGTTTGGGCAAGACGTAGTGGGAGGCAATGGCTGTCTTTTATTAGAGCTTTTAAAAAAAGAATGTCAAGTCAGATAACAGTTTAGTTTTTAGTGTAGTTGTGTTTTGTTTAGTTTTAGTTCAGTTGGTGTTTTGTTTTAAAATGGAATGTGTGGTTTATTTACTGACTTTTTTGAGAATTTTTGAGAGGAGCCATGGACATGTGAGCTTGTTATCTGCTTAACTGCTGAACACTTTCCAAGGAGCTCCACCTCCAGAAAAAAATCTTTACTCTTAAAAGAAGACAGATTATCTCATATCTCTCCAACAAAAATAAAACAGAAACCAAGAAGGCTTCAAAGTTAATCAGTGAAATTACCAGAATAGATCAAGAATATGGCAGGGACCTCATGTATAAACGGTGCGTACGCACAAAAATGTTGTGTAAGAAAGTTACACATTCAAATCGGGATGTATAAAACCTAAACTTGGTGTAAAGCCACGCACATTTCCATAGTAACTCATACCATGTCGTACGCAAGTTCTCTGCTCGGTTTTGCAGACTGGCAGCACCCAGCGTCAAAGCACAGCTACTGTTCCTGTGTGGTTTATCTTTCTTTTTTAGATCCACATCCCTGACGCGGCTTTATAAATACACTGAAATTAACCATATACTCTTTATTAGTTTAATACATCTGATTGTAATTAACCTGTAACAACATAATGGTCCACAGAATGGTCAAACTATTCCAAATACTATAACTGCTTTAGTGTTGTTATTCTCACTGCACCTCAGATACCACATTGGATCATCTTTTTCCATATGACTCTCACTGCACCACTCGGAGTATTTATATCACTGTATCTGAGTGTGAATCACAGCTGTACAGCAGCTGATCAGAAAGAGAATTATCGGTATACAGCATCAAGCACACGCTGCCTCAGCCATGCTGTCTATTGAACTGCACTCATACAGCAAATGCTTCAGAGCCTTTTCTGTACTGACCTCGCGGTTCAGAAACAGTTTCATCTCAAGAACTCTAAACGCACTCAATCAGTCCATCAAGTGCTCCTTGTAGAACTGTCTGTATTTATTAGTACAATCACCTCACTGTAAACTTGCACTACAGTTATAATATTACACAACCTGAGCCACTTTATAAAGCACGTATTTACATATGATGACGATATCATTTTTAACATGAAATGCAGCAAAATATGTTTATTATATTATACAGATAAAACTTTAACTTTAACTACACAGTGTCACAGCAGTATTGTAAGCCGCTGGCGCTCCGTTCACGGATTGTTCCTGCCTCGCGCTGTATTCTTGCTGGCGCTGACGCAACACTGGAAGGATAGATGGATAGAATAATTAAACATGTACTATGAAGATATTTCAATGTTCCTTAAAAGTTTTGAAGAATCGTCGTTCTAAGCTTACAGATGGCTTAACGTCTATTAGTGAGCTGATTGTGTGGTGATTGGGTATTTGGAGAAAGAAAAGTAAGGATAGGAATTGTGGATTAGTACGTTTGAAAGAGACAGTACTGCTACAATAAAGTATTTCATCAAAGGTAGCACACGGTGCAGCAAGCATCTTGCGTGAGCCATGAACAATCACTGCGCCACCGTGTCCCCATGTTTAATAACATGAAAATGATATCACGTATACATCTGAGTATTTTAATTATTCAGAGAGCTGTAATATCACGAATGTAATGGATTCTGTGTCCTGTCGGAGGAAAAGAAAGCCCAGAAGCACGTAGTAATTCACACACATAGAGAACATAGTAGATCAAATAAAAAACAAAGCATTTAATGTGCTACTTTAGTTGCGATGGGATTGAGAAACTAGTAAATTAAACGATTGTAACATTAAGTTTATGATGTTCTACTTTAATGACAAAATAACTACGTGATTAAAGTGGAAATTTCGAGATTAAAGTTGACATTTCATGCTTTTTCCCCACTGTGTCCCTATTCTTTTTTCTTTTCTCTGTACCCTAATAAGCTTTCATATGCTATTCAGACGGTGGACTACGACTCGCGGCAACTTTGATATCTGACAATTTCTTTTTTATTTCAGGCACTGTGTGACTTTGTGAACTTGAGCTTTCGAGTTTCTCCGACACTCTATGTCACTCGATCAACTTCCTTTTGTTGTTTATACCACTGTTTAAACCAACAAAATAGTACATTTTTCTTTGCTTCCACTTGGTATTTGCTGAAATTCTTCTATTTTCCCTTGTGCTTTGCCATTGCCTTTTCACAGAAGACTGAGCTTAAGAGTTATTTATATTGATTTGCATATTCAAAGAGGCATAATTGTGGGAGGAATTTGGGGAGTGGCAGTAGGCACGTGCACGTGGGTTACTTTTCACGCTGACCGGGATTTATGGAGCAGAAGAACGTGGAAGTTGGCGAACGCATAGATTTTTGCATCTGGATTTGTATTGTGCGTAAGCACATTTCCGCTTTGTTCGTACGTCATGTTTTAGTGTGAATTCTACGCATGCCTTTATGCATGAGGCCCCTGGTGAGCTGGATGTTATCTTATTTTTGTGTGTGTAATTTTTCTTTTTAAGTTCCTTTTGTGTTCTTGAGCAGTCTGTTCATGGAAGAAAATAAAGGATTCAAATTATTGTTTTCTTTTTCTAAGTTTTGTTTCTTATTTTATAGCACTTTGAAAACACATTGGTGCCTCGTTGTTTGAACAATTCTAACTTTGAATGTTCAAGAGTTTGAATTTGAGAGAAATTTGATCCAGAGTTCGAACGATGTTTCTACATTCTAACTGAGAGTGTTGAAAAGAATGCAGAGGATGCTTACGCAGCGAATGTAAACGTCATCTGCTGTACGCCCAAGTCATCACTCGCGCTCTCTGTGAAAGCATCTGTTGCATTACAGTTTTGTGTTTTTAGTGAATTGTTCTCTTTATTTTTGGTTATAAAACCCCAATCTATTAATCATGGCATCCAAGAAGACTGTGGAAGCAACAAAACCTAAGGAACAGGTTGCAATATTTATGATTGAGTTGAAAAAGGAACTTTATGTAAGGGGATTCTCCTTCCAAACAGCATCCTTTCTCTTCCTCTCCACCAGCCACACGGGATATCAGCACTCCTCAGTAAGGTACAGTAAAAGCAATTTCTATTTTATTATGCAGTATTTACATGTTTTATTTATTGTTTTCATGTTTTAATTTATTATTTTTTGCACTTAATTGTGTTATTTTTACTTTAAATTATGTTTATTTGCTGTTGAAGTTTTTCAAAATGGTTATTGTTTAGGGCAGGGATGAGCAAAGTTGTTCCTGGAGGGCCGCAGTGTGTGCAGGTTTTTGTTCTAACCCAGTTGCTTAATAAGAAGCGCTTATTGCTCAAGTAACACTTCTGCTTCATTTTAGTTGTCTCAGTCTTTAAGATTTTGAGCCCTTCTTATTTATTTTAATCTTAAACAGCTGTATTCTTGGTTTTCAATTGTTCCTTATCTATAATAATAAAAGGCAAAGCCCTCACTCACTGACTGACTGACTGACTGACTCATCACTAATTCTCCAACTTTCCATGTAGGTAGAAAGCTGAAATTTGGCAGGCTCATTCCTTACAGCTTACTTACAAAAGTTAAGCAGGTTTCATTTCAAAATTCTACACGTAACGGTCATAACGGTCGACAACGTCCGCCATGTTGAACTTTCTTATTTATGGCCCCATCTTCACGAAATTTGGTAGACGGCTTCCCTGCGCTAACCGAAACCGATGTATGTACTTATTTCGATGGTATGACGCCACTGTTGGCCGCCATATTGAACTTTCCAACGTCACCAATTTTCAAACTTCCCGTGTAGGTAGAAGGCTGACCCCATCTTCACGAAATTTGGTAGGTGACTTCCCTGCGCTAACCAAAACCGATGTACGTACTTATTTCGATGGTATGACGCCACTGTCGGCCGCCATATTGAATTTTCCAAACGTCACTAATTCTCCAACTTCCCGTGTAGGTAGAAGGCTGAAATTTGGTAGGCCCATTCCTTACAGCTTACTTACAAAAGTTAAGCAGGTTTCATTTCGAAATTCTACGCGTAACGGTCATAACGATCAACAACGTCCGCCATATTGAACTTTCTTATTCATGGCCCCATCTTCACGAAATTTGGTAGGCAGCTTCCCTGCGCTAACCGAAACCAATGTGCATACTTATTTCGGTGGTATGACACCACTGTCAGCCGCCATATTGAACTTTCCAACGTCACTAATTCTCAAACTTCCCGTGTAGGTAGAAGGCTGAAATTTGGCAGGCCCATTCCTTACAGCTTACTTACAAAAGTTAAGCAGGTTTCATTTCGAAATTCTACGCATAACGGTCATAACGGTCAACAACGTCCGCCATGTTGAACTTTCTTATTTACGGCCCCATCTTCACGAAATTTGGTAGGTGACTTCCCTCAGCTAACCAAAACCAATGTACGTACTTATTTCGGTGGTATGACGCCACTGTCAGCCGCCATATTGAATTTTCCAACATCACTAATTCTCCAACTTCCCGTATAGGTAGAAGGCTGAAATTTGGCAGGCTCATTCCTTACAGCTTACTTACAAAAGTTAAGCAGGTTTCATTTCGAAATTCTACGTGTAACGATCAACAACGTCCGTCATGTTGAACTTTCTTATTTATGGCCTCATCTTCTCGAAATTTGGTAGGCGGCTTCCCTGCACTAACCGAAACCAATGTACGTACTTATTTCGGTGGTATGATGCCACTGTCGGCCACCATATTGAACTTTTCAACAGTCTTTGTTACTTATGGGCCCATCTTCAAGAAATTTGGTACACGGGTTCCCAACGCTAACTGAATCCTATTTACGTACATATATACGTCCATAGCCTGCAGCTTGGTCACCATGTGAGGCGGCGTTGGGTCTCCCATCCCATCACCTCCCACGTTGTTGGCTGCCTGCCTATATAAGGCCGTCCGTCGCTCCAGTCTCTACATTCCCTTCCTTGCTTCGCCACGGGATTCACGTCTCCCTGCTGATAACTACAGCCTTTTTGTTTAATCCACGGCTTCTCTGCTGTTTTATTGTTTGTTTATTACAATTATAGTTATTGTATAGGTATTTTACACTTACTTTACATTACTCAGGTACCCATTTCCTTCATCATTCCAACCCCCATTACCATGTCTATCGAGGTAATCACCATCGATCAAAGAACTGTCACTTACCGAGTGGTTTCCATGTCCGGAGATGGCACCTACCTTTTCCAATCTCTGTGTTACATATTGCACGGCCATATCAGGCTCACTCTTGATATCTGGAAGAACATTGTGTCTTATGTATTGAATGAATGGGACAGGTTCAAGGTGTGGACTGATGACGGTACAGGAGATAATTATACTACACAGGAGCACTAGAAGAGTGAAATGCTTAAGCCCTTCACCTATGGTTCTACATGTGAGTTGATGGCTGCCGCTGAATTGTTCGGTTGGTGCTTTCAAGTGTACCGAAATGGCCAAATATTTTACACCTTTCGACAACCGCCAATGCCTCTTAAACATCTTACATTCATAGGTGACAATTTCAGTAGTGGACACTTTGATGTTTATGAATGTTTAAACTCTCAAAAGCTGGATGTGAAGTTATCGATGAAACCGGTTGTATACTTCCAACGCTTGACAGATGCTGAATGTCACTTCAACACAAGTCCTGCAAATACTGTCGTAATTGAAACAAACCATGAAACTCAAACTGATTATGACAGCAGCAATCCAAGCTGTGAGATTTGAAACAAGATTACTGTTCACATGGCCAACTGTAAGTTGCATGCTCAAGAGTAAGCTCAGTGCACAGCTTGGTCATATTACAACCGGAGGGCCAAACTGACAATGCAGTATACAAAGAGATCCTTAACAAATAATTGGTATATTTTCCCTCAGTTTATAAAGGTTTAATTTTCTTTTTAATAAAAATTTTAAGGCAGTACTTCGCCGCTTCAAAGCGCGGGTATTTTGCTAGTTAGCAATAAGATGCAAATGACAAAAGAAGAAAAAAAATCTGCATTTCTCCATTTAGCTTGTTTCCATTTACACCTGTGTGTATTTATCATGCATGATTTGGTTTAATTAAATACTTGGAAGGAAAGTGAAGAACTGTGAATTACTCCTCTGTTTTAGGCTTCAAATCATTTGGATGACATCCTTAGAAAAGAAAAAAAAAAATCCAGCATATGAGAATGACCTGACATGGCACAGTTAAAGGACTAACAAGCCATGAAATTAAATTATTGGCAAGGATTGTCTTCTAATTAAGCAACTGGATTGGAACAAAAACCTGTAGCCACTGCGGCCCTCCAGGATTGACTTTACCCACCCCTGGTTGTGGGCCTGGGAACAGATTAATTAATTTAAGATTATATGTAATGTGGAAAATTGATTCGGACTTTGAAAAAGTTGAAATGTTCTCCTGAAACATGAAATATGAGGCACCACTGTATAATTTAGCTAACCATGCTACTAAGACTGCTGTCACTGTCCTGCTCCACTGACAGACTGAGGAGATCGTTCCTCCCTCACACTATGCGACTCTTCAGTTCCACCCGGGGGGGTAAACATTAACATTATAGAAGATTATAGACTGTTATACCTGCCTCACACTCTCCACCTTGCATTTTTTTTAACTTGCATTATATTTTTATCACTCTTTAATTAATTTTGTTTTTATCAGTATGCTGCTGCTGGAGTATGTGAATTTCCCCTTGGGGATTAATAAAGTATCTATCTATCTATCTATCTATCTATCTATCTATCTATCTATCTATCTATCTATCTATCTATCTACTTGTCAAAGATGGGTTAAAATATAAGTAATCAATGTAGACCTTAGCATTAATGTTTCCAGTGCACCATGCAATGTGTATGTCTTTGTAATATGCCATTTGGTATGGGATTCGTAAAAGCAGTGTTAATGTTTGAGATTCTATCTGTTGGAATGACAAAAGCAATGTACTTTATTACTTAAAATGTTAGTGTTGTGCCATCTTTTGTAATGACAGAAAAAAAACAACTGGATGGACACACAGACAGACACACAGACACTTAAACTTTTATGAAGGTGCGCTTTGTCGATGGTTTACAAAGAACATCAATTTTGATATTCAGAAATCAACTTTGAATAAAAAACTATAATTTTTTTTTGTTATTTTTTTCCATCTACTATGTTTATAAAAATAGACCACAGTAAGATTGGTGTAATGGAGGCGGTTTGCATAGGGCCTCACAGGGTGTATTGAAAGAAATAAAACTCTTTTTCTTGGGTCTTGCCCAACCTAAGTCTGCAGTTTTATTGTACCCTCCTGGTCACAATTGCTTGTTTCTTTTGCAACTGAGAATATAATTCCGATGGATATTTGCTTAGTGGAGCATTACCATTTTGTAGGAAATATCAAGGCATCTCTATGAGAAGCTGCCAGCTCTGAGGGCAAAATTGGAGAGATTTTCCCAGTAAATGAGGTTCTTTACTCTCCAGAGGATAAAGGACATCATTTCCTGAAGCCTGTCCTGTATTTTGCAAATTAAAAAAATGTGAGATGAGAGCTCTTGATCCTTGCTATCTGTGTGGAAGATATCATTTTTGCCTTTGCTCCCTATAATGTGGTTACCACACTGAATGCCTGGCCTCCTTTTGTTAACATGATCAATAATTTGATCTGTAAATAGTCCATTTAGCAGGCAGCACTGACTGCAGGTATGACCTCGTTTCTCTTTTCATCAGGCAGCAGCGGCACCTGAGGCTTTTGACGCATGACAGCTTCATTTTCTTCCCATGAAATTGACTCCCTTGTTTTGAAATATTAATATTATTGTGCCAATAATTACATATTGTCAGCTTTGAGGGTAATTTGTGTTTGTGAAGTGACAGGACTTAAAGAAAGAGTGGAATCCAAATTCAAACAGTGAAATTCAGTTATTAAATTTTGGGATATTTGAACCCTATTGGGTTATTTAACAATCTTTTGGGTTCAAATCTGTCCTTAGTCACCTGCTACTAAAATATGCAGATTTTCTGTGTTCATGTGGGTTTGCTGTGGTTTCTTTGCTTTACTCCCTGTAGATGTCATAATGGATGGGCACACACCTGGGACAGAAGAACAAAATCTTGCCCAGTTAGGAGGCCATAATGGAAGGAAAGCATGGATGGAGGTACATCCTGGCCAGTTGGGAACAAATTCTAATAGATGTACTGAAGGAATTTGTCTACCAAAGTCAATTCTTCCCCCACTGTAATCGGTGGCAGTGTCCCTTAGGGATGGTCCCAGATTGGACACCAGCAAGGTTGTGTGAGAGCTGTAGTTCTGAAGAGCAAACATGTTGGGGTTTATGAGTGCCATCAGAAGACCTCCCTGTTTTGGAGAGCTTCCCCATGAAGTTCTTCTGCCATACAATGATATGGCGTTGGAAGTACTCCCAGGTCCAAAATAAAAGAAGCCATCTTGCCTTGATCAGGGAGTCAAGGGTTGATGACAGTCACCTGGTGGAGCAGAAAGACATGGAAAAGAACTGAGTATTACTTGTGTTTTGTGGCTGTGCCTACGGAGAAGGTAGTGTCTTACTAATAAAAGAACTTTTATTTAAACTTGGAACTATGTCAGGTCCAATTGTTTTTGGGATTTGGAGCTCAGTGGCATTCCCTTGTGGGTTGATGTTAGATTTATTAAAGATTCTGAAATGTCCCGCAATTTCATGTGTGTGCATAAGTATGACCGTGAAATGGATTAGGCCAGCGTTTCTCAACCTTTAAGTATTTGCGACCTGAGTTTTCATAACGGTTTTAATCGCGCCCCCCCCCCCAACATTTTTTTGAAATGTAGATGCATATTTTATTATACCTACTTAACTTTTATCGACATTTATCTAACTCTGTATTTATTGTTCTAGTATCAGAATGTAGTTTAAGTTAATTTGTTTTGGTTTCAACAGATGTTTTTTCAGATTTTTGATTCTTGTTTTCACATCTTCGCGCCCCCCTTTTTGTTACTTCGTGCCCCCCTAGGGGGGCCCACCCCACAGGTTGAGAACCACTGGATTAGGCAGATTCGGTAAAAGACAAATGGATGGATGCTAATACTGTATGTTGATAACCTACCTGGAATCATCTTCATTCTTGTATATTTTGTTACTTTCTGCTAGAAATTTGAATTCCATTCTGTGACACAAAAGAATTTCTTTTTTTTAAGTAGTGAGAAAGAAAAAAAAAAAACATTATTAACTGTAATGATTACAAGTAGTTACCTCATACATACCAAGTACTGTATTTGTATTAATCATGCTGCAAAGAGCTATATGATTTATATGATTTGTTTTTCATTGATGTATAAAAAGAATTAAACTTGTGCACAATTTAAGGAACTAATTTGCATTCTTTATGAGAAAATACTGACCTCTTGATATTAACAGAACACCCCGTGATATTATAAACCAGTTGTGATCGTTTTTTTGAATTGTTGCTTAAAACTATGAGAAACATGTTACTTATGAATTAATAAATAAGGATTTATTAATCTAACCAAACAAAATCTAATGAAGATATTAAAGCTATAAGAATGTAATTTTGTAGCGGGGCTACATAGAATTAATGTTGTCAATGTTTGTGCTGAGTGCGTTTTGTTTACATCGTCCCGTTTGTTATTTATCATCTGTGTGTCAGTGAATGTTGTCCCCGTAAATACAGAGGGGATGGATGATGGAGGGAGAATGCAGCCCCAAGATGGAAAACACCTGTTCACAATTAATCCAGTACAACCAGCTCATCACTATATAGGAGGGAACAGAGAGAGAAGAAGGAGAAAGACGGAGATCACAATTCACTTACAACGAACCACCAGCACCTCCTAATTTTCCACATCGAGCTTTGGGATCCTGTTTGTTTTTCATTCTGCCGGACTTACATTGATTCAATCATCGCCAGAGACCCCAGGGTTGAACTACATTGTCCACCACACGCCGAGGATTCACTGTGAGGTTGCTTCATTTTTGTTTCCGGGAAATTCAAACACATCTGTTGAACAGTCATCCGTATTCAGGACAGTTTTATACTTGGACTCAAATTCACGATCATTGGCATTTCCGTATTCATTTATCTTATTTGTGTTTTGTGTTTGTTACTGGGACAAGGGAGGGTTTTGTTATTGTATATATATGGTGTTGTCACATTGTTGCTTGGTGGTGGTTTACACATATATATTTTCTACGTGTCAAATTTGTATTTTTTTTTAATTTCATTTAATATAATTAATCACTTTTTTTTACATATTTGCTTTTGTGTGCCTATGTTTAATCCGTCGATTGTGGGGAAAATTGTATTTGTTAGAGGTACTGCTTGATTTATAAGATTCCCCTCAGTAATTTATCCGGGCCACAGGTCTTGGAGGTGCAGCTGCCAGCTGGGTAAGGGGTCGGCCATTACATTTCTTTATAACTAATGTACTACAGTATAAGAAACTGCTTTAAACTGGTCTTGTGTGTGTGTGCTGATAAGAGCGTATTTCTTAGAAACGTGAGTGACCTAATAGCTCTTTATTTGGATAAGAAACTCTGTGCACTTTTGCTTGTAGTAATTAGGATGTAACCGTAATTTACAGCAATCTATGTATGACCTTAAAATGAACTATCATGTGTTTTTCTCTTTGGCTAATGAATAATCTAGATAATTAAAAGAGAGGAATTTTTTCTTTCAAGCAGGCTGTCTGATCTGACCAGGCAGTGGCTCTGAGCTGGGAGTCTGCAGTCTCTTTAACTCACCAAGAATAAAGAAATTGTTTTTTATTTTAAATTGGTGTTTTTGTCTCCCATCATTTTTCGACTTCAGCATCCACAGTAGTCACTATTATGACCTACCCTTTGGCACAATGTAGTCTAGTCAAGACTTTTTGTGATATTTTGCACCAATGTGTGTTGTGGGTAGCAGGATTGACACTTTGATTCTGAAATACTTGAATGCTCCTGTCCTCCAGTCTGTTTTTAGCAAAAAAAAAAAAAAAACTGTTTGGCACATTTTACATGATTACTAGTGATGTGGCCTGTTGAAGAAAGGTAATAGAATAAATGTTAATAATTTTAGATCTCCTGCCTTATGTGTACCCTCAGCATTCCTTCTTTGCCGTTCCTCAGTATTCTCATGTGTCTGAACCTCTCAGTCGTGTTCCCATAAGGCCTGCTTCTCCAACTCACCACCTGTCCAGCTTTTGAATACTACCAGTAGTAGACAGGCCCCCCACTATGAAAACATCATTCATATTCTTGTGAATACTTCCTGTCTATTTGAAGATAACTCGGGTTACGACTCGATTGAATGTAGCGGCCCAATTGTAGCATTGCCAAATAAATTTATTTTCTGGTTTATTTTTTCTCGCTTTATTGCGTTATTACTAATGTGAGCCCTGTTTAACCAAATATGGAATACAGTGTAAGGCTTAAGATGGGCGGATTGGATATATGTCAATAGGGAGGACCTTTGTGAGACAGGGATGTGCGGTCAGGGCAGGCAGGTGACATTAAAAGTAATCTAATAATAATAACTTAAAATAAATGTGTCCACTGGTCTGTGCTATAAATTTGTTTTCTGTATGATTCCAATAATTTTGATCATTTTTATAGTCACAATCGCTGAATTTATGCATTTCCTATTCCAATACAGGGGAGAAACGTGAGGTGTGGTAGCGACAAGCCTCACCTTCAACTGCACTCTCCTTTACACACTGGGTTGATGCATGCAATTGGCGCGTGCCTGTTACTGTCTCTCTGTATGTCGCCAATATAATGTTTGCAGACACATTTATTGTACACCCTGACTTTCCACAGTCTGGCTAATATCTTTAACAAACGTGTGTGACATATTTAGTCTTGCTGATCGGAGCCACAAGGCGAGGCAGACAGTACCGTGCCGCACTGAAGGGAGCAGATGTGAGCCCAACAGGTGCTCGTTGCTGCTGTTCTTCTACACAGAGGCGCCAATAAGTTCAAAAAGTCAAGTGCACTGCAGCAGTCCGTTTATTTTTATTCTTTCTTCCGACTGACTGCCAAAATAGAAGATTAAGATTTTTAAAACTAAAGGAAACTAAGGAGGGACTTTTAGAAGAAAGTGATGGAGATTTTTGTGGCGAAGGATAGGTGCATGGACTTCATTTACAAATAAAGTTAAGGCCATAAACGGTTTTCAATTTTATAAGAAAAAAATGGGATCAGACTAAGAAAAAAAAAACAATCCAATATTAAACTAAGTTTTGACCTTAAATAACATATTCTTTTGTTTTTCTTGTTATCCTTTTGTTGAACAGTCTGTATTAAAATTGACTAAAACATCAGAAGTAAAAGCTTTTAAAAACAACTAAATATTTCAATTAAAGTCAAAATTGCAATCCGTTTTTTTTGTACACCACTCTATACTTTCATGTGTATTGAATGAGTGAATTGTGGAATTGCAATGGCAAATTTAGAACACGTGGAGGGTGCAGAGGAAATGCACTCTCTCTGCTCTCTCTTTCACTGTTATAAATGTAACGTTCTTTCTTAGCCAAATATGTACCTTACCTATGTGTGTGTAAAGAATGCTGATGAGATATGGAACATAACCAGTAGTCAATGTCCATACTGCCTATTGAACAGTGAATAAGCTACTCTTTTGGGTTCATATATTTGTAACTCTGACTCTGAAGGAGTCAGTGCCTCACCAGCCATGAACCTCATTGCACGTCACTGTTTTAAGGTATAGGTCTGTTGCAGCGATATCTGGGAGGGTGCCACGGAAATGGACGCAGACGTATTGTTAAAGATGCACAAAAGGCATGAAAAGAAAAGGAAAAAACAGCTCGAGCTTCATGGTGGAGGGGACAGATGTGAGCTATCCAAAACCAGAAAAGAGCCGAAGTGCTATATTGTTTGAAGGTGGCCACCTCAAAGATATCCTGGTATATTGAATGAAGTGAACTGAACAGTTAAGAGGATCGAGACTAAGTGAGCAAGTAAAAATCTTTTACTTTGGGACAGCATGTCTGAAAACTTGGATACATTGTGGGATATTTAATTTTATAAAGAGTCAAAACTGAGTGGATATTTTGGGTTCATGATATTTTTGTGTGATTTGTGTACTGTATGTGTTTGAGAAAGGGGTGGGCAGTTTCTGAATCCAAACATATTTGTTGAGTTTTTTGTGATTTGTATATAGTTGATTTATTACATTTTGATTCTCTTTGTACAAATTAATTTTATTATTTGATGTAATCTTTCAGTCTCAAGGCATTATTTCCAGCCTCAGAATTACTGCTTCCCTGCATAACTAAAACCCTCAGCTCTTTCCTTAAGAAGGTCTGAAGTTTATCAAGGTCATAACATTTATTGTAACTTGTCATAGAGCATCCTGTACACATAACTAACTGTAAACCGTCTTCAAAGTTACTCCATGGTGGCAAAAATATTAAAGAATCCCCAGATGTAACAATTATATTCTGAGGGTGATTTTGTAATGTAAGGACACAGGGGTCTATAGTTAAAACAATATTATATATTTTAATTTTAGTCATCCAGGACACTAGTTGGCAACAGAGAGTCTTAGCTTATACACGGTCTCTGGTCACTCATGGCTGCCTGGCTCCTTTAAGAAAGGACTTCAGAAACAGTTTGGGCAACCAGGAAGACGTCTGGGAGGATGGCCACAGGTGCTCAACAGGACATTCCTGACTCTAGACTGGCTCAGAGTGGTGATCCAGAAGAAGCATAAATTAAAACCATTCTTCCGCTCACTAAGCACTTAAGATTAAAGTCAGGAATGGAATGAATGACGAGGACTCAGATGACA
Organism: Polypterus bichir lapradei; assembly: GCA_026402145.1. Classification (NCBI taxonomy): domain Eukaryota; kingdom Metazoa; phylum Chordata; class Cladistia; order Polypteriformes; family Polypteridae; genus Polypterus; species Polypterus bichir. The sequence continues at coordinate 14,751,758 of JANRMT010062825.1, forward strand.
GAAGAAAGGCCAGTCAGATTTGTTTGAGAGGAAAGGGAAGTAGTGAGGAAACCCTTCTGTGATTAGTGGTGTGGAATAGTGAACCCGCCATACCATGGATATTTCCTGGGAGTCCCTGTCTATAACTCTTCTGGGGTATCCACTTCACTTACAGTTCTTAACACCCCCCTGTTGGTGCCATTCTGTCTGAGCTGACATGGGAAACAACAGAACTGCTGTTGATCACAGGGGTGCCTGCTGTTTCAACCTGACGTGTCTAATTCTCAAGTTTTATTTAGCTATTGTGCTTCATCACTTCTGTACTGTCTCAAGATCCCAGAAGTGTAGAGGAAGCTATTTTTCTAGTGATATATTTACCCTAACTGTTCGATTCATCATTGTCTGCTTGAGCGTATCACTTAATGGCATTATGAAGTAAGAATTGTGATGCTTCCATTGGTGAGGGATAAAATAGGATTTAATACATTGAGACATTGAATTATTTTTTATTTTATTTTCTTATTTGTGTAAATCATTCTAAGCTTTATAAGTGCGTAACACTGGTGATCAGAGTGCACTATGGCATCTGCTAAGTGATTCGATTTCACGCCTAATTAGCTGCCTTGTTAAAAACTGGCAGGCATTTCCAGTCTTTGGAATTATTACTGCAGGGTACAGTATGTGTCTATCTAATATACAGTGTATTTCCTATCCAGCTTACTGTCGCACCCTAAGCTAAACAAACACACAGAAAGACCCACAAAACCAATCCACTTAAGCACTGATTATGAGTGATGCCTGCACTGCCCAGTACTCCACATAAGGGAGTGTCTACATTGACAATAGAAGAATTATATACCTTGATCTCCAGAAGTTAACATGGTGGCTGACACACCTTCAAAGTGTCCCCAGATATACCCTAAATGTTTAAGACTGACACAACTTGGACTCTGACAATAACCTAGAGGCATAGAGACTGTTACATTTTTGGTTAAACATTCTGCTTACTTATCTCAACTTGTCATTACTTATAAACCAGGGTACGCATTATGATGTCAAGATACTGGCCTGCTTGTGATTTCAAGGATTAATAAAATAAAAATGGGGGACTGAGCTTTTAGTTACAGTGCCCCAAAGCTATGTAATGGTCTGTGTGCTACTATGAAAGGTGCCCCTTCAGGCCTCAGCTTTTAAATCCAGGCTGAAGGCTCACTACTTCAATTAAGCATACCCTGACTAGAGCTGCTGATTAGATAGATAGATAGATACTGTAGATAGATACTCCCCAAGGAGAAATTCATATACTCCAGCAGCAGCATACTGATAAAAACAAAATTAATTAAAGAGCAAAAAAAGCAGAGTGCAATTTAAAAAATGCAAGGTCGAGAGTGTGAGGCAGGTATAACAGTCTATAATCTTGTGTACTGTTAATGTTTAATCCCACCACCCCCCCAAAGGGTGGAATTGAAGAGTCGCATAGTGTGGAGGAGGAACGATCTCCTCAGTCTGTCAGTGGAGCAGGATGGTGACAGTAGTCTGTAGCTGTAGCTGCTCCTCTGTCTGGAGATGATACTATTCAGTGGATGCAGTGGATTCTCCATGATTGACAAGAGCCTGCTCAGTGCCCATCGCTTCACCACAGATGTCAAACTGTCCAGCTCCATGCCTACAATAGAGCCTGCCTTCCTTCCAGGCGTGAGGCATCCCTCTTCTTTATGCTGCCTCCCCAGCACACCACAGCCGTCTGATAGAACATCTGCAGCATCTTATTGCAGATGTTGAAGGATGCCAGCCTCCTAAGGAAGTATAGTCGGCTCTGTCCTCTCTTGCACAGAGCATCAGTATTGGCAGTCCAGTCCAATTTATCATCCATCTGCACTCCCAGGTATTTATAGGTCTGTAACCTCTGCACACAGTCTCCTCTGATAATCACAGGGTCCAGGAGGGGCCTGGGCCTCCTAAAATCCACCACCAGCTCCTTCGTTTTGCTGGTGTTCAGGTGTAGTTGGTTTGAGTCGCACCATTTAACAAAGTCCTTGATTAGGTTCCTATACGCCTCTTCCTGCCCACTTCTGATACAGCCCACGATAGCAGTGTTGTCAGCAAACTTTTGCACGTGGCAGGACTCTGAGTTGTATTGGAAGTCCAATGTATATAGGCTGAACAGGACCGGAGAAAGTACAGTCCCCTGTGGTGCTCCTGTACTGCTGACCACAATGTCAGACCTGCAGTTCCTGAGACGCACATACTGAGGTCTGTCTGTAAGACAGTCCACAATCCATGCCACCAGGTATGAATCTACTCCCATTTCTGTCAGCTTGTCACTAAGGAGCCGAGGTTGGATGGTGTTGAAGGCACTAGAGAAGTCCAGAAACATAATTCTTACAGCACCACTGCCTCTGTCCAAGTGGGAGAGGGATCAGTGTAGCATATAGATGATGGCATCCTCCATTCCCACCTTCTCCTGGTATGCGAACTGCAGAGAGTCGAGAGCGTGGCGGACCTGTGGCCTCAGGTGGTGAAGCAGCAGCCACTCCATGGTCTTCATCACATGTGACATCAGAGCAAGAGGCCGGAAGTCATTCAGCTCATCAGGACGTGATACCTTTGGGACTGGGGTGATGCAAGATGTTTTCCAAAGCCTCGGGACTCTCCCCTGTTCCAGGCTCAGGTTGAAGATGCGCTGTAGAGGACACCTCAGCTCCAACACACAGGCCTTCAGCAGTCGTGGCGATACTCCATCTGGACCCACTGCTTTGCTGGCACGAAGTCTCCTCAGCTCTCTGCTCACCTGGGCTGCTGTAATTGTGGGTTGGGGGAAATGCTCTCCTATGCTGGTATCAGCAGAAAGATGGGTGGAGGATGCAGTACTCCAAGGTGAGAGTGGGTTAGAGTAGTCAAACCTGTTAAAGAAGTTGTTCATCAGGTTTACTCTCTCCACGTCTCTCTCGATGGTGGCACCCCGCTTCGAGCTGCAGCCAGTGATGATCTTCATCCCATCCCACACTTCTTTCATGCTGTTATTATGCAACTTTTGCTCCAGCTTTCTCCTGTACTGCTCCTTCGCCGCCCTGAGCTGGAATCGGAGTTCATTCTGCATGCGCTTAAGCTCATGCTGATCACTGCCTTTAAAAGCCCTTTTTTTCTGATTCAAAAGTCCCTTGATTGCCATGGCTTGTTGTTAGCATAGCAGCGTACTGTTCTTACTGGAACTACAATGTCCATACAGAAGTTGACGTAGTCAGTAGTGCAGTGAACAACCTCCTCAATGTTCTCACTATATGACCCCTGCAGGATATCCCAGTCCGTAGTTCCAAAGCAGTCTCTCGGAGCCTGCTCTGCCTCAGGGGACCACTTGTTGAATGAGTGTTTGATTGTAGGTAGCTCCCTCACTCTTGGTTTGTAGTGAGGCTGAAGCACAACCAGGTTGTGATATGCTTTCCCAAGACCAGGCAGGGGTGGCGCTGTATGCGTCTTTAACGTTTGCATACAGTAGGTCAATAGTCCTATTTCCCCATGTGTTACAATCCACATACTGGGAGAAGGCAGGTAATGTTTTGTCCAGAGTCACATGGTTAAAGTCTCCAGAGATTAGCACAAACGCCTCGGGGTGCTGTGTTTGTAGTTTAGCAACAGCGGTGTGGATGATGTCACCCGCTATCTCCATGTCCGCCCGAATAGGGATGTAAACAATAACAACAATGACGTGTCCAAATTCTCTGGGCAAGTAGTAGGGACGCAGACTTACGGCCAACAGTTCGATGTCCCTGCAGCAAGTGGAGATTTTGACGTTTACATGTCCAGGGTTGCATCAACTTGTGTTCACATAGAGAGCGAGTCCTCCTCCTTTCCGCTTCCCGCAGGTATTTGCGTCTCTGTCCGCTCTAACTGTGCTAAACCCGGGTAGCTCCACGTTAGCATCTGGGATGCTAGTCGTTAGCCACGTTTTGCAAAAACACAACAAACTGCATTCTCTGTAGGTCCTGTCATTTTTCACCAGCTCAACCAGGTCGTCGATCTTATTTGGTAGTGAGTTCACATTTCCCAGGATCACAGAAGGCACCGAAGGCTTGTTTTGCCACTTCCTTGCTAGCTGCTTAGCCTTTAGCTTAGCTCTGGCTCTGCTGCCACGATACCGGCTTCTTACCTCGTCAGGTAAATGCGGAAGCACACGGGCACGGGCCTTTGTTCTCAGCACTTGAAGTTGACTAACTGAATAGACTCGGCGTGTAAAAATCCACGTCCAAGTAGTAAAAGCAGTAAAATGTGTCCAGGGAATGAGTCCACATAAAAGAAAGTGGTAGTCCACATGAAAGAAAGTGGTAGGAGTGATCATAGAGATAGAGAAAAAGGTATAAATATAAAGTCGTACATGGAGCTGCTGGAAAGGCCGCCACACACGGCGGCACCTGATGACTAAATGCTGGGAATACTACATTTTTGTTTTTATTAGTACTAAAATATAAATAATACAATATTATAAATGGTTACTATCCCTCCCCTATTCGGTTTCTCTTCTCAGTACTCACATGTGGCACTTGGTGCCACTGCTCTACTGGCAAGTTGTTTGTGTGCTTATGGATAATTCATCTCAGATAAAGGAGCACTGGCATCATCAGATATATGACGGTCCTTCCATCAGATTGACTCAGCTGTCCAATAGAATGGCCAGTTGGATGGAGGTGGCTTGTTGGCTGAGGTCTCCAGGACTCTGACTATGTCTGGCTTGTCTGATTCCTTTGGCTCTACAATTAACTGATGGACAGATATTGTGGTTTTTCGTTAATTGGTGCTGTTAATTAGTTTCTACTTTGGTTTTGAAGTATTTGAACAAATCTGTATTCTCATATGTAATAGTTCTGTGTTTAGTGAGTGGTATAATCTAGTCTTGCATTTTGCCTTGAGAGTTGTCATCCAGCTCTGTGCCTGCACTTGATGAGGAGTGCCGTGCAAGAGCAAAGTACTTTGTACTATTGTATTGTATTGATAGATCGGAAATCTAGCTCCAAGGAGGATTACTTGTGTTCTGTTTTTTGTGTTGTATTTAGCCCAGTTTTTGGCACCCATTGCACGCCTGGCCTACCTGGAAAGGGGACTCTCTCTTTCCCTCTCTCTCTGAATTTCCCTTCCCAAGATTTCTTCATTTTTATTTCTTCCCTACAAGGATTTGTGGAAGTATTTTTTGTCTTCTTAGAGAGTGAAGGCTGAGTAAGGCCCTTAAAAATACACCCTTGCTTCATTGTTAAAAAAAAAAGGTTACTGAAGAGTAGCAAACATCTTTGTCAACTGGGTACAAGTTGTCTTGAGGTGACTTTTAGATTCAGAAGTCGGTTGATGCATGGTGCAATTAGACACTCTGATGGGGAAAGTCTCCCTCTCTCGTTCTCTCTCTGAGGTCTCTGCTGTTTCTCTCACACCCTTGGAATCTCCATTCTTTATCCCAAATGACCATGTGACTCTGTACCTTGTGATTTTACACACAGCTAATTAGCTAGCTACTCTGGTGATGGACAGCTCTGCCTAAAAGCTTTAATCGTAAAAGTATGTACAAAACTCAAGGGTGTTCACCTGTGGCATTTGGTTCCCTTGGACTGTGTGGTCATTCAGATTTTAATGTGAGTTATACACTTAGACAAAGGAAAATAAAGAAAATACACAGGGTTAAAACAGTGCTTTATGTGAAACAGGTCTAACTGAAAACCCAGAGAGATCACTGCAGTCCATCTGAATATCCCTACACAAGACAGCTTGCTTTTAATATAGTGTCTGCTGTTCCAAAATAATAAAACTATATCTATCTATCTATCTATCTATCTATCTATCTATCTATCTATCTATCTATCTATCT
>JANRMT010062825.1:14757594-14775796 GCA_026402145.1 Polypterus bichir lapradei
TCTATCTATCTATCTATCTATCTATCTATCTATCTATCTATCTATCTGCCGGGATGCCATAATGGAAGGATGGAATTAGTGGGGGCACTACCCAGTCGGGGGCGGCACGGTGGTGCAGTGGTAGCGCTGCTGCCTCGCAGTTAGGAGTCCCGGGTTCGCTCCCCAGGTCCTCCCTGCGTGGAGTTTGCATGTTCTCCCCGTGTCTGCGTGGGTTTCTTCCGGGTGCTCGGGTTTCCTCCCACAGTCCAAAGACATGCAGGTTAGGTGGATTGGCGATTCTAAATTGGCCCTAGTGTGTGCTTGGTGTGTGGGTGTGTTTGTGTGTGTCCTGCAGTGGGTTGGCACCCTGCCCGGGATTGGTTCCTGCCTTGTGCCCTGTGTTGGCTGGGATTGGCTCCAGCAGACCCCCGTGACCCTGTGTTCGGGTTCAGCGGGTTGGAAAATGGATGGATGGAATACCCAGTCAGGACACTATTCCTGCCCTGAATGGGAAACTGACATTCTAGGTGGCAGTATCCCCCTTATGGAGCCCCAGTTTGGACAACCACAGGGCTGCATGGGAATTGGACTCCTGGAAGAGCGGCCCTGTAGGGATCCCTGGGGGTCAATAGAGGGAGCTGCCGGGGGAGGACCTCCCTGGCTTACATATAACTCAAAAATACTTCTGAAGGGCCACATTACATCACAGGAAGTGCTCCCAGGTTCTCTTTAAAAGGAGCCCACTGCCATAGCTCGGGGAGTCAGAGTTGGGAGGCAGTAGGTGAAACTCAGTGAAGGTGGAACAGGGAGAGGAACTGTGAAGTATTGAATATTTGTTGTACACATCTGTCTTCTTATTGGGCAAGGAGTGAGATAAAATGTCTGGAAAGAGAATAAAATAATCTGTTATTTTATTCTATTGATGTGTGTTGTATTACTGGTACTATGGTATATCACTCTCTGATGCCCTGGTGTGGTCACACTATCTATCTATTTTATATAGTGCTTTTCATATATTTCCTTTTATTGTCACACACGTGCACATGGGGGAAGCTTAAGGACACAGATAATTGTAATTTCCCACTGGAGCACCAGAGGGCACTGTTAACTGATACCTTTTCTCTTCCCCTCTCTGCAGACCGAAAGACTGACCATCTTAACATCTCTGATGTCACTTCCAGTATCTGCCTGCCTGGACTTGCCTCTTCCTGTCAGGAGTACATATTTCCTGAAGCTTCGCCATCTTGAGACAGTCTTTTACAGAGACTAATGTCTACATGATGTTTATTTTGTTTTCTAACGCATTTATAAACACAAGTTTTATTTGATTATGTGGGATTAGCCTTTGGGTTCCCCAAAACGTTATCTTTGTTTGTGTCGTATATTACACTATCTGTCTGTCTATATATATTGTAAATAAGGTGTGGCAGAAACTTTAAAGGGGTGCCAGAGGAAGCCTGCCAAAACTGGTCGATCACCCATCTGTTCCACCTCTGGATTACATATCACCCACTGGATTACAGTTACTTTCTGGATTTATGTGCTTGTCCTGTGCCTACATGTTCATGTGATTTCTCCAGGGTTGGTAAATGTCTTTGCGCGGGAAGAGCTCCAAAACTTCTACAGATTATCACCCGCAGCTGGAACACAGTAGGACAAAACTTTAATAACATTCAGCAGATTGTTCACTTCACATCTCAATTCATTTTCACCATCATCACATCTGTGGGACCGGACTGTTTGTGGACTGTATTGTGAGTGTTTATCTTTAACCAGTTTATGCTGTGTGATTCGTCAGCTATTATTTGGCTAGCATTGGTTAAATATTTATTGCCGTCGGGGGTAATTTGGGTGGGCTTTTGCGGTTGTTTGTTAAACAATTGTTTTTTTTTTTTTTTTGTTTCTTATTTTTTTAATATACTCTTCATCATCAATTTGTTTGGTCAGCTGTTTTACATGTCTCAGTGTGTGAGTTTGCGAGTCGGATCAAGGCTGGGTGTGCTTCTGGGATCCTCATAATAAAAGAAAAAAATCACCTTTTTGCAAATGGTTTAAATCCAAGCATCTTCATGACCACTACATCATTCTTTGCAACACAATAAAACCACACTATGAAGCTGTAATTGCGACCATCTTTGCAGTTCTACAGGGAAGGTCTTAAGGGGAGCCGTCAAGGGGGCTGAATCTACAGTAACTAGCATCTCTGTTCTATTCCCAGAGTGAGGAATAACAAGCCTTCACGGCTTGCTAAAATGTGTCATGCCACAGTCGTTCCTGCTGTAAGAGCAGGAGTCACCAATCACTGAATCCCAGCCTACATTCCTGAAAGCCAAAGGGGAAAAGGGGACACAGTAAAGACCAGAGAGAAAGAACACACAGAGAAACCCATTAGGAAAGGAGAGGTTGAGTGTTCATATTATTTTCAAAAAGACAAAATAAAGCTGGAAGCCTGTGTAGATTTAGAAAATGTGTCTTTGCGTGTGTGTATGTGTGTGTGTTTTTTTTGTCCTTTAAGAAGGCAGACTGAAATGCTAAAGAACAATCTTGTAAGCATGTAGAACTGGAATGCAGAATTTTAACATAACATAGGTTATTAATGTGTGTTAAATAAAGTATAGTGTAAACGCATCAAAATAAATTATTTCATATAGTCATCATCTGAGCCTACCAAATCCATTTATAGAGATAAGAGGGTTAACATTAATATTATAGTTTAGTTATTTAATATGGTAACTTTTATATTGTTCTGAATCATAAACCATTTTAATAATCAAATAATCATGGTTAACATATAGTAGCACTCTACAAAGATGACACTATCAAAGAGACACAATTATTATTTATAACCAGTAACAATAATGTGCAGTGAATACACTTAACTTATAGTTTTCATCCTCTTTCTCTGTACGTTTAGCATTTGTTTGCTCAGAGGTTGATGCGCTTGCTGTTTCCTGAGCAGCGCTTCTTTTCTCCACTCTAGTGGCCTGCTTCTTCTCTTCTTTCATCTGCATCTTTCCACATTTAAACTGATTAAGTCAGTGTTTGTGTTGTAATTACTTAGTACGTTTTCCTTAATTTTTCACTTAAGCTGGCACTTAGGTCTTGAATCTGCCTCAAGAATAATTTAAGATATGAAGAGGAAGAGGAAGTGACGGTGAAAATGGTAGGGAAATGAGAACAGCACCATGCTGGCCGCTGCCGAGAGTTGATTTCACAATAAAATAAAATAAAAAATAAACAAAGGAATAACCTTGGAGGTCAATCATCACCCTGAAAGCAGATAGTAGACGTCACGTAGTATACGCATACCAAATTTCAGGTCAATAGTTCAAACGGTTTGCGAGTTACAGGTGATTTAAAATCCTGGACAGACAAACAAACAGCTACAGTAACGTATTATAGAAGAAGATTGTTTTTCTGAACTCCAGGGCCACAAGGGTTGGAGCTCCACTGTAGCTTCACTGATGCACTTATTCCTAGCGGGGCAATCCGTTTGGACATCTTTGGAATATGGGATTGTTAAAGGAGGACCAGAGTGCTGTGAGGCGGCCTTGCTAACCACTGCACCCTCCTGCCACTCCATAATATTAACACGAGTACTTATTTGGCACAGCACTTTTTCAAATAGCTCGTTTAAAAAGCAGTGCCCAAAAAAGAGAACATTTATAGCGAATCATTATTTCATTAAACACTCATCATAGAGATTGCTGTTGTAATATTCTGAACAGTTATAAGAAATAGGACATTTTTTAAAAACTATTTTTTATTGAATTAATTAAAATCAAATAATATTCCATACAAGCAAGTGAAGTTTTATAAAACTTGGTTCAAAATACGACATTTTAATATAGTCTCCGTTCCACACTCTACAAAGAACGATGATTAACAGTTGTGATGATTATTCCTCTCAAAAAGAATACTGCACAATACAAAACAAAGTTTTGGGGACCGTCCCCATATATTGTCTTCCAGACAATTAAAGACAAGAGTGATTCAGAGTCTCAAAAACCAAACAATGAACAGTTTTCTTGAGTCAAAATGGCGACTTTATACATGAAAGGATTATGGGACAGGAAATGGTTGGCAAGAAGTGACGTTGAAAACAGGAACCGCAAACAACGTCATCATGATGGGACGGAAGTGAGGTGAATTGATGGAGCCGGAAGTGACGTCATCATGGTGGGCCGGAAGTGACGTCGTCGCGGCCATTTTGGAATCCGGACGTGGAGGAATTATTTTTCTTCAAGTTTTCTGTTGAACAAAAGAGATTCAGGTAAGTACCACGTGACAACCCTCTATCTCGCGATGTTTCACTCACCTTTAGGCTCTTTGACTGCCTCCTAATCGCACATGTGTGACACAGTTCAATTAATTAAATTCAAAGTGTGAGAAAAACACTTAAAATGAGTAAATATTTCATTAGCACTAAAGAAACATAAAAACAGAAATTGACATATCATTCCTAAATAATGATTAAGGCTAGATAAAAGTGCAGCATGTCTGCCTTACAGATCGAGGATCTCAGCTTCATGCAGAACCAGGCTGCTGCCAGTGCGGAGCTGCACATAAAGCCCAGTGTCTTTGTTCTCGACTTCCACTTTGTGCTACCAGGGTAGGTCACTGCTCACCATAACCCTGTAACAAAGAAATAAGGTTTAAAGACCTAAAGGGTGGCAAATGCAAATAGGGGTTAGAGAAATTTGACAAATAAAACACAGCAATGCTCAGTTATCTTTCTTACAAAATGTGCAAATTTTTAATGTCACATCTCATTAGGTATTTAAGGAATACTTCACCCAAAAATGGTATTTTTTTATATGTTGCTTGCTCCACATAGTTTGTAGTGGTGGCCAAGAAAAATATTCAAAATCATATTTTCATACAGATTGACAAATACAGTGGGATGCAAAAGTTTGGGCAACCTTGTTAATAGTCATTATTTTCCTGTATAAATCGTTGGTTGTTATGATAAAAAATGTCAGTTAAATATATCCTATAGGAGACACACACAGTGATATTTGAGAAGTGAAATGAAGTTTATTGGATTTACAGAAAGTGTGCAATAATTGTTCAAACAAAATCAGGCAGGTGCATAAATTTGGGCACCACAAAAAAGAAATGAAATCAATATTTAGTAGATCCGTCTTTTGCAGAAATTACAGCCTCTAAACGCTTCCTGTAGGTTCCAATGAGAGTCTGGATTGTGGTTGAAGGTATTTTGGACCATTCCTCTTTACAAAACATCTCTAGTTCATTCAGGTTTGATGGCTTCCGAGCATGGACAGCTCTCTTTAACTCACACCACAGATTTTCAATTATATTCAGGTCTGGGGACTGAGATGGCCATTCCAGAACGTTGTACTTGTTCCTCTGCATGAATGCCTTAGTGGATTTTGAGCAGTGTTTCGAGTCGTTGTGTTGTTGAAAGATCCAGCCCTGGCGCACCTTCAGCTTTGTCACTGATTCCTGGACATTGGTCTCCAGAATCTGCTGATACTGAGTGGAATCCATGCGTCCCTCAACTTTGACAAGATTCCCAGTCTCTGCACTGGCCACACAGCCCCACAGCATGATGGAACCACCACCATATTTTACTGTAGGTAGCAGGTGTTTTTCTTGGAATGCTGTGTTCTTTTTCCTCCATGCATAACGCCCCTTGTTATGCCCAAGTAACTCAATTTTAGTTTCATCAGTCCACAGCACCTTATTCCAAAATGAAGCTGGCTTGCCCAAATGTGCTTGAGCATACCTCAAGCGGCTCTGTTTGTGCTGTGGGCGGAGAAAAGGCTTCCTCTGCATCACTCTCGCATACAGCATCTCCTTGTGTAAAGTGCGCCAAATGGTTGAACGATGCACAGTGACTCCATCTGCTGCAAGATGATGTTGTAGGTCTTTGGTGCTGGTCTTTGGGTTGACTCTGACTCTTCTCACCATTCGTCGCTTCTGTCTATCCGAAATCTTTCTTGGTCTGCCACTTCGAGCCTTAACTTGAACTGAGCCTGTGGTCTTCCATTTCCTCAATATGTTCCTAACTGTGGAAACAGATAGCTTAAATCTCTGGGACAGCTTTCTGTATCCTTCCCCTAAACCATGATGGTGAACAATCTTTGTCTTCAGGTCATTTGAGAGTTGTTTTGTGACCCCCATGTTGCTACGCTTCAGAGAAAATTAAAGGAGGAGGGAAACTTACAATTGACCCCCTTAAATACTCTTTCTGTATGTAGGTCAGGGGTCACTGAGCTTACCAAGCCAATTTGAATTCCAATAATTAGTTCTAAAAGTTTTGGAATCAATAAAATGACAACGGTGCCCAATTTTATGCACCTGCCTGATTTTGTTTGAACAATTATTGCACACTTTCTGTAAATCCAATAAACTTCATTTCACTTCTCAAATATCACTGTGTGTGTCTCCTATATGATATATTTAACTGACATTTTTTATCGTAACAACCAACGATTTATACAGGAAAATAATGACTATTAACAAGGTTGCCCAAACTTTTGCATCCCACTGTAGAAGCCAATGGTGTATAGCAACAAACAATGTGAAAAACATCAATGTAAAAAAGAAAAAAAAAAAGTTGTGTGACTCGTGTTGCACTATCCACATGTCATTTATCCAGTCGTATGCTCAAAATGTGCAAAACACTTGCTTTTATGCTAAAAGATTATTAAATAGATACTTCCAGAATATTAGGTAAACATCATAAATAGTAAACTACTGTAAAGTCTCCTGGAAGTCACTTTTTGAACTGAAGACCCACCTCTCCTCATCATTCATTGGTCAAAAATCATGCAACCCTCACAGAACTCCAAATTCAAAATCAATGACAACCTGTAGGAAGCCGTCTCATCCCATGGAATATAAAGGTGGAGGGTGGACCCTCAGGTGTGACGTCATGGTGGCCTTCCACCAACTGAACACAAGGAAAATATGTACACTTAAAGGCACAGTACTGTACTTCTACTGAGTAAGGTCTGTGTGTCCAGTCCTTCTGAGCAATCTGATTTGGCTTTGGTGACCCAATGAATGAGGAAGTGCAATTGTGAGATGCATAAGGAGAATATAGTCACCTTCAAAGACGGAAAAAATAAAACCAGACAGGAGGTGAGAACAGGGCCTCGGAAATAATGACAGAGTCTGAGAAGGGGGCTTCAGGGGAATACGCTTGAGAAAGGGCGAACCAGTGAAGAGAGGATCAGACCCATGTGTATATAGAGGAAAGGCGCTGAAAATACACTTAGAGAGGGTGATAGGAAATATTTGAAAATAATTCTATTACCTGTCTTTGACAGGTACCATGGCTAGTTTTCTTATATAATACACTACCGTGACTGTCAGTTTTGTCTGCCCAGGACTTTAAATCAACTGTAGCTCGCAAACTGTTTGAACTTTTGACCTGAAATTTGGTACACATATACTATGTGACGTCTATTATCCACTTTCGGGGTGATGATTGACCTCCAAAGTTATTCCTCTTTATATTTTTATTTTATTTTATTGTAGAATCAACTCTCAGCAGTGGCCAGCAAGGCAGCCGTGTAGCGCATGCATGCAGGCTCCATTCTCATCCCTACTACCTTCGCCGTCACTTGCCCTACCTCTTCATAGCTTAACTTCTTCAATCTACCTCAAGTGCCAGTGAAAAATGAAGGAAAACATACTAAGTAATTGCAACACAAACGCTGACTTAATCAGTTTTAACATGAAAAGATGCCGACAAAAGAAGAGAAGAAGCAGGCTGCTAGGGTGGAGAAAAGAAGAGCTGCTCAGGGAGCAGCAAATACATCAACCTCTGAGCAAACAAATGCTAAACGTACAGAGAGAGAGGATGAAAACTAGGAATGCTTACATCAAGTGTACTCACTACACGTTATCGTGCAGTGCACCGTTACTGTCTAGTAAATAATAAACAATAAAAATAAAAGAAATTAAAGAAATAGTAATTCAAAATTAACTAAAATAGCAAAAAAGAGAAAATACATATAAACCAGGAAATACACTATGTCTGAAATATTATAAAAATAGCAAAAAGCACTAATAAACAGCAGAATAACCCAAACCTCAATTTTGTGCTCATCATTTGGAAGTGGGGGGGAAACAGAAGTGTCTGGAGGATAAAACTGACATGAGGAGAATGTGAAGACTCCACGCAGACACTGACCAGTCTTGAAAGTCAAACCCAGCACTGCAGTGCTTTAACACAGCAGCGCTAACCATTGGACCACCTGCCCACTTCAGTCAGTTTTAAATTAAATCACTTGCAGTCATCAACAGTCAAGATGATGATAAAGTATTGAGACGTTCACCCTGTCACGTCATATAAATTGGAGGGAACGGAGACCTTGGGATTGGATTTCCATAAATGTAATTTACTGTCAAGCGGCTGCAGGAAGTTCAGGGAAAGAAGATGTGTTTGAAATTTTATTAGAACTTGGTGCACCTAAATGAGTCGAGTCGCGTATTGTTGAAGTGTGGTTTTCTTGTTTAAAGGAGGACCCAAAGCCACCGTGGTGACTTTAGGGAGAAAAACAACAAAATAGATGTTATAAATTGCACCCACCTTTCTTTAGAGTTTTATTATATTTTGGCCACATCCAAGAGAAAGCAATATTGTTGAATAGAAAAAGCTTAAAGAGGAAGACACAAAACAAGATGAATGAATGTCGTTATGAGAAGCTGCTGCATTGAAACTGCAAGAGATGACAATTGTCATTCTAGAGAGCAACTGCCTACCAGTAGTTTTAAAATAGTAAATGACATAACATATAACGTGAGAACATTTATGAATGGTTAAAATATCTTTCTTTAAAAAACATTTTAAATCCCCCTAGAGGGATGTAAAAAAACACATAATTCATATATTATCACTTTCAGCGTTAAAAATCCATGAATCCATGGTTCTGTTAAGGTTCTAGAAATAACATGTCATGTTGTCAAGCTTGATAAAAATGAAAGATGATCAGATTTATTTCACCGTATTTTTCAGGTTCAGTTTCCTGGCTCCTTTAACACTTTGTATGCCAGAGCCAGTCACACACGCTCCATTCTTTTATGAATTGCTTGCCACAGTCACTCCCCTCATGGTGTGACAGACAGATGTGTTATTACACTGCAGAGAGGCACTGGGTTTATAAACGAGCACAAGCCTCTACGTATCGCTCTGATGCCTATTAAAATCTCCCGCAGTCATCTATTACTTTCTTCATTGAAGGCAGCTATTACATTGTGTGTCTGACGTGTTTGCTTTTTAATAAATGTTTCCTTACACAGTAATCAGAATCATTCAATGGGCCATGAAAAAGGGATGCAGTGCTATAAAATTCACTGATAACGCTGAGTAAATTCCAAGTAAATGTACAGTCCACACACGGGAGCGTTTTCTCTCCTGAGCTGAATGCCACAGGCTGACTCTGATCCTTTCCATTTTACTTCCCACATTCAATCAGAAAGTTCAACAGTGATACATTCAAAAGTTCCTATTTGGTCTTTATTCATTTTAATTGAGAACTGTTATTGCACAATTGCTTGCACACTTATCTATTTTTAAACATTATTTGAATGTGGTGTTAGGTAATGCAGAACCCTTCACTGTTTTAAAAGTCTAAAATATAATCAAAAATTCCAAAAAAGTGTGATTAGTTCCGGTTGTCAATTTCTGGGAGCTGTAAAGGCTTAAAAAGTACTTTGAGGATTTTAAATACATTGCTGTTTGTTGTCTTGCGAGTTATCCGCTGATATGTGATTAAACAAGAGGCTGAAATAATCTCAACTGACGACAGACATCCATTACATGTAGAACTTAACTCACACAAAAATCCCACACAAATCGCTCTAGAAATTCCTTTCTTCCTAGTACCATATGACTTTTTAATGAGGAATATGGGAGATAATGATTAAGGTTTGATATGTATCCTGTAACCATTTTTGTGTAACTATGCATTATCAAACTGCCTTACCTTAATCTGTCTTGTCTCTGTTTGTTTTGTTTCATTTCTTTCTGTATTGTTATTAGATGCAACCGAGAAGGCAAATTTCATGTTTTCTTGTGTAAACATGACTAAATAAAGGAACCTTGACCTGTGCCAACAAGCTTCTCCGTGAACGCAGGTCAGACTGCTTTTATCTGTTTCCCACTGTCACAGGAGCACAAAATGGTGAGCAGCAATAAAAATTGTTACTGTCAGAATCGATCATTACCATGACTTTGTGTCCATCAACAACAACCACCCCAGTGTAGGAAAAGACAAGGGATTGGTGGTGAAACAATACCTCTCTTCTCATGCCCTGCTGCAATTCACCGACTTGCCAAAGACAGGGCAGGATGGTATGATGTGGCCCACCTCCTCACATTTGTAATGGCCCCAGTCAAAAATATTCACTTGAGACTAGGATCGTCTTTATTTTATTTTGTTTTTTTAATGTTGTTTTATCTTGGTAGAGTAATATATATTGCTCTACTTTCCCCTATTGTATTATTAATATGTAGCCTTAGAATGCCTAATCTCACAGACTTACCACTGTATATAACTTATCCCCACCTTCCCTTCTATATCTGTAACCTCAGGCAATTAGATGTAGTAAAAAGACAAGCAGGAGTTAAGTTACACATAAAATAATGTATTACTGATAATATTCATAAATAATAACAAAATGCAAAGTACATTTGAATATTGGCAACCATACAACCTGATTAAATGGTGATGTGTAATTCAGGTGGCACACAGGCTTGCAGTTACTTAAAATGTCTCTAGTTAAGGCATTATTGGTGCTCAGCTTTCAGCCACATGTCTGTTCAATATGGCTGCTGAGCTGTGCTCTTCATTGTGTTGTCTTCATCATCACAGGTTAGCAAGAAAGATGCTTCTTCATCATATGTTGGTTAGAGAGAGATGCTTCTTTCAGATGTTAGTAAGAGAGATGCTTCTTCATCATATGTTGGTTAGAGAGATGCTTCTTTCAGATGTTAGTAAGAGAGAGAATGTGAGGTTAAGCACGTACATTTATAGATGTTCTCTCCAACCCCTCAAACCAATAGGACATCATGGTACTTAGATGCCTCTAAGACAAGCCAATTCCAAACAGCCATTCCTCAGACCAATGGGTCAAATAGAACACCTGCCCCAAAACCATATGTTAAACATCCTGGCTTCCTTGCAGGGGGTTCAAAGACTTTAGCAGAGAAATACTCATCAAACTGGTTTAAGACACATCCCCCCAAATCCTGTCATAAAATTACAAAGAGACAGTCGTAAAAGGGGGGGCAAACACGAATACCTCTAAATTACATTGGTTTGCCTAAATTATAAATGAAGACGTACAAAACATTTATCAAGTTATATGCAAAATTTCATATCACAACAAATGTAAAGTACAAATAATAAATGTTCAAACACTTTGTACTTAAATAACACGGAATCTGGTAAGTCATCGATTGATGCATGAGCAGCCATTATACTATAACAAGAAAGTGTCTTGGAGAATAAAGGGCATTGTGACTGCATTTTCACTACAAAATCAATGAAAACAATGGATAAAATGTAATTTTCCCAGAAAGAAAATGTGAAAAACCAACCAAAGAGCCCAAAAAGTAAAATTACCCCATGAGGAATCACTTCACTGCAATAATGTAGTATGAAAAAGATTAATACACTCTAACCATTAAACAACTGTTATTCCTAACAGCATTTGCATATTTCCTGTTAAAATAACAAGTTGTTAGAATATCTTCTAGCTATTAGTATGAACCTTTCATGTGTCATCTCTAGAATTTGGTGCTGTTATTGCTTTTAGAACAACAGGCAGCATTATTGGCCTGTCCTGCATTAAAATAAATATTAATTAATAGAATAATAATATAACAATGACAGTAATGAGGTAGTACAGTGGTTAATAATATGTTTTTTCTTCATTCATTCTACATACACATGTCACACATACGCATCTGTGAATCATCTTCAGGGCTCCTCTATGGTATGTGATACCACCCTGGGTCGAGAAGGGGTGTGATTGCTAATCATGCCCTCTACTATTCCTCCCACAACAGTGAGTAGATGCTCAGTGAGTGCACCTGACTCCACCCCTTCCGCTTTCCAGGCTATAAATCATGGGGTCAGTCGAAGAAGGCGTCACTCTGTGAGCAAAGCACGACAATGGATGGAAATCCCATGAAAGCAAACAATTAACGAACAATACAAGTCCCATCTGGGGCTATTTTGTTTTGAATTATTTTTCTTGCCTCTACGTCATTGGGTGTCTGTATTTTTATTTCAATTTAAAAGGAGTAAACAGGGATAATGAGGCTGGGGTCTCAACATTTCATTTGCTTGGGAGTTGTACTTCCCCACTTGTCTACAACACATACATTAAAGTATCTGGTAGTTGAGTCATGGCAACTGGACTTCTTTCTTTAGTCCAGTTGCCATGACTCAGCTACCAGATAATTTCATCTGGATGACTGAGAATCTTCACAGACATACATTAAAGTAGATTTAGAAGAAAACATGACCCTGGAAAGTTCTGTGTGAGGTTCTAAAACACTTCCAAAATTAACAAGACGTTTACTTCGGCATTGGCTTAATAATAGAGGAAGGAGTAATCACCAAGAAATAGGTAGAAAGATTGTAGACAGGAAGAGGAAAGTGTGTTATTGAAGAAGAAGAAGGAGAAGCACAAGCTCTGTTGGGAATTGTGCTTAAAATTAATATTGGTCCTTCAATTCCGAACTATTTATAAAGCACCCTTTAACCTGATGATTTTATTGAATTGTTCAGAGATAGATAGGTGGAGTAACAAAAGTTGATGAGACCAGGAATGAGAATCTGGGGTACACAAGTAGGGAAATCTTGAAGAAAATACAGGAAAGAAGGGTAAAATGGTATGGCGTGTCATGTGAAGACATGTTTTGCCTAACAGAAATCTGGCAAAACCCAAACGACTGACACCATCTGGATACATTTACTTCGCAGAGCCTCATAGCTCAAGACAAGGAGGGGGAGTCGCAGTAATTGTTAGAACTGAACTAAATGTCAAAAGAATCCCAATTGACTGCCCATTGTCTTTCGAGTGTCTGGCTCATAAGCTACTTCCAAAGCCACGAACAGGACAGTGTATTCCTGAACAAATGCTGCCACTGAACTTTTCTTTTGTGGTGATGGCGACCTGACCTGCAATGTAAATATTTTGGATACCACACAATGCCAGGGTCTTTTAGGACATTCCAGCCTGACCATTTGCTCTGGACAAACTGTTTAATTTTAAAGGAGTTTGTCACAAGAGTATTTTAGTATAGTATAGAGCAAAACTTATCTGATAGTAGCAAAGAAGCAGCACAGAAGATGAGACAGGCGGGATGGGGTAGCGCAGATGAGCAGCAATAGCAAGCAGCAGAAAAGTATAATAGGAGATATTACAAGATGCCCATGAAGATATCAGAATTCGGAGGTTCCAATGTACAGCCAAATAAATATAACATTGGGTATTACAGGTGTGATTACCCCAGAGCTGCAAGACAAATGGGTTTAAAATCAAATCATTTCTCAGTCACTAAGTACATATAGAAATAATCATAAAAATCAAGTATATCCATTATAATCCAGAAGACAGACCATCCTCGGGTCCTAGACCACCATGGTGCAAAGAAATGTTCATAAGACTCAACCCATGAACCACAGAAAGATTCAGTTTTCCCTGAGGCTGAGAACCCAGATAAGGCAAAGTCCATAACTATATATGCAATAAAAAATGAAAGAATTGTAAGAAGTGCAAATTTGATGTGAATTTTAACAGAAAATGTTAACAGAGTGGAGCAGCAGCAACATGCATGCACCACTGTCCCCTCCCTGATTAAGTATTTATGCTTTTCCTTGAATGATTATTCCTTGAGTAAGTGAAACCCTGAGTAAGTATTTACGCTGCTCATTTCAATCTAACAGAGTGTGCTGGCACATTAAAGAAAATATACAAAAATAATAAGGGCCAGTGAGTGGATCTCTGATTCTTACTGTCATGTAACCCCCTCCCCCCTGCATTGCTACCTTTGGTATTGGTGTTCTGTGGAAAGAAAAAGATATAAAGTAGAAATTGAACTTAAAAAAAGGCAGAAATGAAATAATCTAGCAGTGAAAAGAACTTTATCATTTGAAAATCTAAATGGAACTGACATATTCTTGCTCTAAGCTCAATCACTGTACTGATCAATACTACTCTTAGAAGTAGCAGATGCCGCCAGATCATACAAAGTGGAAAATCCTTTAGCCCAGATCAATACTAGATGGATTTTTATTAAACAATATTACTACAAAAAGTAGCACCATTAGTGCTGTCAATGTCAATGTTTCATTCTCTCACTAAAGCATTTAACCCAATATAAAAATAAAATAACTTAAACTGAAGATCTTATAAACCCATTTCCCTCTTAAACAGTGATGTCAAGATTCTGACAGAAGTGCTTTATATTATTCCTCTGTTAATGTCTGGCTAATCTTTAATGTAATACAAACATCATCATCATTAGACAACTCGAAAAGAAAACTCATTTGATACTGTAAAGTAGGATTGCATTCATATTTGCCACTTTACATAACTTTGTGCTCAAAATTTGAATTAAACTGCCATATACAAATCCCAATAGCATAATTTACAATTCTTGTGTTCTTGGCTCCACTACTAGACAACGCTGTCCCTTTTAAGATGAGCTTAAGGCATTGTTATCTAATTTAATACGCTTTGAAGAATGATAGAAAAAAAAGACGAATGATCTTGTGAATATTTATTTAAAGAAAGATTGATTATGAAGACTTTGGGGTAAAGAGGTTTAGAGACTGCTTCTGGAGATCGGGGTCAGCTCACTGTTACACAGAAGAGACACTTGGTTGTAAAAAGAAGGCAAGGAGAAGTTGATCGTGAATGAAAGAAAAAAAAAATCAATAGGAATTGGGAAGCTCCATGTACTAGTTGACTGCGGTGGGTTGGCACCATGCCCGGGATTGGATTCCTGCCTTGTGCCCTGTGCTGGCTGGGATTGGCTCCAGCAGACCCCCGTGACCCTGTGTTCGTATTCAGCGGGTTGGAAAATGGATGGATGGATGTACTAGTTGATTTTTGGTATGTTAAAAAATTTCCTTTTTATAATATGAAACATTTCTGACTAGTGATGGCTGTTATTTATGTAAAAAGTCGAGTAAGTTAAGCTAAGCCACGTAAACATGGCTATTTTAGTAACTAGTGTGTGTTCGAAATAATGAAGGAGTGTATGTGTATACAAAAATGTAGTAATATGAATAAAAATATGAGTTTTCTTGTATTGTCTTTGTTTATTTAAGTATATCAAACTACTCCTAATCCTACTCCTGTTCCTGTTATTACTATTGCCCTTGCAACTTGTTCATCATTAAAAAAGCACGAAATAACGAAAAGGTAGAGTTGTTCCATGCATCCTCTTTACTCAACTAAAGCCCTTTTCAAGTTTGGGCAGACATTAATACAGTAAACCCAGATAACTTGACAGTCCCCTCTGATGCTGCTTATTTGTGTTTGTTATTTTTTACATATGCAATTGTTTGTAGAACATAGTGGAACTAAAAGGGAGTTTTCAGAACTGAATATATGTCAATAACATGTTACTCTATTCCTAATCACAATTCTTCACTACATTCTATACTACAGATAAGAAATGATTTTTTCAAAAGTTGCGTTTTTAAGGAAACATAACATTCTCAAACCTGCTTAATCTGATTCAAGGTCATTGGAGCCAAAGTCCCAGCAGCATTGAATACAAGACAGGAAACAATTCTGAACAGAGTGCCAGGTCATCACAAGGCAGACATCACATCACCTCCAGTTATCCTACAATACACATCTTTGGGGATGTAAAAAGTAACCTGGAGTACTTAAAAGGAAAACCACGCAGAAAGTGAAGAATGTGCAACCTCCACATGGACAATGATGACACAACATTAAAGATTTTGAAAAATGTTTGTGCTTTAAATAGTTTTATTCTTCACACTTTTAAGCACTTTTACTGGTTTATGAATCATGTCGATTCAGAATTTATTTATAATTGATGTTTTGATCTGTCTGAAGGTGGAGGAACCAGCCAGAGCCAGAAGTAGTCAAAGACAAGAAAAAGACGAAAACCAAAAAGTCAAAACAAAATCAGAAAAACAGAAGCGAAAGTAGAGAGCACAAAATACGCAAATCAAAAACAAAAAATAAGGAAACCATCTTAGCATTAGACCTACTTGTAATAAAACTAGCAATCCACTAACAGAGCGTAACAAAATGTTGTTTATCCACTGTGAGATAAGAATGAAATTCATACATCATGGTCACATGACTTCACCAAAAACAAGGCAGACAGCAAAACGAACTCTGCCAATTCTTATGTAACCTGGGTCAGGTTTTCAAAAAGAATATATAACTGCGAGTTTGTGTAAATAAAGTTTATTGAGTGAAATGGGGTACCAGTTGTGGGGGTTGGGTAAAGTTTAGTATATATATAAGTGTCGCCTGATTGGACGGGGGAGTCGATGAAAGAGAGTTGCAGTTGAGGCAGCACGCCGAAACAAGACGGAAAGAAAGAGAAAAGAGAGAAAAGAGAGGCGCTGTTGAGGCAAAACGCCGAAACAAGACGGAAAGAAAAGAACGAGAAAGAGAGGCGCTATTGAGGCAAAATGCCGAAACAAGACGGAAAGAAGAAGGAGAAAAGAGAGGCATGGCACTGCTATTTTGTGGGGTTTGCATTGTCCTTTTCCATGAGGATTTTCCAGGAAGTACTTGGACCAGACTGCTTATGATGTTTTCCATGCTTTAGTATAAAGATCACTCAAAGTAGTAGTAAGTATCCAAGATTGACAAACAAAGCTTTGACTTTTCTCTCTTTTTGACATTAAGTTTTGACCCTTGCTTTGCCCTTTGAGTCTGTTCTTTCTCCTCACTCTTTAATTATTTGGACTGACTTCTCTTTTTACAGTCAGTACATTTATATGGCAGTGCCAATTTTTTTAGGGTTTGTTTAGGAATGCATAGGTTGGTTGCTTTTGATGTGTCCCCTGAAGTTGCAATCAGTGAAATCACAAACGCAATGCTGTATAAGCTAGAAGCTCAGTAATCATTTTATCGAAATTTGTGGATCACACCCAAAAACTCTGTCCTGTGGTTGAGTTCTGCTTTTTCTGGTTCTCAAATGTATTGCCTTTTTTTGGCTTAAATTTTGCCTTCCAATTCTTTATCAAAAATTCTTTTCTGACCATTGCAGTACTGTATCCCCAGCCCCTGCCAACCCCCGGAGGACTTTAAGATACAAAACATATATACATTCAGTATATCCTGTTTTAAATTTACTTGATTAAGTGTACCCCTCAACTCAAACTGGTGTAATCAGAACAGAATTCTGGTAGTTTTTTTGACCAGTAGATTTATCCTGGGTCTAATTTTTATTCAATTTTCCCCAATTTCCAATGTATTCTTTGTTTAATCCTTAGAATTTTAATGGAATATTTGTGTATCATAACTAAGATAACTTTATATTGTATGATGGTAATATGTCTGAGACAATTAAACATCTCTCCTAAACATACTGTATGTTCTGTGTTCAACTGACTGCAAATTAGTCTTTTCTTGTGGTAATATACTTGATACTCCACAGTCTAACTCAGGCCTACACTTAGTGGTAGCTGGCAAGTTGATTAAAGTGAAGATCATTTTTCTAAAGTATTTTAAATGTTTTCTGAATATGAAAGCCTTCTAAGCATATGTTTGTTTGTTTTTTTTTTGTTGTTTTTTTACAAATGAGCTGAGCAATAATTGCAAAAATTACATTCTTTAATTTTTTTCTCTTTTGCAATGAAGAATGTTTTAACTGTATTATATGTTGTTCTACTTTATGCTGAACTAATCGTTTTTGTGTTGCAAATTACAGTAATGTCATCAAAAGATTCAATTTAGGATAAACAAAAAACAATCTAAAGTTCAGGCATGAGTCCAAAGGATGCTGTTTTCGATAGGATTTATTCTTTCCATCAGGCAGTTTAAGCCATAAGAGTCTTCATTTGAACAACAAAAAAAAAAACAAAAAAAAAACATATTGCTACTGTTATCTTGTTATTTTAGGATTTAGAGGAGCACCATTTATAAATAAAAATTTTATCTATCTATCTATCTATCTATCTATCTATCTATCTATCTATCTATCTATCTATCTATCTATCTATCTATCTAT
>JANRMT010062825.1:14801408-14841441 GCA_026402145.1 Polypterus bichir lapradei
ATAGATAGATAGATAGATAGATAGATAGATAGATAGATAGATAGATAGATAATTTGTCCCCAGCAGAAAAAATAGCTTTTTACAGAAGGTCAAGAAATATTATAATCAATAATAACAACAGCAATCCCCTCAAATGCACACAAACATTTACTAAAAAGAAGAAAACTTCTGACTTGGCTAAAAATATGAGATGGGATACAATAAAACGTTAGAGAGGTGTGTTGCCATAGGTGTGAAGAAGCCCCTGGAGCGTTTCTTGACACACTTCTGCTGTATGTTTTGTTAGCTGAAAGTACTCAATGCAAGTATCTCAGAGAGAGGATTTCCACCGTTACTTATAATTGACACAAGTTTTGTCTTCATTCCCTCCTTCTCTACTACCTCTACTCACCCTATAACTGAGCCTGCCCTTTTAATTAGTTTGCTGATTCTGTGGATCATTTTTGAAGAGATGTTACCAGTCCAGCACACTATAGCATAGACAATTGCACTGGCCATCACAGAGTTATAGAGTATGTAAAAGATACCACTACCCACATCAAAGAAGCACTGTCTCCTAATAAAAAAGAATCTGAACTTCCCATTCTTAATTCAGTTCCTTGGTTTTGCATAAAGAAATAAAATTCTTCACCTGTCACTCTTGTACTTTTTCTCATCCACCTTGCCAATACTGCCCATTCTTGCAGGTGAATTTCTTCAAGTTTCATGGTAAGGTGTTATATTTATAGTCCATACTGTACAGGGTGAACAGAAAAGCTAACATGACTGTTTCCTGTAGTGTTCACATCCACATCAGAGGCACAGTCCTTGTGCCTCACAAACTGGAGTCTGCCCGACAGATAGCCCATTATCCAGGACACCATAGGCTCATTCCCCTGCTTATCCCTGAGCTTCCACCTTAACAGGGATATGGCTGGATAGTACTGCAGACATAATGGCAAACATACGTTTCCATTGTACTGCATAATCCCTGCTGCGCTGCCAGCTTTGCCCAGATGGGAATAAGCCTTGTGGAGCAGATAGGTAATTGCACCTTCCACTCCAATCGCTGTCCAATAAGTAAACTACCGTGTGTCCAAATGGTCTTTCACAAGAGGACTCACATAGTCCCAGACGAGCCTTTCAAAGGACTTCATAATGCCACTGAGCTGCAGTCATTAGATGGAGAGATGCATGCTTTCCTTAGAACAGGAACAACACAAGATGCTTTCCAGAGCAGCAGTACTTTCTGGATCCTTAATGACAGACTGAACATGTAGCAGAAAATACTAAAGTTGATCAGCACCACCATTAAATATGGGAGGGACTTATTCCATCTGGACCTATGGCTTTTCTTGTCTCATCACTTGGTCATCAGTTATGGACAGGCCATACTAATCATCAGAAGTGTTCTCATCACTGGCTAAGTGATGAGAGTACAAGCTGTACAGAGAGTTACTGATGCTGTAGAAGATGGTGTGGCCGCATTAGCTATTCAGAGAAAGTGGAAGTGTGAGGGACAATCAGTTAAAAATGGGTTTATAGCATTAGTTTTGTCCACATTTCTTTCTAATGACCAAGACATGGATCATCCATTTACAGTCAAAGATTGCAGGACCCCATCTTGGTAAGATCAGGTTCAAGACACTAACCTACTTTAGAGAGAATACTAATACTTCACAGTGCACACTCAAGCTCACTTCTATACTCAAGTTAGAGAAGTCAATCAATCTACGTATGCTTCAGAGTTTTGTTGTAGAAAAGTGCAAAGTGCTAGTGTGACGATGTGGGTTCTAGCTCCACACTCCCATTGCTATTCAGGAGCCCTTCAACCCAACACCGTCGGTAATGTTACCAATGAGCTAGTCAGTGAAGGCAATAAACAATTGAGCAAGGGGATGGTAAAAAGTGAAAAGTGCTTTTATTACAACAGTCAGCAAAAACAGTGTTCAAATAAATAAAGTGCAGTGCTTCAAATTCTTCATTAAATAAATAATCCGTAAAAGAAAAACATGGAGGTAAAAACAATAAATAGAAAAAACAATCCTTTAAAACCGACGAGGTTAAAACGATCAGGAAGCAGTCTTTAAAAACAAATGACAAACCTTTTAACTGGTGACTTCCCTGCTTCTCCCTGTCCAGGCTTCGCAACAGGGGAGCCACTCTACCTGCAGCTGACCTTCTTTACACCTGCTACTGCTGTCAGTTGCCTCACCGATCCTTGGCTCCGGTCGGCTCCTCCGGACAGCGACTTGGGAATCTCTTAACGGCCAAGGCTCTCACGTTAGGGACACCGCGTCCCAAGTCCCGACTCCCGCTACCGTCTGTGGAGAGTCCTGCACCTTCCCGGTCACTCCCGCCCTACAAAGCAAACTTCTGCGGGGGTGACCACAACCACTTCTCCCAGGTGTTGGCCAAACACCCAGGCTGCCTTCAGCTGCCTGCGAGCACTGGCCCGCTTCCTGCTGCACCGATTTGCTCGCGCTCTCTCTCTCTCTCTCTCTCTCTCCTCACTGCTTCCAACCTCCGTTTACTTCTGTTCTTTCTCTTTTTCTTCTCGTTCTCTCTTCCCTTCCTCCTAACTGACTCGCGCTTCTTATAATGCGAGAGGCCATAGCAGCCGTAGCAAATTAGCCACGGGAGCAATCACGGATGTGGGCAGTTCCTCACCTGTGTACTCGGTGAGAAACTCGCACACCGCAGATCGTCCCGCGGCTTGCTATGGCCCAACGCCCCCTTGCTAAGCCGCCGCGAGAGCGGTGATTATTTATTTAAAATGGCCTTTACTAAGCAAGCTGTGGACCCGCTATACCACAACTAGACATGGGCAAAAAGTACATCAATTATAAATACAAGATGGGAGACACAGTCTTACTGTAGGCAACCACTGAAAAGGATTTAGTAGTTTATGTTGACACATCATTTTCACCATCTAAGCAATGTACAGAAGTAATTAAAAAGGCAAATAAAATGTTAGCTTATATAATAAAGACTGATGAATATAAATCACAGGACATTGTGCTCAAACTATATGATGTACTAGTGAGCTTGCATCTCAAGTAGTGTGTGTAGTTCCGGTCACCACAGTACAGAAAAGACATAGTAGCACTTGAAGTAGTGAAGAGGAGCGCAACCAAGTGCATCATGGGACTTAAGGATATGCCCTACTGTGACAAGCTCAGAGAATTAAACCCTGTTTAGTCTCAAGCAGAGGACACTGCATGGGGATGAAGTTCAGGTGTTTAAAATCCTCAAAGGCACTGATAAAGTAGATCTAGCAACATTCTTTCGGCTTAAGGGTGAATCACGTACTCGAGTACATGAGTGGAAATTAAGGGGAAGAGCATTTAGGACTGAAGCCAGGAAGCATTTCCTCATGCAAAGAGTTGTGTGACTCTGGGACAAATTACCAAGACATGGAGTTGAAGCAGAAACCTTGACAACTTTTAAGAAATATCTAGATAAGATATTGGGACAGTTTAGCTATTAGCTAAACTAATGGACTTGATGAACTGAATGGTCTCCTCTCGATTATCAAATTTTTTATATTTCTAGATTATGAATAAAAGCCAGTTTAAACACAAAATCACATTTTTTGAACTATTAAATACCAAATGTATGTTTCCAATCATGCAGGTTTTCTTATATATTGAAATTAGAGACCTTACTGTCTTGATACTAGCTAGAGTGGATGAAGATTCTGACAGCATCTCCAGATTATATCAAAACATTTCAAGGAACTTACCCCTAAATGTTCTTAGGCAATAATGAGAAATTAATTTCTCAGTTGAAAGAAATGGAATTCAGGTACTCAGAAAATGCAGTTTACTTGAATATGTACTAAACACACCATAATTCAACTAAATAATTGTTCAGTGGTCAAATATACCTTGTGTAAAATTGTCTAAAGTGCCTCTAGGGCAAAATCTAACCCGTGGGTGATGTCATCACCTCCATCTTAAGCAGAATAAAGAATGAGCACGAGAGAAAAGGAAATTGAACCCCGAGAAGAGACATAGTCATTAATCTAATCCAAGACTGTATCCTATAATTCAAAATAACTGTTGTCTAGCCTCCCAAATTTTAGCTGTAAATCACATTTGAAAACATCGTAGTCAGGAGTCTTTAACCAGTGAACAGAATAGAAAAATAAACACAAACAAAGTCCCACAGTATGAGCAATCTTGGACACTGGTAAGATGGTAGGATGACATTTAATTGTCACTTAATTGTCTACACACACAAGCGCTGCTGGGTCACGGCCATTGTGATGAAACAACTAATGGTGTGTAAGATGGTACAAAGTGGCTTTAAGCAAATTAAATAACTGTTGCTATAAATAGCGACTGACAGAAATGAATTCTCCTCTTTTCAAAACCTAAGTGGGATGCAAAAAATAGTCATGAATCATGACAAATTGCAGATGACAACAATTCACAGCACTCCAGGCATCGGGAGGTCAGATGTTTTGAGAATAGTCTATGTTTAAACTATTTTGGGCAAAAATGTTTTTATATGTCTGAGAGAGCCTTCTATTTAGTGTCACTGCTAATGCCTCATCGTCAATATTTGGGTAAAAACCTGAAGGGATAATAAGATTAGTGGTAATATCCTACACCGCACTACTTCAATAAAGACTGGAAGAATCCTACAGTGCCTTCTATAACTCAGTTGGAAAATGATGTTATCTGTTATCTCAGAAAAGTTCTCATTATGAGGATTTGTTCAGATTGTTTAAAGGAATGACCAAGAACGTATTAATGTATTTCAAATGCAAGCTTGTCATACCTCTGCTCACCATTTTTACTTTTCCAGGCCACTGCAAGTTATGTAAGGACATGGTGTGAGTCAGTGTGTCAAGATTAATTAAAATCCAACATGAGCAGAAGTGTCCTGTGTGTTCTCCTCAAATGTTTAGCATGTGGTTCTGTTTTATAGCAGACAAAGAACCATATTAGCTGGAGGTCTCTAATCGTGTTGCTGTCTGAGTCGAGTAGGGTTGAATGCTGAGTTTCATGGCAGTGCATACTATCCTATTCACCATGTCATTTGAATTTGTTTAATTAAGTTGTTCTGTAATATTTCTTCTCAAGTAAATGGAATAATAAAAAAACCCTCTATCAGTGTAGAATGTGGCCACCGGGGGTGCTCCAGCTCCCTAAACACCCAACACACAGGCTCACACACAAGTTAAAAGGCAAAAGATACTTTATTGTGGGAAACTCTTCCTCAGGTAAGAGTTTCCCACCACCAAAGAACAGTACAGTTAAGTACGACACACAGCAATATTAAAGTACTCTGCAATTCACATTATTTTAACATGGCTTTCTCATAGCTTCATTTTAGTTTAATCCTGATACAATCATTATCATTCATGGTGGCTCCGAAATCTGTACTAACCCCTACTTTTTCTGCTGTTATTTTTCCGGTTTTCTGTAGTGGCGATCTGCACCACCACCACCCAATCAAAGCACCATGATGTCCCTACATTGATGGATTAAAGGCCAGAAGTCCAGATGACCGTCATCATCAAGTTCTTCCATGTGAACCCTGAATACCATGAGGACTGATTGAGGTCATTTATGTTAGGTAGAATGCCTAGAGGGGGCTGGGCGGTCTTGTGGCCTGGAACCCCTGCAGATTTTTTTTTTTTTTCTAGCTGTCTGGAGTTTTTTTTTGTTTTTTCTGTCCTCCCTGGCCATTGGACCTTACTTTTATTCTATGTTAATTAGTATTGCTTAATTTTATTTTTTATATATTTTGTCTTTTTTCTCTTTCTTCATCCTGTAAAGCATTTTGAGCTACATTATTTGTATGAAAATGTGCTATATAAATAAATGTTGCTGTGTACTCTTTCTCTTCATCACTGCTTCCTCTTCTCCCCCCAGTAAGCTTCGGCCCCCATTCTCCTGACACTGGCTTGTCCATTTATTGCAGGCAGCTCCTTTTATACAGTCGCTGGTGAGCTGCAGCTCTGATGCACTTCTGAGTGAGGTTGGAGTCTTATGGAGTATGGACTTCCAAATCCCACAGCTACCAATGGGACTCAACAGGGCTGTCATCCAGGACTACAATACCCAGCATGCCTTCTGGACACACATGAGGGGTACCAAGCCTAGATTTGCTGCCATCTATCTTCCTGGGGGAGGCAAAGCCCTGTGTAAGCTGTCTCCCCCCTCGAGGGTGCCGGCCATCCCGCACATGAGTTAACAAAGAACTTCAGCTGCCATGATTCAGCACCCCAGCCATCAAGCCTCAGCTCATCACTTACTTGTAAGAAAAGGAGATACACATTTATTAATTTCCCATGAGACAAGGTTAACCTGACAACCTGCCACTTACAGCTTTGTGGAGACCTGAGATGTATTTCACAGGATGCTGAGTGTAGGATGATGATATCTGCAGAACAATGCAATAGCTGTGAGAGGCTGATGACAACGAGAGCTCTCTCATTTAATTAGAAGAAATGAGGGGGAAAAAGTACCCATGAAAATGTTCACAATGCTGCACTTAAATTATCTCAGTCAGGCGCTCCCTAATGAAGATAATAATCTTAGCCTTGATGTTGAAATAAAAAAGCAGTTTGTTAAAAGGAAGACAAAGTTTAATTCTGTCTCGACAAAGAAATCATGTAGGTTAAAATTAAACAACGACATACAATAGAAACTTCTTGTATTGAAAAAAGTGGGCAAGTTGGGATTATCATCACCATGACTGCTGTAACCTTCAAATATAATTCTGTGGCACAAGAGGCCACAGCAGATTATTTAAGGACAAGATGTGAGTCAGTGAGTCAGGATGAATTAGAAGCCAGAATGAACAGAAGCGTCCTGTGTGCATTCCTCTTATGTTCAGTACACAGCGCTGTTCCCTTCCCAGTGGCATCCTTTAGCATCTCCATCCATTATCTGCCTCCGTGTATTTATTTTATAAGATTAGGGACAGATAGCATTCATCCTGAGCAAACCACAGATGGGATGCCAGTTCATCACGGGACACACCTAACCTAACTCTCATACTGGGAATATTTACATATAATGACGAGTATCCTGCGTAAAGTAAGTCTAAAAATGTAACATGAAAGAGATGAGTTTCATTTCGGAAAGCACCATGTTGTCAAAAGGGGAAAGAAAGAAAAGACTGGTACATTTTCCTCAATGGTCACTTGTGACTGATGACATGACATAAGCCAAAGTGGCGAGGTTGTGGGCAGAACGTCCTAGAATATCACTGTGCTCTTCTAAGGGCATGAAAATAGAAAGCAGGTAAATGGTGGTGTTACACTCAAATGCTCCCACCCTGACCCCTTTAATTGGTCCCCATATGAGATGCACTAGCACTAGAATCCCTGAAGCCTATGAAATTATAAAAGCTCCTTATCACTGTGCCAATTGCCTACTTTTCTTTTGCAAATGTGTGAATTAGAAGCACGCAGCCTGCACTCAACCTGCTCTCACAGCTCAAGTCGGTGTTGAAGTGTTTATCTGGCAATGAGTTTTAAGGAGTTATATAGGTAAATTAAATGCTATGATTTGAAAAACATACATTTTATGTGTGATCCATGTCTACAACAATCTGTGTAAATAAAGAATGACATAGGAAATGTGAGGCAAGAAATGTTGAACACACAGCTAAAACAGAACATTTTTTTTCATATGTTGTAACAATAACAAAATAATGTTGACATGAAATGTAGAATGTGTGAAGACTGAAGATCAGATATCAAATAAATACTTTCACAAAAGGTGCAACAAAACAAGTGTGCCATTATTCAGCAATAAAACCGATAAAAAAGAATTTGCTCAACTGAAATATGTTGCTGTTAATCAGTAAAAATAAATATCAGTGTGTAAAAATCAGCTGCTTTACACTCTGCATTACCTGTGCGGGGCTGCAAGATCGCTGTGCTTCCAGTGATACCTGCTTGTCTATTAAATGTAACCGGATGAAAATGAAACACACACACACAGACACACACATGCCACTGTGAAGCACATCTTGCTGTTACTGCACATTAAACTGCAGACTACACAGCATTTTATAACAAGCTGAGTCTACGTTGAAGAAATATGTAAACTGCAACAGGAATGGCATCTCTCTGGGCAGCTATTCACACCCAAAATAATGCCAAGTAGCACAAAGATATAAAGGAGTGTACAGCAGAATCAGAAAGTATTCAGGCCCCCTTCACTTTCTGCACACTTTGTTTTGTCGTAGATTTAATTTGAAATGGATACGTTTCCCATTTTTGCACCTATAATCAATAACCCACAATGATAAAGTAAAAACATGTTTTGTGAAAGGCCTGCAAATGTATTAAAAATTAAAAAACTGACATCTCTCATTCCTATCAGTATTCAGACCCTTTGCAATGGCATTCCAAATTGTGGTCCAGTCCATCCTGTTTGCTTTAATTATTCTTGAGATGTGTCAAGAACTTTACTTGAGTCCACTTGCAGCAAACTGAATTGATTGGGCATCATTTAGTAGGACACGCACCTCTATACATAATGTCCCACAATTCATACTGCATGTCAGGACTAACATCAGGCTATGAAGCGCAAACAACTCTCTAAATGAAATTGTAGTGAGGCATAGATGGGGGCCAAGGTCTAAACCCACTTCTGAAGCTCTGAGTATCCACAGGAGTGAAGATACCTCATTTGTAAAATGGAAGCAGTTTGGAACAAATAGCACTCTTCCTAGAGTTGGCCATTTGGCCATGCTGAATAACTTGGCAGGAAGGGTCTTGGTCAGGGAGGTGAACAATAACCCAATGGACACTCTAAGAGAGCTTCAGAAGTCCTCTGCTGACAAGGAAGAATCTGTTGGAAGGACAACCATCTCAGCAGCCCTCTATTAATCAGGCATTTATGGTAGAGTAAATAGACAGAAGCAGCTCTTGAGTTAAAGGCTTCTAAATAGCATTAAAAAAAAAACTCTAAGAGAATGAGAAAAAGATTCTCTGGTGTTGGAGAGCATGTGCTGATAGTGTGCTGAACCACCTAGATTGGGATTCAAGTGTAGCGGGTGACACCTCAGCACCACACTGGAACTGTGTGAGGTTTTCTCTGGTGGCTGGAGCACCAATCCACCCACCAACCCTGGTGTGATAACACAAAAATTGAGCTCTTTGGGCAGAACTGTATGCACTATTTCTGTTGAAGACCAGACACTGTCCATCACTTACCTAATGCTATCCCTATGAAAACAGCCAGATACAGTAAGGTCCTTGAAGAAAACCAGCTCCAGAATGGACGTGACCTCTAATTGACTTGATGGTTCACCTTTCAGCATAATAATGACCTGAAACATCCAGCCAAGATAATACTGGAGTGGCTTCAGGATAAGTCTCTGACTGTCCTTGAGTATCCCAACCAAAGCCCAGAGTTAAACCCCCTGGAAGATCAGTGGGGAGACTTGAAGATGGAAGTTTACAGACATTTCCCATTTCATCTAATGAAACTTAGGACGATCGGTCAGGAAGAATGGGATAAACTACCCAAATCCAGAAGCTTGTAGAGACTTACCCTAGAAGACTCAAAGCTGTAATTGCTGACTAAGGGGCTTCTACAAAGTAGGGTGTGAATAAGTATGTGGATGAGACATGTCAGGTTATGATTTTTAATAATTTGGAAACATTTCTGAAAACATGTTCTCACTTTGTCTTTATGGGTAATTGTGTGTAGCTTAATGGTCAAAATGGCAAATTTGTCTACTTAAAATTAAATCTACAACACAACAAAGTGTGAAGAAAGTGAAGAGTTCTGAGTAATTTCTGTCTCTACTGAGTGACTGTTATACAAACAGATCCTTCGTGATCAACAGAGGGACAGCGCACAATACAACTCTATGACAAAATATATGCTTATCTTTATCAATAACCACCTCATCTTCCAGCTGTCTCATTCTCCCCTGTCTTCTCTTTCTTTTGAACCTTGCTTCTTCCTCTTGGCAGTCAGTCTTCTCGACTCCTTACTCAATCATGTCTCAGGCACAAAATAACTCTACACCACCTTCTGAGGTCACCTCTTACTTACTCACTTAAGGGTCAGGGCAGTCTTTGTTTTGCTACAGCAACAGCAACTTACAATCTCCTGTAAAGGCCCCTTCACCCTTACGCAGTTGGAAGCCCTTAAATAGTGATGATTGGCATGATTTGTACAAAATCAAATTTACAGAAAAATGCTGCATTTCACTTAAAAGAAAAATTCTGAAACAAACGTTTTCACTACAAGTGAAATTTGAGCCATTGGCACATATATTGTTTATCTCATCTGTAACTTTTTTCTCCATGTGCAATAGTATGGGAACATCTGATGCACTGCACAGAAAGTGAGGTGTGACTAGAGAGTACTTACATGGAAGTAATTCACTGCCGCTAAATCCATTCGCCTCTTTATATGGCCGCCAGCAAGCCTCTGGAAGGATCCTGGCTTGGTTTGGCTTATGGAATTGAGGAAGGTGAGCACAGATGTTGTTAACTTGGCTTCCAAATGAGCAGTGTGATGTGAAATGGGTGGCATGAATGTGCAGGCAGGTAGCTCACAAAGCATATGATAGCACCTGGAGCCACATGGAGGGAATCGTGAAAGATCAGAAGTGGCACTGTAGGGTGGCCAAAGAATGTAACAGCAATTCTGGCTTTGCTTTTCACCTCAAACAAAATTTTTAAATCACACCAAAACCTTATTTTAGTGAGTTTAGTATTTCATGATTGTGAAAGTGCAAGCAAAATACATTTTAGGGGAAATGAATGTCATGAAGAAAAGTAAAATGAAACTGTTTTACTCTTCACTGCTCATAAATCATTACCCACAGCGACATTTATGTGCTTCCCTCTAGTAGTCAAATGGGAGAAATGAACTTGTGATTAAATGGACCAGCAGGCACCAGATTTCCCGGTTATGGGGACTACTTCCAGTTACCTGGAGGTCTTCTCTCATACGCTGAATACAGGGTCAGACATCACCTGATAGCCTCCTGGGCAAGCATAATATGTTAGCAGCACATTATTCCTTGTATTAGTGTCTCTGCCTGTTGCATTTTCAAGGCACTTTACCCAGGAGGATGTAACACCATCTTACAGACATTCCTATTTATCTTCAATTTTTATTCTTCCTAATATTTTTTAATAAAGAATATGTCTAAAGTTCTATAGATAAAGAGGTCAATTGTTTATGACCTGCAGCACTGGAAAATTATATAGCCTTCATGGGGTGCCAGAATAAATGAGAAGTGGAGAATGAATATTACATCTTGAGGTTTAGAGTCCAAATTGTTAGTCGCTAGGGCTTAAGTGAATATTGTCATGATGTGCACTTTGTTCTATATTTTTAAGGCATTCCCTTGGCCTCTATAGATAATGGAAATATCAATCTAGGGGTTTTTAAATACATGGAATTAATTTGTCTGATTTTTGTTTTATTTAAAATGTTACGAAGACACTGTTTTTGAAACAATGCCATTTTGGTTTTTATTATGGGCACTACCATTGTCTGTTGTTTGTGATGCAGGGATGCCAGGTTGTTACTAGGCAGGATATCCAGTAGTGCGTGACGTGTGACATCTTTACCAACATTATAAACACACACTTCCTAACTGTCTAAAACGTTACTGGGGTTACACCTGTAAGTGTTTCCATAGCAAGGCAGAGCGAGTGTTCAGAAGCCAGAGAGGCACATATGTGAGCACTAGGGAGATGACCATGGCCTCAGCTCTTCATCTTTCCTGGGATCCTTCACAATTTGATTCTCATGAGATGATTCTAAGATGTAGTGGCCATACAGAGTCTTCTTGAGTAGCAAGAAATGCACTCTATTGTAAATGGAATTAATTATTATCATTTTTTTAAATTATTTTTTACTTGGCAAATTCAATATACTGAGGTGGGCTGGCGCCCTGCCTGGGGTTTGTTTCCTGCCTTGCGCCCTGTGTTGGCTGGGATTGGCTCCAGCAGATCCCCGTGACCCTGTAGTTAGGATATAGCGGGTTGGATAATGGATGGATGGATGGATGGAAATTCAATATATTGACCAGCCATAATCACAAGTCATCAAAAACACATAGACAGATTTCCTCTGTGGACCATCAGGGGCCGTACTGCTCCCCTAACCCCAACACAGACAGGCTTTTTCTCAATAGCACACCTTTATTTAAGTAGGGAAGCATTTTTCTTTTGTTCCCCACTACAAAGCACAGTACAAAAGCACCAAATACAGTATGTAATGCACAGTCCTTTCTTCTTTCTCTCTCTTTCTCCCTCTTCCTCTGTCACCTTTGAAGCTTTGTCCTCCATCTCCTGGCTCTGGCTTCCTGACTGGTGGAGTGGTGACTCCTTTTATAGTGCACTCCAGGTGTTTCTTGACCTTTTTCCGGCTGCACTTCTGGGTGTGGCGGAAATGGATCCTCCAAGGACTCAGCCACACATCCTGCACCCCCTGGTAGCACCCACGGAGCCCAACAAGGCTCCTCCAAAATACAACTCCCAACATGCCCTGCAGGAATCTGTGGTGCTGTAGTAACCCAGGGAGGCTGCCTTGTAGTGTCTTGGGGAAGATAGCGACTCCAACATGATCTCTCCTTCGGTCCTTCCTCCCAGCTGGCGTCCCGCCCAGGTAATGGCCCTGGCCATCCTTCACACCTCACACAGTTATGGGAATGAATGGTTAGTTATGATTAGGATTTATGACCTTGTTTTTTGAACATTGTTTCGGTTATGGTGATCAATTTTGTGTAATCATTTGTGGTCAGAGATCTTTGTTTGTTGGTTTTTTAATCTTAGCATGTCTCCAAAAGGTTACGTCATCTCTGGGTCTTAATGATTTTAATTTATTTTTCATCTCCATTCAACTGGCCATGATGCTTACCCAAAAGGCAATGATGTTCTTTTTCATTTTATTCTAATCTCACTCCCCAAAATGACATCCTGTAGAATATATCTACATTGTTTTTAATTTAAGAAAATAATTTTGTTTTTATAATTTTTTCAAAAATGTTAGTACCGTGTTGCCTCCAGTATCTGTCTTTGTAGTTAACGGCACCATGTTATACAAGATATGCAAAATCCGCAGTATATGCTGTCACGTATGAGCATCAAATGTTCACCTTCTGAGTTCTTCACAGGTATGTGATACCACCCCAAGCCAAGAGGGAGCTGCCACTTACTGTCTGTCTTCTTTTTCCTCCATAGCACAAAGAAACCACCCAGTGAAGACAACCGACTCCGCCACTTCTGGTTCCTGGGCATCACTTCTGGCTTAAGCTATTCACTCAAGCAGAGAAACTCCACAATCTACTCCTTTTAGAGCCTATAAAAGTAGCACCATTATTACAGGGAAACCTTTTGTTAATCATTGTTTGAACACCATCGCTCTTTGTTTTTGTTTTCCCTACAAGTAAATGGGGACAGCCGGGTTGGCACCCCAAACATTCACTGTTGTATCTGCATGTTATTCGCTCAGATGACTATGATGTTTTAAAATCATAACAAATCAGAATAAAGTAAAATAGGCTAAAGCTGTTTTTCTGTATCAAGCAATTGTTCTCAGTTTTTCTAAATGCATATAATTTGACAGACAGGCTCTTGCAAAACCTTAAAAGACAATAAGTTTGTGTTCATCTTTCTTAGAAGTGGTGCTGTGAATTTTGTTTTTGCACTGCTTCAAACTGCCGATTCACAGCTTTCTGCGATGTGCGTTCT
Source organism: Polypterus bichir lapradei (assembly GCA_026402145.1). Classification (NCBI taxonomy): domain Eukaryota; kingdom Metazoa; phylum Chordata; class Cladistia; order Polypteriformes; family Polypteridae; genus Polypterus; species Polypterus bichir. The sequence goes on from JANRMT010062825.1 coordinate 14,815,090, forward strand.
CTTAGCAGACATGCAGTCCCAAGGTGCATGAAGCTCATGTACAATACATTCATCACAGATAACACCCTTTTTCAGTAAATTATTGAGCATAAAGGAATTTGTGGCCAAAAGAAGAATTGAATCTTGCCCAAGGCTGGGATTCTTCCAGCTGTGTTTGTGGAGATAGCCTCTGGTTGTACCCAACTTAAAAAAAAACGAAAAGACAAAAAAAAAAAAGAAAAAAAAATATCCAGGGGCTCATTTTTCATCTCACTTCATTTTCTTTAAGCTTAATTGTCAGCAGAACTATGTACATTGACATGTGCAAAGGAATCTACTGTATACTAATAAAAGGCAAAGCCCTCACTCACTCACTCACTCACTCACTCACTTATCACTAATTCTCCAACTTCCCGTGTAGGTAGAAGGCTGAAATTTGGCAGGCTCATTCCTTACAGCTTACTTACAAAAGTTGGGCAGGTTTCATTTCAAAATTCTACGCGTAATGGTCATAACTGGAACGTATTTTCGTCCATATACTGTACTGTAATAGACTGCAGCTCGATAGCCGTGGGAGGCGGAGTTTCGTATTAAAGCATTCAACCAATCACATTTCAGCCATCATTTGATGCCAGGCAGAGAGAATAGACTACAGCTCGATAGCCGTGGGAGGCGGAGTTTCGTATTAAAGCAATTAACCAATCACATTTCAGCCATCATTTGTTGCCAGGCAGAGAGGCTTTCACAATCCGTTGTGTAGGCACTCTAACACAGAATAAATGTCGATTAACCTGTTGCTTCAACCAATCAGATTTTGAGTTGGTGTCAGTCGGGCCCTCTAGCAGGCATGTGGCAACGTCACTGTATTCAGACCCATTGATTGGATAGAAGCCGATATGAGGAACTCTATGAGGCCACTGAATGCACCGCAAACGCTCCGAGCGAAAGATCGTCGCGTGCACTATGGCCAACTCCATGGCAGGATTCTGGACAATATTATTTGCCAGACACAGACCAGATTTCAAGACCACGAAAACCTGATGTTTGTCACGCTCCTCGACCCCCAGAAGTTTCGGGAATACAAGAAAAATTTCACGCATGCAGTCTTCTCCAGTTTAACACAAGAGCCACAGAGCGCTTTTTGATCTGTCTCGGCTAAAAACAGGACTGACTGTAATGTATGCCATGGATGATTTTTTAGGAAAATCTCCCACTGATCTCCTTGACTTCCTTCATCAGAAAAATCTGAATGAGAGCATGGGGCAGCTGTTCACATTGGTATATTTGGCGGTGAGCATTCCCATGTACATTGCTTCTGTCGAGCGGACATTTTCAGCCCTAAAGAGAATTCAAACTTATGCCAGAAATACCATAGGGCGAGTTCGCCTTTCAGCATTAGCTTCGAATGTGATAGAAAGGGATGTTTTGATGGAACTGAAGCGCACGGATAATCCGTACAACAGAGTAATTAAACTGTTTTTGAGGAAAGAGAGGAAGATGGATTTTGTTTACAAATAATCCGAATTTTTGGTGAGTAAAATGTTGCGATTTTCCTAAATAATATTGCATGTTTATGAGTTATTATTGATGTTTTTTATGTGATGTCGCGGCTGTGGCTGCAGTAGAAAGGAACTTGTTCACCCCGGTTTGTCTATTCAATAAAGGCATTTATTGTGGCTACAGCAGTTATCTTATATATATATATATATATATATATATATATATATATATATATATATATATATATCCCGATCTACATACTGTCAAATAAACGAACCACACGCCGTGGCGCAACACGAGAGGCTTCGCCTCTAGCACTGACGTCCGAGGTTCGATTTCCGACAGGGGGTGCAGTGAGTGTGTACACCTGATGAGCCCAGAATTAGGGCGGAACACGTGCTGTGTATTGTTTGCATTATTTGACAGTAAAACTATTTCAATATATTCAATATATATAAATCAGCGCTTCCCGATTCATTTTACCCTTGCACCCCATTAGTTTGAGAAGAAGTATGAAAAAATATGAGGTTAACGCAGAAAAACAGATCACCAATTGAAGCTTTATGAATAATGGATATTTTATTCGCCATCAATAATTGTTTTGGTAAAGCCTTACTCAGTGTAATCCTCCTTCCATTGTCTAATTTTTTCGCGACTACCCATGGTTAAATGAACGTTAAAAAGTAAGAGCAAAGCAAGGGTCACTTATTGAGGCAGGCAGGCGACAGCTCAATAGCTCGCAGGCTCGATGTGGTGCGCGTCAAGTGGCTCTACAATGCGCGATCAGATTAGAAAAAATATATCTTTTCAAGTTCTATTTGGATATAAGTAGATTCTATTTAGTCGACAGAAATATCTTTGGTAGGAATGTAAGTTGAATTTAGTCGTTAAATTTCTATGGGGAAGAAAAATTTATGCAATGATTACTAAATTTAACTTACATTCCTACCAAACATATTTCTGTCGACTAAATAAAAATTACTTATATTTAAAATTTAAATAGAACTTGAACAGATACAATAGTTCATAATACCCATGCAGCACTAAGTGCACATAAGAGTGTATGTGTATGTATGTATGTGTATATATATAAAGAGAGAGAGATATAGATATAGATATAGATATATAGATATATATAGATATAGAGATAGAGATATATAGATATAGATATTAGATATATAGATATATAGAGATATATATAGATATAGATAGATATACAGTATATAATGTGTGTGTATGTATGTATATATATATACAGTGGTGTGAAAAACTATTTGCCCCCTTCCTGATTTCTTATTCTTTTGCATGTTTGTCACACAAAATGTTTCTGATCATCAAACACATGTAACCATTAGTCAAATATAACACAAGTAAACACAAAATGCAGTTTTTAAATGATGGTTTTTATTATTTAGGGAGAAAAAAAATCCAACCCTACATGGCCCTGTGTGAAAAAGTAATTGCCCCCTTGTTAAAAAATAACCTAACTGTGGTGTATCACACCTGAGTTCAATTTCCGTAGCCACCCCCAGGCCTGATTACTGCCACACCTGTTTCAATCAAGAAATCACTTAAATAGGAGCTGCCTGACACAGAGAAGTAGACCAAAAGCACCTCAAAAGCTAGACATCATGCCAAGATCCAAAGAAATTCTGGAACAAATGAGAACAGAAGTAATTGAGATCTATCAGTCTGGTAAAGGTTATAAAGCCATTTCTAAAGCTTTGGGACTCCAGCGAATCACAGTGAGAGCCATTATCCACAAATGGCAAAAACATGGAACAGTGGTGAACCTTCCCAGGAGTGGCCGGCCGACCAAAATTACCCCAAGAGCGCAGAGACGACTCATCCAAGAGGTCACAAAAGACCCCAGGACAACGTCTAAAGAACTGCAGGCCTCACTTGCCTCAATTAAGGTCAGTGTTCATGACTCCACCATAAGAAAGAGACTGGGCAAAAACGGCCTGCATGGCAGATTTCCAAGACGCAAACTACTGTTAAGCAAAAAGAACATTAGGGCTCGTCTCAATTTTGCTAAGAAACATCTCAATGATTGCCAAGACTTTTGGGAAAATACCTTGTGGACTGATGAGACAAAAGTTGAACTTTTTGGAAGGCAAATGTCCCGTTACATCTGGCGTAAAAGGAACACAGCATTTCAGAAAAAGAACATCATACCAACAGTAAAATATGGTGGTGGTAGTGTGATGGTCTGGGGTTGTTTTGCTGCTTCAGGACCTGGAAGGCTTGCTGTGATAGATGGAACCATGAATTCTACTGTCTACCAAAAATTCCTGAAGGAGAATGTCCGGCCATCTGTTCGTCAACTCAAGCTGAAGCGATCTTGGGTGCTGCAACAGGACAATGACCCAAAACACACCAGCAAATCCACCTCTGAATGGCTGAAGAAAAACAAAATGAAGACTTTGGAGTGGCCTAGTCAAAGTCCTGACCTGAATCCAATTGAGATGCTATGGCATGACCTTAAAAAGGCGGTTCATGCTAGAAAACCCTCAAATAAAGCTGAATTACAACAATTCTGCAAAGATGAGTGGGCCAAAACTCCTCCAGAGCGCTGTAAAAGACTCATTGCAAGTTATCGCAAACGCTTGATTGCAGTTATTGCTGCTAAGGGTGGCCCAACCAGTTATTAGGTTCAGGGGGCAATTACTTTTTCACACAGGGCCATGTAGGTTTGGATTTTTTTTTCTCCCTAAATAATAAAAACCATCATTTAAAAACTGCATTTTGTGTTTACTTGTGTTATATTTGACTAATGGTTAAAAGTGTTTGATGATCAGAAACATTTTGTGTGACAAACATGCAAAAGAATAAGAAATCAGGAAGGGGGCAAATAGTTTTTATATATACCCCCATGACCCAGTTTCGTAAGTGGTGGCACATGAATGAATTGAATTGAATTGACTTTCTTTATTGTTATTGCACACTGTACAGTGAAATTTATGAGCAACTCCTCCACACCACAAAAAAAAACCCACTGATCTTCTCATAACATAATAGTAATAGCACAATTAAACAATACCAACATACAATATAAAAATTTAGAAACAATGTACACATACATATAGTGCAATGTGCTCTACCAGGAGCACTTAATGGACTGGCTGAATGCATTTATAGCTCTTGGGATGAAACTGTCTCTGAGCATTGAGGTCCATGCATGAAATGCTCTGTAGAATGTGCCGGATGGGAGAAGTTCAGATAGACTGTGGCATGGGTGAGAAGAATCCTTGCAGATGCTGGTGGCTTTCCTGAGGCTGCATGTGCTATAAATGTCCCCCAGGGCTGGAAGCCATACCCTGATAATCTTCTGTGCTCTTGACACAACCCACCATAGAGCTTTAGGATCAGCTTCTGTGCAGCTGTGATACCACACACAAATGCAATGGGTTAAAAGACTCTCTGTGGTGTAGCAGTGGTAGGTCAGCAGCGCTTGTCGAGGGAGGCCAGATTTTTTCAACATTCTTAAGGAAAACAGCCATTGCTATGCCATCTTCAGCAGTGTCGTGGTGTTAGCTGTCCAATAAAGGTCCCTGGTGATATTTATCTCTAGGAACCTAAAGCTTGATATACACTCCACCCATTCCCCATTGATGAAAACTAGAGCATGATACTCATGACATGAACTTCTGAAATCGATGATGAGCTTCTTGGTCTTCCTTGTGTTGAGAGCACCCTCTCACTAGATTTTTTTAGATGAATTATTTCAATTTGTAATATCCAATAATTGTTAGATAAGATAAAACATTTCTTAATAAATTTCAAAATAAAACATTATCTTTGAGGCTTCAAATATTCTTTTCTTTATTGCATTTTAAACAATTTATTCATTTGTAAGATGTTTTCCTGGCTCAAAACCTCTTTTAATAAGAGAAATTTCAAAGCTGTACACTTTAGAAAGTAGATCCTGCAATTTTCTCATCAAATGCATTGGATACAAGCTTAATAAAAGTAAAAGAAATGATAATTCTATTAAAATTAAACAAAGGAATCTGCTTGTTCAGTAAATTGAATGTTACTAATTTAGTGCTTTCATAGATTATCTTCACACAGAAAGAAACAAAAAAAAATAAAGACTTGCTTCTCCTAAACCCCTACCCATGTAAACAAAGCGTTAGAATTCCATTCATTTTAGAACTTAAGTCATTTATAATTTAGCCTCTTTTATTCAAATCTTACCACCTTTCAAGTTTTAAATTGAATTAAATTCACATATGTTTGACTATATTTTATCTGAAGAGGCATTGAAACTTGTTGAAAAAATCCAGCCCATTGTTGAAAAAGGACCATCTGACCAGTGTTGGACATTAAGGCAGTGAATCCGTACGAACAATTGATGAGTGTTGACAACAGGCTAGCGACCGGCCTATTTTTTTGAAATACAGATTAAGAAAGGGTCTGCAACTGCATGAAGAAGATGAGGGATGTGTGATGTGGTTCCTACGACTAGAGGAGAATGTGGCTCTCAGTTTAGTGAAGGTGGTCCACCAAGTATAATGCCTATGAGAGGTTAAGACACGTGAGGATACCAAGGAGGGCCTTAGGCAGAATGCAGCAGGTTCATGTAGGTCAACAGAGGTTGAGACACATGAGGATACCAAGGCAAGGGCTCAGTTAAAGCCATTAGAAAAAGTGGCCATATATCTCCCTCAGTCAGTGTTTGCACATGGTCAACTATAGGCAAAGTTTTTTAGTGTGCCACTGTGACCTGTAAGGGTTATTCATGCACATAATTTTATTGACAATGAGAATCTAAATGACAGGGTGAATATGGCAGGTAGATGAGATGAATCAAGATTTACATAGTGCTGATGTGCCATGTTTAGCCAGAGTTGTCAGGGTCTACAGCTATTGCAAGTTTTTCTAAGCAAGCAAACTCTGCAGTAATCATGCTTGTCAGCAAACCAATTGCACCAATGTTTGGAGGTCGCATGTCCAAAGAAAAGGTAGAAAAATCGAACAACTGCATGGAACTCCAGAAGTTACGTATAGATGGATGGAAGGCATCGTTCCTGCCCATGCCTAGGACACAATGCTTTCCCATGTTCTCTCTCTCTCAAAGACTGTACAAGTGCCTATTGTAGGAAACCCCCACTGTATCAAAGCTTTAGCCAAGTATAAGCTCTCCTTCGATTATTCTTATTATCATTTTATTGTGAGTGTTAAGCCGTTCACACACGTGCACATGGGAGGCAGCTAAAGGGCTCAAAAGAAGGTAATTCCATGCAGAACCAGGAAGTGGCAGAGTGCATTAATCATTTCTCTTTTGTCCCCGCAAAACAAACACGGGAAATTCCTCCTGGACTCAATGATGTCACTTTCCGGTTTCGGGGCTGATGACGTCAATTCCGGTTTAGGGCTCGATGATGTCACTTCCGGTTCCTGGCCCAGATGACATAATTTCCCTTGTCTGACTTTAACTCTTTCAGGGCTGATGTTGACTTTTGTCAAAATTCAGGAGTAGAGGACAGTAATCGGTTGTAAACTGTGACAAAACTTGCCCTTACGTTTTAGTTCGACTCTCTTTTCTTGAAAAAAAGTTACATAGTTTTGCTGATTTGATCTCTATTCCCTGCACGTGAATGAGTAGTGAAGAGTAAACAGCCTCTAACGTGGTATCGCCCAAGCAAATGGGCAAAGAAAAATAATCCATGGATATTTTACATATTATTGCTGAATCAGACTCTGACTTTTCGGGCTCTGAGTTTGATGTAAGTGGTCTGGAGATGGATATCGAAAATGAAAGTGAGTTCCCCAGCTGATCCTCATGCTGAACATGTTCATGTAGCTGATGCGCCTACAGCAGCGTTCGCCTAGGAGGACCACCACTTATGATGACAAGATGTACAAACCATATTGCATCACACTGTGACTGCCACTGTCACCCACCTGTTGTGCGAAGACGGAGAAGTAGCCAGCCTGCCGTGCATTCCTGCTGACCATCGAGCTGCCCCTGAGCTGCCACTTCTGCCAGAGATGCCAAACAGGCGTCAACAGCAGCCACAGCACGTAGCAACAGACGTTTTATGTTGATTTTATGTGTGAAACCAGTGCATTGTGTGCTTTACAGAAAACTGAGTTTTTTTGGAAAAAATATTCAGCCCTCAAAGAGTTAAAAACTGTCATATTTCCTCTGCCTGTCAGTTCTCTATTGGTCTCTTGTCCGTAAATGACTTATCACTTATTTTTGCTTTTTAAGTTAAACTTCAAGTATACATGAAGGCTGCCCCAAACCATTTTGTGTTGTTAAGGTGTTTCATTTTCACAGCCGATATTAAACAGAAGCTAAAAAATAATCTTCCTTTAGTGTTACTCATTCTTTCTTCCTTTTAGAATCACCACCATACCACTAGGGAATGATGTAATACTTTATTTTATACATTTGTATGCATATTAGTGGTATAGTAAATGCTGCAATCTCTAATGAACCTCCTCCCAGGGAGCATGCTCCCCCTGCTGGATACACCAGCTGTAAGTGGCTCTATCAAGAGTCATGAGTAGAGAAGATGTGAAGGTGATGATAGCTGGGGAAGAAACTAATAGTGATACAAGAAGCATAGTGTAAAGCGAGGTCCTACAGAGTTAGAAGTTGAACAGGGGGTGGGTAGCAGTTGGTTTTGGTGTTGTTTATGCTAGTTATACATTGAGTTGTCTGATATAGAAGTAATCATTCATAATGTATTTGATAATATTGTTTGATAAAAAATAAATTAAACCATAATGATTGTAATTTTTTCATTATTTAAATTAATCTATTTGCTAATTTTTTACCGAGTATCCATGTTAATCATTTAAAACAATTATCAATGTAATATTTTTTACATACAGTATATCACACATATATCAAATATTTTAACATGTCTTTGACAGGTAAGTGTAGCTAGTATATATATGTATAAAAAAAGATTTTACAGCCAATAAAAGGCCAATCCTGTATAACCCTTAGCTTCAGCATTTCCCACAATGCACAGCTGCACGCACCCTGCTCTCCTCAATGTCATCACCTACCACAGTTTTTCAATAAAGGTGTGAAATACATTGCCTAGCATGCTTGTACACAGTGTTCTTGTGTCCCAGACTCCCTTTATGTTTCATAGAAACTGCCTGCCTGCAGCAACATCTCCCTTGGATCGGTACTTCCCTGAGGCAGCTCAGGCCATGATTTTTTTTTTTATTGCGCTTACAGTATGTATGAGAACACTTGGTGCCATTCTGACAGTAACAGATAAATATCTCATTGGCATCTCATGAGACACGTGGAGCACAAGTGATGTAGGAGAGTGCAGAAGTAAAACTATATCATTCAAATATTACAGAGAGTTAGAATCTAATGAAAACAGGAATTAAAAATTAAATAAGCAGTGGAACTGGGCAAATTTAGTTCCTGTGGTTCTAAACAAGTTAGCAAAGACATCAGTCACATAGATTGACGCAAGGCTTTAAAAAAATAAACGTGAATTACACTGAGCCATTTCACAAAAACACAGAAGTTATTCTGAGACCTGAATGGGAAGGAGGAAATTAATACAGTTCCTTTTGCTGAAAGACAAAAAATATTTTTAGAAATAAGGCTCAGTGGCTAGCATCTGCAGTATTCTGACTTTAAATCCCACCCTTGGCTGTGTTGACATACAGTGGTAGAACTGATTGGCACCTCTCAATGTGTTTCAGATGAGTGTCAAGGAGTGAGTTTGGGTGAGTGGGAGTATATAGCCTGGTACCCCAGTGAGGAATGTTCTAGTGCATCCACTCCTGCCAGGACAAGCTATAGCCCCTCAGGACACTGAACAGGAATAAAGGGTTTATAATCTGGCAAATCTTTTGTATGTTAATTTGTAGCGCATTGACTACATGATATGGACTATTTGAATCTAATTACTGCGGTGGGCTGGCACCCTGCCTGGGGTTTGTTTCCTGCCTTGCGCCCTGTGTTGGCTGGGATTGGCTCCAGCAGACCCCCATGACCCTATAATTAGGATATAGCGGGTTGGATAATGGATGGATGGATGGATGAATCTGAGTAGGAATAGCGCCACCATATAAGGAGCATCTTGCAGAGAGAAAAAGTCAACAGTAAATTTGCAGTCCTAATATTACAATCACCCATCATTACAACTGGAAATTACTTGGCAAGATTTTGATTGTAAGAACTTCAGATCACATAAGGGCGCAAGGCTTTTGAGGACAATGAATGAAAAAAAAAATGAACATTGATCTGCAGCCGCATAGCTTCACAGCCAGATATTCCAAGTGACAGGATGCAGAGGAAGCTGTTTGATTAATGAATGTGAGCAGTACAGTAGAGAGCCAGGCTCGCCCTCGGCACCCACACTGCTGGGGTTTTCATTGTATGTTAGGAGTGAAATGGAGGCAGGCGGAGATGGTGCTGAGACTGTGAAGGAGTACAGATTTCCAATTATCATATAAACTGTCATTCAAGAGGAATAAATCAATTCACTAAAGTAAAGTTGTAAAAATTATTGGCTAAATGAGAACAGGAAGAGGAGGCCAGTTTATCTTAAACCATAATATGAGGAAGCTGAGGAAAGATCAACCTTAGCAATCAAAAAAGAGAAGTTGATATGAGGATGAATGCTTTAGAAACTTGGAACTCAACTGAGTTTACATTTTTTGTGTTTTGTTCTGATAAAGGTGGCACATCCACAAGAGGAAGAGGGAGTACATGGGCTTTGTTTCCTTGTGTAGACTGAAATGCTGAACTGATGTTACATGAATTGCTTCATTTGGATAAGGATGAACAATTGCTTTATTTTGTTTTTTGTCATGGCTCAACCATTTGAATCTTGTATTTCTCTATCAACTACTTACTGGGTATACTTCTTTAAAATAAGCATAGAAAGGAGCAATGACTGAGCCGTCACAGGAAGGTCATGTCTAAAGGACATGAGATACAAATAAGATAGTAACCATAATGGAGGGTCTTTCTCCTTACTATCTGAGAATACAAAAGTTACTGTGAGTCTGCCACTGGAGATGCTCTGTAACTAAGAACTGTGCCACCTGGACAGAGAATGAGGACCATCTTAAAATGCTGTCGCTACAAAAGTCCAGATTGTCTACTTTATGCAGCTCTTCTGCCTAGACTTATTTACATAAATTATATTGAATGGAAGAACAGTTTGCCTTCATTGTTACTTTGTCTGTGGTTTCTCTCCTGGGAATTGAGAGTCCATTATTAATTGCAGGTCAGCAGAGCAGAGAAGAGTCTGTACATAGTCTAGTCTTGGGTGAAACAACACTATATGGGTCATGTACAGTACAGGCCAAAAGTTTGGACACACCTCCTCATTCAATGTGTTTTCTTTATTTTCATGACTGAAGGCATCAAAACTATGAATGAACACGTGTGGAGTTATGTACTTAACAAAAAAAGGTGAAATAACTGAAAACATGTTTTATATTCTAGTTTCTTCAAAATAGCCACCCTTTGCTCTGATTACTGCTTTGCACACTCTTGGCATTCTCTCGATGAGCTTCAACAGGTAGTCACCTGAAATGGTTTTCACTTCACAGGTGTGCCTTATCAGGGTTATTTAGTGGAATTTCTTGCTTTATCAATGGGGTTGGGACCAGCAGTTGTGTTGTGCAGAAGTCAGGTTAGTTGGACGATCATTTATTTTTCAACAGGACAATGACCCCAATCACACTTCCAGGCTGTGTAAGGGCTACTTGACCAAGAAGGAGAGTGATGGAGTGCTGTAAATGGTCATGAAAATAAAGAAAACACATTGAATGAGGAGGTGTGTCCAAACTTTTGGCCTGTACTGTATATATTGACCATTTGCAGAGCCACTTGCACAGTTCACTGCTGAGATCTGTTAACAAATCTGAAAATGAATGAGTAATGTGTAATAAATAAATGTATGTGGCTGTGACTGACTTCATCTACTGACTTCACTGAAGTCAGTAGATGGATTGGGAGAGCATGGGGGTTCATAAGGTTGCTGGGAACTGGTGTGTGGCACTCCCGATGTCTATGCAAAATGACGAAGGTACAAGTCTTTAGAGTCCTGGTGCTTCCTGTCTTGCTATATGGTTGCGAGACATGGCCGTTATCCAGTGACCTGAGACGAAGGCTGGACTCCTTTGGTACTGTGTCTCTGTGGAAAATCCTTGGGTACCATTGGTTTGACTTTGTGTCGAATGAGCAGTTGCTCATGGAGTCCTGAATGAGGCACATTACCTGCATTGTGAGGGTGCGTCAGTTACGGCACTACGGCCATGTGGCACGTTTCCCAGAGGGTGATCCGGCTCGTAAGACCTTCATTGTCGGGGACTTGAGTAGCTGGACCAGGCCAAGGGGTCACCCACGTAAAACCTGGCTGCGGCAGATAGAGGGTCATTTCCAGAGGGTGGGACTGGACCGCGTGTCTGCCTGGGGGGTTGCCAACCGGGATCCTGAGTTGTTTCGTCGTGTAGTGGGTGTGGCAACGCACTGTACCAGTGCATGCTCCCCAACTTGACTTGACTTGGTGTGACTGACATGGGTGGCTGCATAGATAGGCCATGGGAAAGGACAGGGAGATTTGCACTGTAGATTTATTTTTTCATTCTATTAAATTTTTACTTTCTATCTTTTGCTAAAATCTATCTGCAAGGTTTACCCCATCTCATCAGTAGGCAGTCTTTGTTTCTTCACTCCTATAGACTAACTACCAAGTTAGATACCATTGCCTTAAACATGTAACTAAGGGAAGTGCCCCTCATCCATGCTTTGTGCAATGGTGACGGTGTATACTAAATTTATTGAAATGACTGAAGGACCAGGAGGTGAAAAATACCAGAGAGGAGCAGACAGAATTACAGAGCTAGCAGGGGTCATTTTAGTAGAAAGTCTAAGAAAAATCTAGCAATAAAAGAAAAATCAGCTGACAAAAATGGGCTGGAGAAAAGATCACAGTCCATCTTTCAAAGATAACGAAGCACGCCATGAGAGATTTTGTTTAGATGATCCAAAAGCTTGGATGTAGTTGATACTGCAATGCCATTGTTTGTAAATTGGACCTAATGACGTAATATGTCATATGACATGGGTGTCACAACTTATAGAGAAGCAATAAATAATGTAGCTTTGGCCATTAAACAACTAAAAAAGAAAAGCACAAAATCGAGCTTCCAGAAAGCAAAATTGTGTCGCAGCACTGTCACCAAACACAACAATAAAATGAATAATACTCAAAAAATGCTTAAACCTGAACAAAAGGTTGCACAAAGAAACAGGACTCCTGACTCTAAGGGGAAAAATCATGGGAAAGTGGGCAACAGAGGCTAAGAAAAGCTTACCCTCACCAGAAGGGCAACAGTTCATTTAGAACATAAGTTTTGTTAGGCCAATATGATAAATAAACTGAATTTATATTTATAAATACATTGTATCAGCAATATGATAAAACATGACCTGGAGTCCTCAGCAGGTTCCTAATATAATCCCCTTCTGGCATGTGGTGCAGCTGTGTCAGCCCACCAGTAGCCTGATGAAAACTGTCATAAAGAAGTCACTCTGTTTGTTACTATGGTAACACATGCAGCAAAGACACTATAAAAGTGATCGATACCCTTTAAGAAACAGAATATTGCCAACAACAGGTAAAACACTAAAATTGCTCTTTTTCCTTTCTGCTTTGTGCTATGATGCAGCATGAAATGCATTAAAGTGGTGCTGCAAAAATAATTTGGATTAACAAAAAGTGATAATATTAGACCTGACTATTCTGAATATTAAAGTACATAGCAAGAAAAATTCACAGGCAAATGTAATATAAAAAATGAAAAATACTATCAGTGGGAAGAAAACAAAGATAGAGATGGTAGATTATTCCGAAAGTGTGCCCTTCCTGACCAAAAACGGGCTTTAGAAAGCACTAGATTAGGACTGTGTTTTTAAAGTATCAGAAGTCCTCCTAGTTGTAGTATGGTTGGAATCCAAAAAACAATCTATCTGAGACTCACTATAGATTGTCTATAGTAGGTCAAAAGCACTACCGGGACTGAGGGTGCTCATTATGGAAGGCTCGGGGGCTTTCTTATGTCATCCAGGATACCAGAAGTAATATCCAGGAAGTACCTGGAAGATGGAATGAGCAGAGACTTAAAAGATCTTCTCATTCTAAAGATTGCTGAACATGGATTTGGGAAGTGATTGATGACAAGGGCTCAACAAACAGGAACATTTTGAGAGAGGAGTATGTATATGAACGTGGGTGCTGTGATTCCACTAGCTGCTATAATTTCTTCTGAATGTTCCTTGATCTTCTAAAATTTTTTGAACATCTTGTCCAGGGTTTTGAAGGGCATGGAATCCATTGGTTATATCTATTTATTATATCCGTGTTTTAACAATGTTTAATCATGAACTGTGTCACCATATTGTTTTCTTATGGTAGTTGACATGCCAAATGATTAGAAGTATGTGCCACATGCGTCAACAATGTGACTGTATAAAGTTCGGTGTGTGCATTTCCTGATTGTCCGAAACTTTAGATTCATCTAAAAACCCGACATTCTTGTTAGTTTATTCCTATTATGAGTTCTTCTTCTGTTCTTAGACTTTGTTTAAGGTCTGCTTTATTTGGATCTGATTGTATGTCCTCCTTAAGCTATGAAATCTCACACTGTATCCCGACTTCAATACTTGATTCAAGTCCTGAGCTGTTAGTTCACGTCTTCATGGTTTTGACTTTTGGCTTGTTACCAGTGCAGGCACTACAACAAATAAGTGGACCAGCCGCTCCACAAGGTTAATAAAAGCCATTATTTTTTAGTATAGCTCTGAAGGCTTCAGCTTTGTTGTATTTTACCCTATTACTACGAGGTGTGGCAGAAAAGTAATGAGACTGATTTTTTATTTACCAAAGTTTTTATTTTTTTAAAACATCAATGTTATCTCCTTCAAAGTAGTTCCCTTGGGCAGCTACACACCGATGGGGACGTTGTTCCCACTGTTGGTAGCAGCGCTGGAAGTCTTCAACTGGTATGGTCTTCAACATGTCCGTTACACTCTTTTGGATGTTTTCTAAATTCCCGAAATGACGTCCTTTAAAGGACATTTTTCAGTTTAGGAAAAAGGAAAAAGTCACACGGACTGAGGTCAGGTGAATAAGGGGGCTGGGGAACCACAGGAATGCGTTTTTTCGATTGTCCTTCTGCTCAATTGTGAGGTTTTTCGGCACCATTTTGGCACAGACCTTTCGCATGTGCAAATGTTCAGTCAAAATTTGATGAACGGTAAATCTGTTCAAATTTAATTGTTCACTCAACATTCTTAATGTTAAACGACGGTCTGATCTCACAAGAGTGTTCACACGTTCGATGTTTTCATTGGTTTTCGAAGTTGAAGGCCTCCCTGAAAAACTTGAGTTCGGGATAAAGAATGTTTCCCATAGGCCTGTTTTAACTTTTCAAACGTCACACTTGCCGATTCTCCAAGCTTAACACAAAATTTAATGGCACAACGTTGCTCCAAATTCTGCTGTTCCATTTTGCGTGACGCACAACCAAAAACACAACTTCGCTAATAGCAGTCACAAAAATCACGTAGTTAACGGAAGGAGTTGAAACTCGCACTGAGCTATGGCAGGGTACTGATACACGTGCTCTATCAAGGACAACAGCGCAGCGTTGCCAGATCGCTTGCAGTGTTGCCAGTCTCATTACTTTTCTGCCACACCTCGTATTCTATACCCTGTTCCTTGCTGCTATTAATACACTGCTATTTTTGTTGTTTGTCTACCAGGTTGACTTTTGCATTTAGTATTAGTTCATGAGTGCCCCCTGTAGATTACAAAATACTCAAAAAAATAAGTCAGTGTATGAGCTGATCTCTGCCATTGCCTAGCTAACTGCTCCTCCACTGTGCTTCACTGCTCCTTTAGTAATGGCACAGACTCCATTAGCAGTTCTCTCTCTCGCTCTCACGCTCAATGTTTTGTTCTTGTATATACAGTATCATAACTCATAAAGCTTTGTTTAATAAATAAAAGAAATATTAATCATCCATTATGTATTGCTACTTGACATTTTCTCTGAAATGGTTCTGAAGAGCTCTCTCGTTGATGTGTAAATGAGTTTGGGAAAACCAATGTAAAATTAATCTTCTGCAGCCTTTTGTGAATCGTATAACAATTTTAAATCCTGGAGATGAAGTCCCGATTTAGTGTAAACCACAGGAAATTAAGGGAAGCACTTTTACAAAGAGTGTCACTTATGGCTGCTGATAGGTTTATTGTGTTTTAGGTGTTAATTGCTTATGATTTTCCATTAACATCATTAATCCAGCAAAGAAGAGATGAAACTTGAAGGAACGTGTGAGGTTATTCAGATGCAGCCATGTAACTCTTCTATATTTAGCAGCTAATAAACCTTCTAGACACTACGCTGCACTCATTCTCACTTTCTAGCTAACTTTCTGTCTTTTGCCATCTTTGCTGCTCATTTATTGACAACACTGCAGTGAGCCTAATTGGATCCCAAAAACCCTGGCTACTGAAAAAATATAATTGGGCAGCTCTTAAAGACCGAGGAGGAAAAAAAAAATCAATACACATTAAAAATATTTCTAGTTGATTCCTTCATGGCACCACTGTTAATAAAATATATCAAAAGTAAAAAATTAATAGAGCAATGCATTTATTAAAGAGTCTTGTTCGAGAAATGTAACTCTTTGTTGTATAATGGGAACACTTCTCTCCGTGATCTCTGATGTGAGACCAGCCTTGTATTACCAGCTGACAGCCTCAACAGAGCGCTTCTTCCGGGTTTCAGTTAAGATTAAAGAGCTCAGTCTTTCAGGTGTCCCCATTCCAGTGAAACGCATAAGCTGGTAAATGAGATGAGAAAGCACACCAGTTACCATCAGGGTGACAGTCTCAGCTGCCCTGAGGAATTGTCCAGCTAATTGTTGCCTTTTTGAGCCACTGTCTATTGTTCAGTATGGCTTGTTGGCTTTTCCTTTACCTGTAGAGTATCATATTCAGCACAGTCGAATTTCTTCCAGTGTAAAAGCTATGTTGAAGTTTCTAAGGTTGTGTTCCAAGCCATCAGGAGCACCTATCAGACACATAAAAGAAAAAAATATACAAGTTGAAATAACTTCTTTCCAGGTAATCTGAGGAAGTAAACTAATCAGTTGGGCCATACAGAATGTTTCTTTGTTTTAAGACAAAAGTTGTACAGTACGCACTCCAGTATGATCCAGACAACACAGGAATGAGGTTTGGAGGCAGACACCCGTATACTTGAAATTGGCTGTCAAAATTGTAGCGAACGATGTGGTTCAAAGTGGTACAGTTCAGTCCATAACAAAGAACAAAGTAAACAGGCAAACATGCTTGTTATATAGAGGGAAACGGAAAATGATGTCATCAGACAGGAACCGGAAGTGACGTCCTCAGGGCCGTGGGCCAGAAGGGACATCCTCAGGTCCAAGCGGAATTTCCCATGATCGGTCTGTCAATGGAAAAGAACAAGGATTAGTGGACTCTGCCGTCCCCTGGTCTGGTGAGGAAGTAACGTCTTTTGAGCCTTTTAGCTGCCTCCCATGCGCACGTGTGTGACAACTTTTATTCAGGGTGTAGTGTGTTGATGGGTGCTAACCGCGGAAGGCAGAGGGTTATAGTCCAAGGAACCTTACCAGAAGTGAGTGATGTTAAGAGTGTTTTCCCTCAGGGCTCAGTGCTAGGGCATATAATATTACTCTGGTGGGGAACCCAATGGTTGTGCTGCTTCCAGACATGTATTTTTGTATTAAAGCATTTAACCAATCACATTTCAGCCATCTTTTGTTGCCAGGCAGAGAGGCCTACACAATCCGTTCTGCAGGCCCTCTAACACAGAATAAATGTCGATTAAACTGTTGCTTCATCCAATCAGATTTTGAGTTGGTGTCAGTAGGGCCCTCTAGCAGGCGTACGGCAACGTCACCGTATTCAGACCCATTGATTGGATAGAAGCCGATATGAGGAACTCTATGAGGCCACTGAACGCACCGCAGGCGCTCCGAGCGCAAGATCCTCGCGCGCACTACCGCCAACTCCATGGCAGAATTCTGGACAATATTATTTGCCAGACACAGACCAGATTTCAAGACCATGAAAAACTGATTTCAGAAAAATTTCCCGCATGCAGCCTTCTGCAGTTTAACACAGAGCCACGGAGCACTTTTTGATCTATCTCGGCTAAAAACAGAACTGACTGTAATGTATGCCATGGATGATTTTGCAGGAAAATCTTTCACTGATCTCCTTGACTTCCTTCATCAGAAAAATCTGAATGAGAGCATGGGGCAGCTGTACACATTGGTATATTTGGCGGTGACCATTCCCATGTCCACTGCTTCTGTCGAGCGGACATTTTCAGCCCTAAAGCGAATTAAAACTTATGCCAGAAATACGACAGGGCAGGTTCGACTTTCAGCATTAGCTTCGATGGCGATAGAAAGGGACTTTTTGATGGAACTGAAGCGCACGGATAATCTGTACGACAGAGTAATTGAACTGTTTTTGAGGAAAGAGAGGAGGATGGATTTTGTTTACAAATAATCCGAATTTTTGGTGAGTAAAATGTTGCGATTTTCCTAAATAATATTGCAAGTTTATGAGTTATTATTCATGTTTTTTATGTGTGTCACAGCTGTAGCTGCAGTAGAAAGGAACTTGTTCACCCCTGGTTTGTCTATTCAATAAAGACTATTGTGGCTACAGGAGTTATCTATCTGCGATGCAGCGGCTTTTTATACTGTATTTCTGCATATTAAGATGGTTTTTATAACCATAAATTAGTTTTTGAGGGGCGGGTTGATTCAGACGGAGCACTACTGAAGGCCTAGGTGTGAAATGCATGGTCCGCCACTGGACCAGATGATACGTAAATTTGATGAACATTACAACCCGAAAATAAATGAAACTGTACAGAGGTTAAGATTATACTTCTCCCAGTGCGTCTCTCTAAACCCTCCGTGTGGGAAAATTATCATAAGGCTTAACAATCTTATTGTTACACCTTCTACGTGCACCCAACCGTCCTTATTATGAAGTCTTCCTTGCTTTACCGCTGGCTGCTTCTTACCAGTCACCTTCCTAGCTCTTTATTTAAACAGTTTTCCTTCTCACTTTTCCGCTCCTTCGCTGACTTCATCCTTTTCGTTCAAAATACGCGCCTCCTTGCCTTTTTACAGTCAGCTCCCCTTACGTCACACCACGGTACGTTTAGCACAAGTTAATACCGGGAATGCCTGTTAAACATCTTACATTCATGAGTAGCGATTTGCATAGTAAATGAAACCTGTTATCTTTACAACGGTTGACAAACATGGAATGTAACTTCAAAACAACACGTCCTCCAAATACGAACCTGATTGAAAGAAATAATGATAATCAAATCCTTGATGACAGCAACACTCATAACAGTGACAAAACAATTACATTGACAGTCAGGTTATGTTATTTTTAAAATGTTTCCTTTAATTTTTCATAACTTCTTTAATGCACTACTTCTCCTCTGCGAAGTGCGGGTATTTTGCTAGTTAATAATATATTGAACAATTATTATAAAATAAAAGTTGAATAAATTGGACTCTGCAGCTCCCTTTCTCTATGACTTCCACTCCCCTCCTCACAAGCTCCATCTCCATCCTCCCAACTCCAGCTCCTCTACTGGAGGAAGGCGGCTCCTTTTATGATAACCCAGATGGGCTCCAGGTGCTTTGTCCGACGACACTTCCTGGTGCGGCAGAAGTGTCAGATGAGTACCCGGAAACACTCCAGGTGCCCCTGGGATTTCTTCCGCCACACCAGGAAGTGCTGCCATCCAGGGTTCCATAACAGTCCAGGCGCCCCCTGGCAGAGGCTACATCCTCCCATAGGGATGAGCTTCCCAGCTCTGTTCTAGTGGCCCCCAAGCAGACCAGGGCGACTGCCCTCTCCCGGCCGAGGGACGGTATCGTCCCTCTCATGGACAGTCCAGGCATCTCGGCTGGGTAGGGTCCCCAGCCGTCTGGGACAACACACACAGACATAATTCCAAAAATTGTATTTTCAGACTCAGGGAGGTCTAAAACATCGAGATTCATCAAAATCTCGAAAATTGAATTTTTGGAGGATTCCAGTACTTTCACTTTACTTTATATATGAGAAAGTCAGTGAGGTCTAAAATGTTGAGATTCATCAAAATCTCGACATTGAATCTTTGGATGATTGCAATACTTTTCCTATACATCGTATGCAAGAAAGTAAAAACAAACGTGCATACAGCCAGAGAAAGAGTTCAAATCAGAAGATCAAAAGAAGCAACTAAAAGAGACAAAAACCAAGTCCAAAAATTAGTAAAAGGTCATTGAAAGTCTTTCGGAATCCACAGACTGAATAAGGAAGTGAACCAACAGCCAACCTTTTAACTTGACGCGCTGATTACCACAGGCCACATCCCCAGAAACACAGACTTATTGATTTGTGCCAAAAATGGTGTTGATCATGGGCACTTAGAATGGCATCCAAGATGCTATGAAATACTACATAACTCCTAACTATTAGGAAAATCAAACAAAGACAGAAATAGAATTCTTGAATTAGAAAACCCCCAAATCAAGTATAAGATTGCGTACCACTTGATTACCAAAAATGAGCAAAAAATAAAGATCAAAAACTCATATCATAACATATATAAAAGGGATTTGGATGGGGGTATAAATAACAAGCTGGTAAAGTTTGCAAGGTATGAGGAATGATAATCTAGAATCAGTCAAATCATTACAGAGGGTCTTGTACAGCATACAGGCATGGGCAGAATTGTGTGGCAGGACTACTATGAATTAAAACTGCATCTCCCAGCAGTCCCTGCAGGGGCTGTTGGGGGTCAAAGATGGTCAAAGTAGGTTAAAAGGAGGGCAGCTGGCCAAAAGAAGAGAGTTGTTTTTGTTGTTGTACGTTGCATTTATCTGTTGGACTGCCTGCTGTTAATTCTGCCATAATTCATCATTGTGTCCTGGATTGTATTCGTTGTTGGGGGTCTGGATCATCTGTCTACCTGTATACTGGGGACTGTGTTTGGATTCATTGGCTTTCCTGCAAGAAAAGGAGTGCTCGTGAACCATCCATCCATCGTCACCTTTTTAGCAACTACCGGTAGGACTGTGTTTTCCCTTCCCTTTCAACATACAGATCGCTGAACTTAATCTTGTCACCTCTCATTTCCTCCAGTTTGGTTTTTCCCATGGATTTTGCTGTGTGGTGTTTGTGTTTATATGTTAAATGTAATATTGCCGAAGGGATCAGGGGTGGTATTATTGTTTGCATTTAGTTAATTTAATTTCATTATATTTTTTATTGTTTAATGTTCCCAGCATGCTTTATTTGGTCTCTGTAGTAGTGTGTGTGTGTGTCATTCCAAGGCTGGGGTTGTCCCTGGCATATCCTCCACTAAAATAAATAAATCACCGTCACATTGACAGTATGAATCTTAGTGGCACTTAACTGCTACAATTGTGGCAGATGAAATTTAATGTCAGTAAATGTAAATAGGAAATAAAACATGTGACATTTGAATACACTACGGGAGGTGTGAAAATGGAAAGTACTGCTTATGAGAAGGACTTAGGAATCGTAGTGGACTCAACACTATCAACCGCCAGTGTTCAGAAGCCACTAAGAAGTCCAAGGAAAGGATTATAATACATGCAAAAAAGGAAAAAAGGAAAACTTCTAGGTTACATTTCCTAAGGTTTCTGTGTTATCTTATTCACTGCACAAACATACATAACAGTCAGAAAACATATGTCCTTGATGTCTATCTGTCTAACAGTCCATGTTTGTTTCTAACTGTCTGACTTTGATCTAAGAGCTTTGCTATTGTCACACAGAACTAATGTTGGGAACCTTCCATTACTTTTAACTTATACTGGGTGGAACAGAATCTTCCATTGTCTATATTAAAGCTACCTTAAATCCAAATTTAAACTAAGCAAAACCTAAGGCAAATGTACCATTAACATTAACTTAAAGGATCTGGCTCCCTACAGGAAGTAATGCTTAAGTTTTATGACACACAAGTGAGGAGTACTGCATATAGGTTTGGTCTCCAAATACAAAAAAAGACATAGCAGCACTAGAAAAAGTCCAGAGAAGAGTGACTATGCTGATTCTAGGACTATGGGGGATGAGTTATGAAGAAAGGTTAGAAGAGCTGAGCCTTTTTAGTTTAAGCAGAAGGAGATTAAGACGAGACAAAACTATGAAGAGAATCAGTCCAGTGGATAGAGACGGATACTTTAAAATGAGTTCGCCAAGAACACGGGGACACAGTTGGAAACTGGTTAAGCGTAAATTTCACACAGAAATTTTTTTTCTCACACAGAGAACCGTAGACATGGAATACAGTGGTGTCCATGACAGTGACCTAAAGCATAAGGTCAAAGCAACACTGGAATGGCTCAAAAACAGAAAGGTGAATGTTTTTGAATGGTTAAATCAAAGCCCTGATCTTAACCCCAATGAGAATCTGTGGCACTATTTTAAAACTGCTGTCCAGAGGTGCCATCTCAACAACATAGGGGAGCTCTATAAATTCGGCCAAGAGGAATGGGAAAGAAACCCTTGTGAACAATGTGCAAAGCTGGGACATACTTACCCTAATAGAACTGCAACAAAAGGGTTCTTGACAAAGTATGAATATGAATATTTTTGCAAACACTAACTTTAGAGTTTTTCTTCTTCAGTTAAATATCTGCAGAAAATGGTTTATTTTGACTTTGAAAATGTATTGTTACAGAATAAGAGTCAGTCAGTCAGTCATTTCCCAACCGGTCAGGAAGCCAGAGCCGGGAGGTGGAGGACAAAGCTTGCAAGGCGACGGAGGAAGAGGGAGAAAGAGAGAGAAAGAAGAAAGGACTGTGCATTACATATGTATTTGGTGCTTTTGTACTGTGCTTTGTAGTGCGGAACAAAAGAAAAATGCTTCCCTACTTAAATAAAGGTGTGCTATCGGGAAAGACTTGTGTCTCAGCCTGTCTGTGTTGGGGTCAGGGGAGCAGTACGGCCCCTGATGGTCCACAGAGGAAATCTGTCTATGTGTCATTTGTCAAACAGCTTGGATGCCTTGTGATTATGGCTGGTCAATATATTGAATTTCCATCCATCCATTATCCAACCCGCTATATCCTAACTACAGGGTGATGGGGGTCTGCTGGAGCCAATCCCAGCCAGCACAGGGCACAAGACAGGAACAAAGCCCTGAGCAGGGCACATACACACAAACATAGCATACACTAGGGACAATTTAGAATCACTAATGCACCTATAACCTGCATGTCTTTGGACTGTGGGAGGAAACCGGAGCACCCGGAGGAAACCCACTCAGACATGGGGAGAACATGCTAACTCCATGCAGGGAGGACCCGGGAAGCGAACCCAGGTTTCCTTACTGCGAGGCAGCAGCACTACCACTGTGCCACCATGCCGCCCACAGAATAAGAGTTCACATTAAAAATACTGAAATGATAAATATATGTACAAATCTTTTGTCCTGCAGAGAACTGTGATGACTTTAAAGAGAACTGAATACTTTGCGTGCTGTTGTAAGTTGCCAAGTAGTGTGGTAGACAGTAGAACTTTGGGGACATTCAAAACTAGACTTGATGTTATTTTGGAGAAATTAAGCACATACGATTGGGGGGTTTTGTTGAGCTGAATGGCCTGTTCTCATCAAAATGTTTTAAATGTTCTAATGTTCTATTCAAAATATCACAATGAAATTTGAACTTTCCATAACCTGTTCTTGATGAATAAGTGAACCAAATGTCAATGTAATCAGTATACTGGGGGGAGACAGATAGACTGACATACAAGCAGACATGACAATGACAATAGGTGCTACTGCATTATGTCTGTGTCAATAATAGATGAACATGTGCACCCTTACTGATACCAGCTGCACGTGCTAGTCATCCAGTTATATCAGACTGATCACACTTTTCAGTAGATACTGCATTGTTCAGTTGACAGGTTGCCCTGATAGCCTCTTTTGCTGACCGCTTCTCTGACAATTCTGTCAGTTGCTGTTCTTTATGACACACAGAACTTTTTGCAGGAGTATGGAGGTCAGCGCTCAGCCTGGTCAGGCTCCCTCCAGTCTTCTTGAGTGACAAGCCATTAAACACAGTAGCAGCATGCCAAATAGAATAGAATATGGCTTCTCTAGAGCAATTTTAGCATTTAGGTCCATTTTAGTTTTTGTTTGGGTCTTCTAAAAATAAAATGATAAATGGAAGAGCACCAAATTCTATTTCAGGGTTCCAGGGAGAGACATCACTCAGTTATACATTTATGACATTACCAGCCACATCTCCCTTTGTAACGTCTGTAATGTAGCTATCATTCATATTTTTGTGCTTAGGTACAAATGAATATGTGTGTTGCTTTTCTGTAATAATAAGCATGTAACATACTACCTTAAAAAGTTCATTGCGGTCAGTAGCTGGGTTTGGGTCAGCCTGATGTCTTTAGAATTCTCAAAAGCACTGATAAGGCAAATTAGGCAAAATTCTTCTAGCATTGCGGACATTAGTGGCACTCATGGGAATGTTCATCCATGGTGGAATACAGAATGCTCATATTAATGAAATGTATCACAGGAACAAGAAGAGAATACACACACACCTTTTAATAAATGTCTAAATATGACAATACCTGTAGTCTGAGCATTTCTAGCTGCATAAGCAACTTTTGGATATTGTCAGTTTAAGCCACGCTATGGGACAAAGTATCCAAGAAGGTGTAGGAACAAGCAAGAAGAACATATAGAGCAGAATAAAGTATGGAACCCTGGCTCACCCACATGGTAGGTTTAGCATCAGATGAGTAATATTAAACTGAGCATTTCATGTGCAAAACTCATGCCTCATTTAAAACGTTACAGAGGCCAACAAAAACATTAGGGTGTTGTGAGGTCAAACTAGTTTGAATAACGGCAAACTTTATTTTTTGCCATCAAATAATGAATCTTTTCAGATCTCACGTGATGAAACTGACTATACACAGCACCTTACATAGATCACAAATTAAGTTTTTAACCTTCTAAATCATTGGTAGTATATATATATATATATATATATATATATACTGTATATATATTTTATTAATGTATATAAGTGAGTGTTGGGTTGACATGTACAGCATGTGATCTTACATATATAATAAGAGAACAGGAAAGCTGAGAACCCAAGTATCTTGAACCCCAAGAGTGAGCACGAGTGAGTAAACATGGCTCTGTTAACATTCTTGCCATTAAACCTGAGTGTCTCCCATGCTTAGAATTCTATGTAAAAATGGTTAAGCCCGAGTTTTTCTTAGGTGAAGCTGTTATGATCCGAAGCAAAGTGTTAAGCCCAAATAATATTCAGAACAGTATTCTGTTACCATCTAGTGATTAAAATAACATAATGCTGCAACAAATCATGAATATTTACATGTTTTGACATTTAATGGCAACTCTTCAATGTTCATAAGTGGGGTGGAACCTTCAATCGAAATGCACAAATGCGTGTAAACAAAAAGCTGTAAAGTTAGTTGAATCAGCAACAGTGATGACAATGTGAATTGGTCATCAAACGTTGAGATATATATATATATATATATATATATATATATATATATATATATATATATATATCTATACTAATAAACGGCAAAGCCCTCACTCACTCACTCACTCACTCACTCACTCACTGACTGACTGACTGACTGACTCATTACTAATTCTCCAACTTCCCGTGTAGGTAGAAGGCTGAAATTTGGCAGGCTCATTCCTTACAGCTTCCTTACAAAAGTTGGGCAGGTTTCATTTCGAAATTCTAAGCGTAATGGTCATAACTGGAAGTTGTTTTTCTCCATTTACTGTAATGGAGTTCAGCTGGAGGGGCGGAGTTTCGTATGACAAAATCACGCCTCTCACGTAATCACGCATTACGTAGAAAGCCAGGAAGAGCTACAAAACGCGCTTTAGAAAACATGCATTATATAATTAAGAAGGCAGCGAAGCAATTAGAAGCGAGCGAGTGACATATAAAACCATATTCAGCGGCTCACGTGAACTGACGCAGTGCGCAGACAAAAAGTAACAGTTCCAAAGAGTGCTGAACAAAAACCGAATTACACTGCTATGCTCCAATAGATAAACCACACGCAGTGGCGCGATAGCAAAGCATTCGCCTGTAGCGCCCACGTCCGAGGTTCGATTCCCGAGAGGGGATGCACTAAGTATGTAAGCGCGCTTCTCGATTTATTTTAACCTCGCATCCCCTTAGTTTGAGACGTATGAAAACGCATGCGGTTAACGCAGGAAGACAGATCACCTATTCACCTATTGAAGCTTCATGAATAATGGATACTTTATTCGCGATCAATGATTGTTTTGGTAAAGCCATACTCAGTGTATTCATTAGATGAACGGTAAAAAAGTAAGAGCGAGGGGACGGTAACTTACTGAAGCACACAAGCAAAACCACAATAGCACGCGGGCTCGATGTACTGACTTGCGCGATCACATTCCAAAAAATATTTCTTTTCAAGTTCTATTTAGTCCATATGAGTCAAACTCAAAGCCCACGGGCCACATCCGGCCCGGCGTGTAATTATATCCGGCCCGCGAGATCATTTTATATACTGTATTATTGTTATTAATGGCCCGGGTATATGAAGCGCTGGTAACACAATAAACTACAGATCCCATAATGCAGCGCTTCAGCTGCCTTGCCGAACACTTACCGCGTTGCTGCAAGTTATTGCGAAGCTAGCCCACACGATGCCGAAGAGAAAAGTTGATTCTGAAAATAGAGCCTTTAAAAAC
>JANRMT010062825.1:14841841-14856510 GCA_026402145.1 Polypterus bichir lapradei
ATATATATATATATATACTGTATACGGCACTGTACGGCTGAACCATTGTGATGAACTTAGTGAATTCAGCCACGTGAAGCTTCAACGTGGTAGAAAACAAAATTATTGCAATCAAGTGGAAAGATAAGAAAAACGTCAGCCTCCTAAGCACTGTTCACAATGCAGCAACTGTCAATGTTCATGTCAGGGGAAATGTGGAGGTCACTAAGCCTTATGTTTTGGTAACCTATAATAATCCACTTGGCAGTGTTGATCATGCATATCAGGCAAAGACATTCTACCCTCTCGTGTGCAAGCAAAAGAAAGAATATCATAAGAAAAGTACACAAAGAAAGATGCTTCTGCTGTCCTGATTGTGTCATCAGGCTGTGCATTGGAGACATGTTTCTAAACATATAACACAAAGGACGTGCACTAAATCTGCATCTGTATAGCAATGAACACTACCCATATTTTCCCTACTGTATTTATGTTGACTTTTTGGGATATACATGTCTCTGTTACACATAATAATGCTTTTTCTTGGTGGAAAAAAATATATATTTTTGGCTTGTGTTTCGGGGTAAACATAAGGTTAAGAAGGCTACATGCCAGCTGTTGTGTCTGTGCTGAAAGAAAGGTTATTATTAACCTTCAGGATATTTTCTTTTACAATTTTTATATTTTCAAAAGTATTTTTAAATGTCGCAAGCCTATTCTTTTATGAGTGATAATTATGAAAAGTATATTTTACTCCTACACACTCTGACAACTGCATCTTTCCATTAAAATGACAGTGTTACTGGAGGCTTAATTTTTACTTTGCAGAATGTAATTGGTGAGAACACAAAAACTTACATCATAGTCATAGACAGACAAGGGTTGATTAATTTAAGCAAACTTTATTATAAATCGGCAAAATGAGACATCATAGTCAAAGATGTGAAAAATGAATACCAGATGTCCTAAAAAAAAATAATTTACTTTAATCCTTTTAGACTGAGAGAGTCTTTCCTTAATTTTGACACAAGTACAGTACAGATGGTTAATTCTTACAACAGCTCACTCTTACTTGAGTTGGCAGCTGATAATTTATCAATTGATGCATGAGCAGCAACCATGTTGCAATGGGAGTAAGCGCCCTGAAACAAAAAGTAACATGAATTCAGATTGATTCAGTGATACGAGGAAAAACAATTCACATTTTATTTTCAAGACAACTAAATGTGGGAAAACTTAACCAAAGGGAACAAAACGTTATGACAGTCCTGACACCATCACATTGAAAGTCTGTGCTTCATAAAGTCTACATTTTAGAAGATGGTAAGGAGAACAATAAGTGATCTCAACATGGCTGGCAGCCGCAAAGGAAGGAGCTAACATCTACTGTAGATAGAGGCAAGTGAGTATTTATTGGGTCAGGTTGGGGAACATGCACTGGTACAGGACGTTGCCACACCCACCACATAAAGAAACAGCTTGGCAGTCCCCCTTGGCAGACACGCAGTCCACACACACCGGAAATGACCAACTATCTGCTGCAGCCAGGTGTTACATGGGTATCCCCTTGGCCTGGTCCAGCCACTTGGGTCCTCAGCAATAATCACCCTCAGGGAATTGTGCCAAATGGCCATAAGTGCCATAACTGACACTCCCTCACAATGCAGATGATGTGCCTCATTCAGGACTCCGTAAGCAAATGTTCATTTGACACAAAGTCAAACCAGCAGTACCCAAGGATTGTCCAAAGAGACACAGTACCGAAGGAGTCCCGTCTTTGTCTCAAGTTATTGGATAGCATCCATGTCTCACATGATTATAGCAAAACAGGAAGTACCAGGACTTTAAAGACTTGGACCTTCGTCCTTTTGCACAGATATCAGGAGCACCACACCCCCCTTTCTAGCAACCTCATGACTCCCCATGCTCTCCCAATCTATCTACTGACTTCATAGGAAGAGTCACTGGAGATAACGTCACTGCTAAGGTAAGTAAACCTTTCGACAAGGTCGACACTCTCTCCGCAGACAGACACACTGCTGATGGCTGTGCCTAAGAAGTCATTAAAGGCCTGGATCTTGGTTTTTGTCCAGGACAGTCACAAGCCCAGACACTCAGACTCCTCGCTCAGTCTCTCGAGAGTCCTGATCAGAGCCTCCATTGACTCTGTGAAGATCACAGCATCGTCAGCAAAGTCAAGATCCGTGAATCTCTCCTCACTAACAGATACCCTACAGCAGCTGGACCTCCCGTCCATGCAGACATTGAACAGAGTAGGAGCAAAAACACAACAATGATGAACCTTAAAATCAACTGGGAAAAATGCAGAGGTTCTTCCTCCGCTCTGCACAGCACTCACAGTACCGGTGTACAGTTTATCAATACAGGGAAATCCACACGGGAGGCTTCAGTCAGTCATCATCTTTGGTAAGGTGTCTGACATGTCAAGGAGATTCGCTGTAACTCCTAGCATCCAATTCAAACTGCCTCCAAGGACAGTCCTTTCAAAAGCAGTAATTTATCAAGGATGAAATCAATGAATCAATGCCATACAATTAAACAAAATTTTGCAAAACACAATTCTCATTTGGAAGTCACAACACTATTTAGGATGGTGCAGTGGTAGCGTTGCTGCCTTGCAATAAGGAGACCATGGTTCATGTCCCGGGTCCTCACTGCATTTGCATATTTTTTCCCATGTCTGTGCAGGTTTGGTTTGGTTTCCTCCCACAGTTCAACGACATGCTGGTTAGGTGAATTGAGGACATTAAACTGGCCCTAGTGTATGTTTGGTGTGTGTGTGTTTTCAGCCTACGATGGTCTCACACCCTGTCCAGGGTTTGTTCCTGCCTTGCACCCTGTGGCACCCTTGCGCTACCAGTGTCCCTGGTCTGGATTAAATAGGTCAGAAAATAACATGACATGGCTGCACTTTTAAATCTACAAATATAGCCTATAGAACAAAAGCACCATTCAGTAATGAATACAAACACATAGTTGAAGATACTGTAAATACACCATATCATATGCACCTAAAAACACAAACTGCATGTATACAAATACAGTATCTGTGGATTTTTATATATGAATTAAGTTTTTGATTTTCTTAAAAATAAATGGGTAGTGTTGTTGGATTGGGTATGGTATAATATGAATTTAAAACTGGGTTGGTCATGTGAAAAGTCATGCGTCCTTTTCCAGCGATTTTCAGTCTTAGACTTTATTTACATAATCTTAGCCAATCAGAGGCAGTGCTCTTCGATGAAAACCAATTGTCTAATGTGACATGCCTAACAATGGAGACCAGCTAGTCTGTGACTGGCTAGAATAAAATCAAATTGATTTTCTTTTTGGTCATAGGGTAAGGCTCTTTGCGTGCAAAACTTGAGAATTCAATGAACGTTAAGCTAGTGGTAAAATGTATTGAATTTAGCAACAAGCAATACAATATGCTTGTTTTGAACCTCACAAACAAAAGAGAAGCTTGTCTATCGAACGACTTGTGTTTTATTACTAAAACAAAGTGGAAAAAAGAAACTCACCACAGCTATTAACCCTTCACGCAATGCAAGTGCATTGCCAGCTCCATCAGGCAGCACAGGGTATGTAAAACTCACAAACAGAAAAGAAACTCATCTATTTGACAGCTTATATTTTTCATAACATAACAGATTAGAAAAAAGAAATAAGGGACAGAGATTCCTGCTGAATGCAGCTGTTAGCACTTTGTATCTGCCTGGCAGCACCCTATTGGCTGTCGGTAAAAGGGGCGAGCACGACTATGCTGGAAGTTCAATACTCAGTCAGTAAATGTCATATAAGCTGCAATTTTCAGTTGGTTAATTTACAAGGTGATCAGCAAATCTGACATATTCCATTACAAAAAGTCATGTAATTATGAAAAGAATCTAGTGGTCTTAGTAGACCCATCTTTTGTAAATGAATAAAAAGAACAAAGAACATAGGGCTGGTGTCACTAAGGATGACCTGTTTCATGTCTCAAAGGATGAAAAGGGAGCACAATGGTGCCAATAATAATAATATGAAACATTAATTACTCACTAACCAAAGTGCTTTACATAGACAGAGGGGAACCACTTCAACCACCACCCACCTAGATGATGCAATGACAGCCATTATTGCACCAATATGCTCACCATACATTAGCTATTAGGTGGTGAAGGGGTGAGAAAGATAGTTAGCCAATTAGAGACAGGGGATGATTAAGGGGCCAGATTGACTGGGGCATGGTGGGCGGTTTCGTGATAAACTCTACTCTTCTTGAAGGATTACCCCAGGATCTTTTATTATCATAGAGAGTAAGGACATCAGTTTTATGTCTCATCCAAATGACAGTGCCGTTTTTACAGCACAGTGTCCGATCACTGCAATGGGGCATTGGGAATCCAATTCAGACCACAGGGTAAGTGACCCCTGGTGGTCTCCCCAATACCTCTTTCAGCAGCAACCAAACATTTTCCTAGATGGTCTCTCATCCAAGTACTGGACAGGCCCAAACATGCTTAGCTTAATATGAATGACCTGTTCTAAAGCACAGGCGGTATGGCTGTTGGAAAAGGAACATCAATCATTATTTGCCATTCTTAGTTAAACAGTCTTGAGGTACGGTGTTCTGGTTTCCTCAGAAGATGGTCAAAGAATGAAAGCTGAGTTCTGGTGAACCTTTGTGTTAAGTACCACAGAGGCTGGAAGGGATGGGACTTTGCATAAACCGCACATGACCTCAGGGGTCCTCTGAGGTTTTCTCTTTCTCCTCACTAAGAAAACAGATGGAACAAAAGTTAATGACAGTGTCATACTTAATTCCTTCAAGCACCAATGTCTATGTGTCTAATGCCCTGTCTACATCAAGAGAAGTGACCAAGAAGGTTGACAGAATGTTAGGTTAAATGTCATGATGCATGGAGTACAAGTTAAGGGTTAAATTATTGAACAAACTAATGAGGTCTCACCTAGGGCCTCATGCATAATGCCATGCATAGAAGTCACACTCTAACATGGCGTACGGGCAAAAGCGGAAATGTGCTTACGTACAAAAAATCCAGATGCATAAATCTGTGCGAATGCCAACTTCCACGTTCTTCCGCTACATAAATCCCAGTCAGTGCCGTCTCCTCCCAGAATTACGCCTCTTTGAATATGCAAATCAATATAAATAGCCTTTAAGCTCAGCGTTCTTTGAAAAGGCAATGGCAAAAGCATGAGGGAAATAGAAGAATTTCAGCGAATACCAAGTGGAGGCAAAGAAAAACATACTATTTGTTGGTTTAAACAGTGGTATAAACAACAAAATGAAGTTGATTAAGTGACATAGAGTGTCAGAGAAACTCGAAAGCTCAAGTTTACAAAGTCGCACAGTGCCCGAAATAAAAAAGAATTT
Organism: Polypterus bichir lapradei; assembly: GCA_026402145.1. NCBI lineage: Eukaryota > Metazoa > Chordata > Cladistia > Polypteriformes > Polypteridae > Polypterus > Polypterus bichir. Next base: position 14,847,222 of record JANRMT010062825.1, read on the forward strand.
GTCAGATATCAAAGTCACCATGAAAAGGCGAGTTGTAGCCCATCGTCTAGTGTCATATGAAAGCTTATTAGGGTACAAAGAAAAGAAAAAAAAATATATACACAGTGGGAAAAAAGCACGAAATGTCAACTTTAATCTCGAAATTTCCACTTTAATCATGTAGTTTATTTTGTCATTAAAGTAGTACATCATAAACTTCATCTTAAAAGTGTTTAATGTACTAGTTTCTCAAATCACATCGTAACTAAAGTAAAAAAAGTTTTGTATTTGATCTTCTATGTGCTCTATGTGGTGAATCACTATGTGCTTCTTAAACTGGCTTTCTCTTCCTCCGACAGGACACAGAATCCATTACATTCGTGATATTACAGCTCTCTGAATAATTAAAATACTGAGATGTATACTTGATATCATGTTCATGATGATAGGAGTTAAAGCATGTTATTAAACATGGGAACACGGTGGCGCAGTGATTGTTCATGCCTCACGCAAGATGCTTGCTGCGCCGTGTGCTACCTTCAATGAAATAATTTATTGCAGCAGTACTGTCTCTTTCAAACGTACTAACCCCCAATTCCTGTCCTTCCTTTTCTTTCTCCAAGTACCCAATCGCCACACAATCATCTCTGTAATAGATGTTAAGCCATCTATAAGCTGAGAAATATCTTAATAGTACATGTTTAATTATTCTATCCATCTATCCTTCCAGTGTCACGCCAGCCTCAGCAAGAATACAGCACGAGGCAGGAACAATCCCTGAACTAGCTAGCACTGCGACACCGTGTCCTCATATATTTAATTATTAACAATATAGATTATTTAAATGATGTTAACATTTTATTTTGTATAATGCAATAAACATATTTTGCTGCATTTTATCTTAAAAATGATATCGTCATCATATGTAATATGGGCTTTATAAAGTGGCTCAGGTGGTGCAATATTATAACTGTATCAAAAGTTTACAGTGAGATAATTGTACTTATAAGTACAAACAGTTCTACAAGGAGCACTTGATGGACTGATTGAGTGTTGTGGCACACGGCTGGGGGTGGTACCCAGCCGGGACGCCCAAGAGGCCCGGAGGAGGGCTCACGCCTCCTTCACACCACGAGGGGGCGACCGCCCTGGTTGCTGTGGGGACTATGAGTACAGAGTTTTGAAGCTCAACCCTGTAGGGGCCCGTGGTCATCGCCAGGGGGCGCCCCAATGCCTGGAGAGCCCTGGACCTCAGCACTTCTGCCACACCAGGAAGTGCTGGGAGGAAGGGGAGCAGGGACACCCGGAGTGCTTCCGGGGATGCAGCCGGCACTTCCACCACACTGGGACGTGTCGGTGGAAGATTGCCGGAGTACACCTGGAGCACATCCGGGGGACAATAAAAGGGGCCACCTCCCTTCATTCAGAGCTGAAGTCGGGTGGAAGAGGACGAGTTCTGGGAGAGGAAAGGCATTGTGTGTTGGCCTGGACTTGTGGGGTGATTGGTGCTGTGGCACTGGATTCTGCACTTTAATATTTGTAAATAGTGTAAATAAACATGTGTTGGGTGACTAAAAACGATGTCCATCTGTCTGTGTCCGGGCTATTCCCCACAGTGTTTATAGTTCTTGGGATGAAACTGTTTCTGAACTGCGATGTCCCTACAGGAAAGGCTCTGAGGCGTTTGTTGTATGAGAGCAGTTCAATAGACCGTGTGCATGGCTGAGGCAGAGTGTGCTTGATGCTGTGTACCGATAATTCTCTTTCCGATCAGCTGCTGTACAGCGGTGATTCTCCACTCAGATACAGTGGGATAAATACTTGAGAGTAACAACGCTAAAGCAGCTATGGTATTTGGAATAGTTTGGCCATTCCGTGGACCATTATATTGTTACAGGTTAATTACAATCAGATGCCTTAAACCAATAAACAATATGCGGTTAATTTCAGTATATATGATAAAGCCACGTCAGTAATGTGGATCTAAAAAAGTAAGGGAAACCACAATGGAATAAAAGCATTGCTTTGACGCTGGGTGCCGACAGTTTGCAAAACTGAGCGAAGAACTTGCGTACAGCAAGGATTTAACTGGTGTGAAAATGTGCATGACTTTACACCAAGTTTAGTTTTTATACATCACGATGTTAGCGTGGAAACTGGAGTACACAACACCGCTAATACATGAGGCCCTTGGACATGGTTGGATACTTGCTAACGGCAGATTTTACAAATGTAAGAAAGTTTTTCTTCAGACAAAGAACTATAGACAGTAAGACTTCAGGAATCTTCACATCTCAATTTGATGCTGCTATGGAGGAATGAGGTGAATAGGGTTGGTAAGCTCTTCAGGTTGAATGGCCTGTTCTCATCACTATGGGAGATCATTTTGGGCATTAGAAAAGGAAACTTTTCTCCAGACATGTTCATCTTGACTTTCTACATCTGTCAGCAATTTGCTTTGTACAACAATTGCCAACACGACTTAATGTAGCTTATCTTAATTAACTTTACATTTTATTACAATTTAATCACATTGCCTTAATGAAGAGAAATAATAAACTTGAAAGGCTAAAATAACTTGAAGCATGTCTATGCCCTGAAATGTTTATATACAGTGCTTAATTGTATATATTGCACGGTGTTGAGTGTTTTACTTAAATTGACCAATCCTTATAAGCATGCACAGCCCTCTGAGCCAGTCTAATGGGAATTGTGCTCTATAAGAGAAAATTGAATTTGGCTCTTCAGATAGACCACAATTGCTGTTAGAAATTTTATAATGGTTGATTTTGACCACTTAGACAAGCCTCTGCAATTTTTGAAAGACATGAAGTTAGTCGATACTTAATGAGTCATTCTGCTAAGTATAGAGTGTTAAAGCAGTGGCCATGCTAGGAGAATAAATGAACATGATCAATTTAATAATTAGAAAGAGTCTATTATAAGGAAAAACATTATGGACATGGGCCTTCAATATCAAATAAAGATTTTCTCAGTAGAGTGAAAAACTTTTGTATGTGTACCTTTGGGTTCAAAGTTGTATCAAAACGCTACAAAATTATACAGGAATAATAAAAGTCAATGGTTTAGATCAGATGTTATCCTGTGACAAGATTATCTGTATACTTAAAGAAATGATCCTCCTAAAAATGATATGTTTTCAAAATATTATGTAGATCCCTTCTAGTTGGGTATACTAGTGAACTTCATGGATCTTTATAGTTAAATCTCAGTAAACACACAGTTATTGTTATTCAAACGCAGAATGAAGTGGACTGATAAGAGGAAGACATGATGTAATTTTGTCATTTAAATTCATTTTCTTGGTTGTGGTAGTTATTGTTAATAAAACAATATAGTTGATGCTCATCTCTTCCAATCATAACATAGGACGCCATTAGTTGGCTAATAATATACTCCCTCTGTCTTTCCAATGAAAAGAGGCATAGGGTGATGGTGAGAAAAAGTGATGGTACAGGAAAAGACAGAGCAAAGGAGTAAAGAAGTGTGCTAAAATCAAGGGAGCATTCAAAAGAATCCATCCATCCATTATCCAACCCGCTATATCCTAACTACAGGGTCACAGGGGTCTGCTGGAGCCAATCCCAGCCAACACAGGGCGCAAGGCAGGAAACAAACCCTGGGCATGGCGCCAGCCCACCACAGGGCGCACACACACACACACACACACACACACACACACACCAAGCACACACTAGGGACAATTTAGAATCACCAACGCACCTAACAGTCTTTGGACTGTGGTAGGAAACCCACGCAGACACGGGGAGAACATGCAAACTCCACGCAGGGAGGACCCGGGAAGCAAACCCGGGTCTCCTAAGTGAGAGGTAGCAGCACTACCCACTACGCCACCGTGCCGCCCGCAGTCAAAAAAATATTTAGTTTTATTTATTTTCACGTTAATGTGAAGCGCGAGAAGGTGTTGAGCATATTTGATTATATGAACATAAGACTGGAAAAGCATGGCTTTGAAAGTTGTCAAGGATTGCAGCAGCTATGGATGGCTATCTCTTTACATTTGCTAGCTAAAAAAAATAAAATAATAAAGGGTGTAACTGAGTTCAACACTCACTAATGAAGATATCAGCATTTCTCGCGATGCACTGTGAGGATGCTATGTGTAACTGAGGATATCAATATGAAGTACAATGAAGGTGCCAGGTGGATGCCATGAGTTGTCTGCAGATATACAGTATGTACAGCATACAAGCTCCAACTATACATATAATTATATATACATGTATAAATGAAAGACCTGTGTGTGTGTGTGTGTGTGTGTGGAGCAGTCCCCTCTGTTCACAGCCACTAAGTGGCACATGCATGCACTTTTAAATCTTTTTGGCGCTTGCATGCACCTCACTATGGATAACCTGTGTGCAGCAAACCCTGTCACACAACAATGACATTGTGCTAATGACACAGATGAACTGACAAAACCTCGAAAGGAAGCAAACCCCACTGCTCAACAACACCTCAGCACCTTAGGAAATCCAGTGGGGCAGCAAGCACAGGTGGGTCCACATCCTCTGCACATCCTCCTTCCTTCCAGGTGAACAGTTTTCTACTCTTCAAACTCGAATAGCCAAAGGATAAGAGATCCACTGGAAATACTTTGAATTCCAAAAAAACCTTTAGGAGGTATGCAGCTGCCCCCTCAAAAGGCCAGGCATCCATTATTGCTGCCAAAGTACACCAGTGGCCTCCTGCTGGTTCTGACAGGCTTAGAGGACTAAGCCCTAATTTTATCATCTCTTCCAGGCAGTCTTCAATACAGTGTCTTGGGATGGCATCCTCCACATCCTAGATGACTTCTTGGCATAAAAACCTAGGAAAAACAAACCATTGGAAAGAAAAACCCTTGCAACTCATCACTCTGCTGCCCTTCACAAATGGAAACCAGCGAGACTTTAACCCAGAATGATATGATAAATGAAACAAATGGAAAAATACTCAATGTGGTCCAACATGATGTGCTAAAAATAATAAAGCAAGATCAGCATTGCTGCTTTGACTAGCGTCACACATGTGCGAGTAGGATACAGCTAAAGGGCCTGAATAATTTTAATTCCACATCCGACCAGGGGATGGCGGGCTGCACTAACTGTCTTTCTCAATCCCTTGCCGACCATTCTTGGGAAATCCCACAGGGTTTCCGGCACCTCTGATGACATCAGTTCGGGTTCCGGCGCCTCCGATGATGTCAGTTCCAGTCACCGATGCCTCCGATGATGTCACATCCGGTTTCCTGAACCTCTGATGATGTCACTTCTGGCCCAGGCACCGCAGATGATGTCACTTCTGATGTCACTTCTCTCATTGGAACCTACAGGAAGCGTTTAGAGGCTGTAATTTCTGCAAAAGGGGGATCTACTAAATATTGATTTCATTTCTTTTTTGTGGTGCCCAAATTTATGCACCTGCCTGATTTTGTTTGAACAATTATTGCACACTTTCTGTAAATCCAATAAACTTCATTTCACTTCTCAAATATCACTGTGTGTGTCTCCTATAGTATATATTTAACTGACATTTTTTATCGTAACAACCAACGATTTATACAGGAAAATAATGACTATTAACAAGGTTGCCAAAACTTTTGCATCCCACTGTATAGTGAAAGATCAGCCTTGGCACAGACAGACACAGACTCTAAATGTACACAACACGCACCGTTTATTTACAGACCACACAACACCAACACAGTGCACAAGAATACCACACTCTAATCAGTTCTTTCTCTTTCTTCAGGCCGCCTCCACTCCTCTCTTGTAAGCTCCGTCCTCTTCCACCCGACTCCAGCTCCTCGAGTGGTGGCTGCAGGCTCCTCTTATATCCCACCCGGAAGTGCTTCAGGTGGTAATTAGCCTAATTAGGGAGCACCGGGTGTGGCTGCGCATTAAGTCATTCCACTCCCCCTGTCAGTGGCCACGGAGCCCAAAAGACATGAGCTCCAATGTTCCATGATTGTGGCCCCAATACTGCCCAGGGGAGCTGCTCTCTTGTGCTCAGGGAAAGATACTGCCCCTCTCCCAGTCCATCCTTTTTCCAGGCGTCCCAGTGGGGCAAGATCCCTGGTTGTCTACCACTATATATATATATATATATATAGTAGGAGGAAAAGAAGCTATTACCTGCATTAGAGGACAGTGTGGTTACACAGATGGATTGGCTTGTGGAACAAATGAATAACTTTGTACCTGGCGGGTGTAAGAGTCAGGATTTGTTCCATTCCCTATATGCCAGGTGGCAGTGGTCCTTGTATGGGAACCCAGTGGGGACACCTGCATGACTGCTTGGGAGATGGCGTCCAGAAGTGCAGCCCTTGATTAAGGTAGGACACTGCTGTGGAAGGACATCTCTACTTTCCTTATGGTCTGGAAGTGCTCCATGGACCTGGCATGGCATGGCCCCGGAAGCAGTCTGGCATAAAAAGGAGCCTGTTGCCGTACACAGATGAACCAGAGTTGGGAGGCAGCAGGCAACACTCAACTGGAGGAGTGAAGGAGGATGAATCGTGACTTTATTTATTGTAGAAGTGTGGTACGTTGCTGGAAGGAGGTTTATGAAGGTGTATTGTGAATTTTTTTATTCTAATTGCTGGAGTATTACAGGGACTGTGGTTTGGTTTGGGGCTCTCTGGCATTCCCTTGCATAAATTTGTAAATCCATGGCCACATGTTTAAAAGATATTAGGAAACATGCAAGTCCTCAGATAAAAGTGGTTCATGAAGAGCATGCTGAACTTCCCATTTTGGCAAGAGGGTGTTTTGTTTTCACCAGGACAAAATACAGCATCAAAGTAAGCACATTGATGATGTAACTTTCCAAAGTACAGTAGTGCTCATTTTTCAGCATGCATTTCCCTCTTGCTCTCATGTTGAATTCTCTATTCTGTATTAAGCACCTTCTGTGATGCAGCTAATGCTCAGCAGATTTCACTGCTCAACCTTTCCTTTCTTCCTATTATGGTGTTCTTATATTGTGTTAGATGATCAATAAACACAATTATTATACTCCATTATGAATTTAGAAGATGTATATAACATGTCCTGGGGATTATCAATAGATGGGCTTGTGAGGATCGAGCTTTTATTACAGTAAACCTTTCTGCCAACTATTAAGATCCTCAGCGGATGGCACTGCTTTTCTTTCTGCCATACCACTTTGTTGATTACTTTAGTTTTCTGATGTTACCGCAACCTCAAATTTTTTGACATTCCAGAATGAATTAGGACATATGCTTTCGACTGAGACCAAGATCAAGTTTTAGCTTTATTAGTTTGTAAGTGCCAGAAGGTTTCTGTGCTACATGTGCAGGTGGATGCTGTGGCTGTCATTCTTCTTCTTCCTATCAATAATTTGCTTCATGCTCAGCAGATGTTGTTGCTCTTCTTTTTCTTTCGGCCATGCCATCTTCTTGATGAGTTTGCCATAAGAAACATATAAAGCCAACTCACTTTGCTCAGGTTTGCAGTACCTCAAATTTGTTTAACCAATGTGTATCATGTAATAAACTTTTGATTAAGACCATGTTCAAGCTTCTAGCCCCAGTAGTTCACAAGTAATCGCATGACAGATGAACAGACCTTAGCAGTTTATATTTAAAGACCTTTTCTAAGTAATCCACACAGTACTACTGTCAGTAATAGAGGGAGAGAGATTGGGAGCATGCACTACAGCGCGTTACCATACCCACCATATGCCGAACTACCTGGACTGAGACCTGAGTGCAGCAGGTGACACCTCACCACCACAGTGGAACAGTGTGAGTTTTTTTTTACAGTGGCTGAAATGTTTTCCCTGCAAGTTGGAGGACCTGCTTGCAGGGCTGGATGCAAATTAACGTCATAACCAGGATTCTCAAGGGCCCAATGGAGTAGATTCACTTCTGGGGTTTAAGGGATTCAAGCCTGTAACCTTCCAATTGCTGGCGCAGATCCCTAGCCTAAGAACCACCATTCCACCCTTGGTGCCTAATGTGGGGAGATATAATTATCATTATAATAGTTATAATAGGAGGCCCAATAAATTAAAATTAAATTTAAATCACTTCTTGGTGCAATTGCTGCAATAATGCTTCCTTACCGAAGGTTTGAATGTATTAATCAACCAAGATTTAGAATTCTGTAAAGAAATAAAAGAGGCCTAATATTAGCATTATATTGCAGATTTAATTTCATCATTTAATTGTCATTTACCACCCAGAGTTGACTTCAATGGATGATTGCTAACCAATTAAAAACAATGGACAATACATTCAGAAGCACATACAAATAGGCTTATTGACCTCCTCTTTCCTTAGCTGGTCCCAAAGGATACACAGAGTTGTTAGATTTACTAGTAAAGACTTTTAAAGTAACATAATTAGCCAAAAGAAGGTCGCTGTTAGATAAAGAACTAAAGGACTGGGCTGATTCAGGTTGAAAATGTGAATCACAGCCGTTCATCCATGGCTGAACTTCAGAATCAATGCCTTAAGATCCACCCACTTAAGTCAGGTACATGCTCCATTAACTAAAGATTAAAGATACATTTACTTCAATACAGGCCTGTTTTGAAAAAAAGTTTAAAAGGTTATTTTCCTGTCTGGCTTATTAGATCAGTCCTGTGGCCTGTCAGTCATATACAGGTTACATTTAGGTATAGAACATTAGAACAATCTAAACAAGGACAGGCCGCTCAGCCCAACAAAGCTTGCCATCAAGTTGAGTTTTGAACGTCTCTAATGTACTACTGTCTACCACACTACTTGGTAACTTATTCCTTGTGTTATGGTCCTCTAGATGAAGAAAAAGTTCCTAATGTGTGTGCGAAATTTACCCTTAACAGTTAGCTGTGAGCTCATTTTAAAATGACAGTCTCGATCCAATGGACTAATTCCCTTCACAATTTTAAATACTTCAATCATGTCTCCTCTTAATCTTCTTTTGTTAAACTGTATTGGCTCAGCTCTTTTAATCTTTCTTCATAATTCATCCCCTGTAGCCCATCTAGTTACTCTCCTCTGGACTTTTTATTGTACTGCTTTGTCCTTTTTTTAGCTTGATGACCAAAACTGCACACATGACTCCATAGGTTGAAATGTTCTCATGGTTTGCCAATGGTGACATTGCATTGGATTGCAGAGTGTCTGAGCATATACAGTGGGATGCAAAAGTTTGGGCAACCTTGTTAATAGTCATTATTTTCCTGTATAAATCGTTGTTTGTTACGATAAAAAATGTCAGTTAAATATATCATATAGGAGACACACACAGTGATATTTGAGAAGTGAAATGAAGTTTAT